>JAYXIM010024486.1:0-16076 GCA_037575425.1 Anastrepha fraterculus | reverse complement strand
ATGAAAGGAAAACATTTTGCGTCCGTAGAGGCCATCCACAAGGCTTGTACCGACATCCTGAAGGGCATTTCAGTCAATGACCTGAAACACTTTTTCGAAAAGCTTTTAGATCGCGCAAAACAGTGTATCGAGATCAGAGGGGATTATTTTGAATAAATAAACTGGAAGTTATCAGAACAAAGCTCCTGTCGTTTCTAGTTTAGCTCAGTCTTTTTTAATTTGTACTTCATCTTGTAAGTAAGACATATGACTTTGACGAGTTCAAACATAGAAAGTTATCATTACACTCTTTACTCGTATTTTGAAATATAAATCTTCAAAAGACGGTAAAAACATCATTGACAAAAAGACTGAATAGAAGTGGACCAAGGATAGACCCTTTCGGAAAACCAGCGTGTACGTACCTAGGCTGAGACGTTAATTTCCTGTTGTTAACCTTCTGCGTTCTGCCACCAAGGTAGCTGGGCTAAACCGCCCTGTCTTTGAAGCCGAAATAGTAATTAAGCTTTAAGCATAACAATTTGCCAAATGCTTCAGAAAAATCAAGTATTAAAAGTAGAGTCATGTCTCCGTTGTCAAGACTAATTATAATATCGTCCAGTATTTTAACCATTGCAGTCGAACAACTGTGACTTTGTTTGAAGCCAGATTGTAGTAGAGAGAGTAGACGTTTGTCCTGTACAAATGATGAAAATTGCGTGGCCATTAAGTTTTCACAAACTTTGGAAAATGTGGGCAGTATGCTGACAGGTCACATATACATATATATATAGTCACGACCATAAATGTTTTTTTTTTGCGACTGGCAAAACTATAGCCTTTTTCCATACTGCTGGGAAACATGAACTAGTCGAGCAATGGTTTATTACAATATATGGGTAAGAGGTTCTATTATATATTGGATGACTATACGGTCGCATTTTAGCGAGATGCCATCATCGCCTACAGCATTAGGCTTTATTTTGAATAAAGCTTTCAGGACATCTACCTCACTAACTGTCATAAATTGAAACTGTTCTTTTAGAGTAGCACAAGATGAGGAATCTTTTAAAATAGGAGCAGAATTTCTTTTCTTACCAACACTAATAAAGTAATCATTAAGTTCATCAAGGTCGATCTCACATTCGGGACTTTCCTTGCCATGAATTTTAAATTTTTTTACGTTGCGCCACAGTTCTCTTGTTGGAAGTGACGGATCAAGTTTTGAGTAACTGTACCAACTTTTTGCTTGTTGTATGAATCCAGTGGTTTCGTTTTGGATTTCTTTGTACCGACGCCAAGAAGTAGCCGTCAAGTTTTTGCTCCACTTGGCATAAAACTTGTTGTGTTTTCTAATGGCAGATCGAACTTTCGTGTTGTGCCAAGAAACATTAACTATTTAAAATATTTACAGAACGAAGCGGAACATGCATGCTAAATCACGGTTAAGAACATCAACTTTATTACGAAGAAACCAACATTCAACTTTGAAAACCCATGTCTGAATAAAGATAATTAACATTCAACGATTTAAAATCACGATATACGTAGGTGGCCCCTAAATCTGGACGATTCATCACAACATCTAAAGTACAAAATATTAAGTCATGGTCAGAGATAGAATCAGTTTGGTCGAATTTAAGAATATCTGACAAGTCACAGGTTATAAAATAAGCAAAAGACTAGTTTGGGAGTTATTTGCATATTTCGTTGATGTAATACCGTTAACAACAAAAAGTTCAGCTGTTGCCTATTGGTCGAATAGTGTACTACTACTAGGCTCATGTTTTAAAAGATTTATATTAAAATCACCACACAACAGGATACGCTCGTAATTGCGGGGTTAACACCACTGTGATTTTTCAAAAAAATCGATTTTTTTTTTGCATTTTCTTAAGGTAGATGTACTCAAAAATATGCAAACAAATTTCTAACTTAAAATCTTGAAAATTGACGAAGTTATACCCAACACAATAAGTGCAGACAGTGAGTTACAACGGCCTAAGAAAACTTTAAACGAATTTTTCTCAAAACGACTTTTCTGAACATGGTGGCCTCGAATACTTATGAACTGATTTTAATATTTATTTTTATTTTTGTACATGTATTGGCTACAGTCGTACATAGCCGTTTTTAAAAATTCCAGAAATTAATATTTTTTCAAGCCTTTCGAAAACAAAAAAAGGGTAAAAAACAAGCTCATTTTTCAAACTTGCACCATTTTCTCAAACAAAAAAAAAATAAAAAAAAACCTCCACGTACGACGATAGCCATTGATGTATAGATTAAGAATTTTTTTGGTTTTTTGCTTTCAGATGATTATTCACCGCTGTATCGTGGCCACCAGGGTGCATCAGTTTGTTATGACGTCGTCGCATTAATATTTATAACAATTGTAATTTTTAATATTTAAAAAAAAAAAATGTGTGTCAGTAAAGTTGAATTTATGTTAAATAAATTATAATTTTTCCGATCCTCAAATGATCACCCCTACTTACAAAAAAAAAAATCATGAAAATCACTTAATTTTCACGCGTTCACAGTACATGAAAAAATAATTTCGATTAAAAAGCCAAAACTTGTCAAAACGTTGAGGTACTTCACTTTTTTCGCGCTCTGAAGATCACTCCAAATTCGCCTCCGATATCAAATTCATTTAAACACTTCTCAAATATTCGCATTGCCAAACGCCGCTACGAGCTGACACTGATATGATATACCAACACACTAACACACATACATACATACGCCAACGAGGAAGGTAACTCAGATAGCGAATAAATTTACATTCAATCTAACTTTGTTGGCACATAAATTGGTTACCGCACAAATACACTCAAACAGCAAGTAAAATGTATGGCTACAGGCCATTTCTAACAAATACACCCAGACCACTCGCATACTCCATGCCGCAGAGAACAAAGAGACCAGTCAAGGGCGCAAGAAGTAGTGCGCGAACTGAAACGCTATACGGCACATATAAATACATATAACACATACACACATACACATTTTGTGTACTCATAAAAACATATATGGACTTGTATGTAGTCGTACTAATGCAAGCGCCGACATGTGGGCGCAACAGTTGCTACACAAATAAAATCAGCTGAGGACTATTTTCAATCGTTATGTTTTGGCAGCACGTTTGCTTCTGTACATTTCTATTTTCTTTTGGCAAGTTTCTGCTTATCTGAATAAATTCTTGGCAAAATAGAGCAACTCACAACACACTCGTCTATACATACAAACGCGCGGTTGTACGAATATTATTTGTGTGCGGAATTGCCCTTATGAAGAGCACTTCTTGCTATTGAAATCGCGTGCGCGTGTGTATGTGTGTGTGTGCTCTACCCACACATGTTTATTCTCACAACCACCGCCAGATCAATACGAAGCTGCCTGCATGGCTGGCAGCTAGCCTAGCCGCGTTGAAAGTAAAGCACAGCAGTGAGCGCTTAGCGTGGGAAGCATAGAAACTCTTTGAGTCTTGCCACTACTTAGATTCTGCCACTACACATACACACACACACACATATGTATATGCATATGTGTTGGTGTAGAACTGCGCGCAATTCAATTTGAGGAAATGCTTGAAGCGTAGTCAAGCAGGAAAATGACTTTTTCGCAAAAGTTGCGGGCAGAAATCAATTACAATTTTTTTTAAAGTAGAGTGAAAACAACAAAATAAAAGACTGGATGTTACATTTAATGGTATGAACTGGGAATTACGTTGAGCGCATGCCAAACTTAAGCTTTGGACTAAAGGCATGAAATAAATGCAGCCACGCTCGTTTTGTGGCATGGCAGCTTACTTTGCTTTGCCGATTTTACTTTGTGAAAATTTATAGAAGTGAAAGGAAATTTATGCACGATTTGCGTGGAAGAAACTGAGTTTCGGGAAAAGTTTGTTGCCAAATTGGTGGTTTTAAATGTTCACTTCGAATGGCTAAAGTTTTTGCTCATAATGGGAAAATTGTATTGAATATTCTTTAAATAGGCCTGTGCCTGCGTAAGAGAAATTTGTTTGTTTTTTTCCTTTTTGCAGTAAATCGGCATATGAATGGCTGTAAGTGAGAAATAAAATTGCCTAGGTTATAACTTGGCTTAAGCTATTTTTAACTTCGTCACCTTGATGAGAATTTTTTAAAAAGTTTTCATAAGTAATTTAAAATATAATAAAGTGACAGATCGAATTGCAATTATAGCCCGTGGGAGTGTGCAATAAATTTAGTGGCACTTTTTATGTAGCGATAACCGGAATGAGAATCCCCATACAGTGACAGGCATTAAGGGGAGTTAGATGAGAAGGTTCAAGCACTCAATTTTGCTTAAGTGTACGCATAAGAGAGGTAGCTGATTAGGTATATTTCCACTGATACAACACTAAAGGCAGTACAGCATCAAGCAGATGTTTGAGTAACTGACCGCATTTGTTGCGCGTTTCCTCGCATTTGATTTCACGATTTGTATAAATTATTATTATTATTAATAAATTTGTATATCAACAAGTAACGGGTGATTGTTTAGCTATTATCTTTTTAAACAGTCGGTTTAAACAGCTGACGCACGTTTCGTGTTTTGTTTCACTGTCAAATATCTTCAGTTTGGTCTATAATTTAACCATGAATCGTCTTATAAACGAACAACCCTTGCAAATCATTGAATTTTATTATAAAAATGCGTGTTCTGTTAAGAAAGTTTAAAGTCGAAAAATTGTGTTCAGCAACGAAACTCATTTTTGGATCAATGGGTACGTAAATAAGCAGAATTGTCGACTTTGGAGTGAAGATCAGCCAGAAGAATTGCAAGAGCTACCAATATATTCAGAAAAGCAGAAAAGGTTTGGTGCGGTTTATGGGCTGGCGGTATCATTGGACCGTATTTCTTCAAAGATGCTGCGAATCGTAACGTAACTGTGAATGATATCCAACTTTTTTTGCCCAAAATGCAAGAGCTTGACTTGTATGACATGTGGTCCATGACAAGACGGTGCGACATGCCACACAGCACGCGTAACAATGGACTTGTTGAGAGGCGAGTTCGGTGAACATTTTAATTCACGTTCGGGACCTGTCAATTGGCCACCCAGATCGTGCGATAAAACGCCTTTAGACTTTTTTTTATGGGGCTATGTTAAAGCTCAAGTCTATTCAGACAAGCCTGCTTCAATTAACGCATTGGAAGACAACATTAAAGCATTTATATGTGAGTTACCGGCCGAAACATTGGAAAGAGTAAGCCCAAATTGGACTAGGCGGATGGACCATTTGAAGCGCAGTCGCGGTCAACATTTGCATGAAATAATCTTCAAACATTAAACTATATAGACTGTACTATCGATTTAAATAAAAATTTCATGCATTTTTCTAAATTTTACGTGTGTTTTTTTTTTTTAAACTTTCCTATAGCCCTTAAAAAATCACCTGTTAGTTGTTAGATGGGTAACAGATTGCGGCTTGCCAGTGAACTCTCTCCCTTTTACGAGGAAATATAAACTGCCCGAGCTCAACTAACCTCAACAGGGGGACGTTCTGTTGATGCTTTTTGACAAGTTGTAGTACCTAAGTCTACTCCTTGACCGTAAGCTAGCGTGGAAGCGCAACATTAAGGAAAGAATAAGGCAGGCAACAATCGCCTTAAACTTTATTTAAACTTAAACAGTATCTTTCACTTGACTACTATTTTCTATTTAGCAAACAGATACTTCTAAGTGAAATATAGCAGAACTGCCACTGCACGTATTGCAATCAGACTAAGAGGTTCGGCCCGCAGACTCGACATCACTTACGGACACTCAAATATCCTTAAAAACTTTGGGTTCATCCCCTTGTCGACGGATCAATGTATACCCTCGCTTAGTTTTAGCGGAACAACCTCTCATATAAGGACGAGTGGACGGAGGGCTACACTTGGAGACTCATCCTGTTAAACCTGTTCACAGATAGCTTCAAGTTGGAGGGAAGGATTGGTGGAGGAATAATTTGTGACGAGCTTCCCATCAAACTCAAATTGAGGCTAACGTACCACTGCAATGTGCTCCAAGCAGAGGTAGCTGATGGACTAATCAAAGAAGCAGCTGATGGACTACTCACCTGCATATTAACTGTCAAGAAAGTAAGTATTTACTCCGCTAGCCAAAATGTGGCATCGAGCAAAACGCTAACAGAAGGAAGATAAGAAGGCAATATGTGCCTGGCTGCAGCGTTGTCTTCATAATAATTGTCATAGCTGCTTTAATTCTAAGCTTATGTAATTAATAAAATAAAAATAAATAATTGGCGCTTACACTTCTGTTAGGTGTTTGGCCGAGCTCCTCCTCCTATTTGTTGTGTGCGTCTAGATGTTGTTCCACAAATGGAGGGACCTACAGTTTCAAGCCGACTCCGAACGGCAGATATTTTTATGAGGAGCTTTTTCATGGCAGAAATACACTCGGAGGTTTGCCATTGCCTGCCGAGGGGCGACCGCTATTAGAAAAATGTTTTTATTAATTTTGCTTTCACCGAGATTCGAACCAACGACCTCTCGGTGAATTCCGAATGGTAATCACGCACCAACCCATTCGGCTACGGCGGCAGCTTATGTAATTACAAAATGAAAAACAAAATGAGCAATTCCTGTTTATTTCGGGATTTACTTTTTGTCTTAGTCAATTTGCTTCCTTGAGGTTCTTTAACTCACCCCAGTACCTACGCAATTCTTAGCCTATCAGCTAGCAGGTCAGCTAAATGTAGATCAAACCTTCTTTAGTTTCGATGTGAAAATTTGATCGGATAAAGCATTGGTAGCCGCTCCAGTTTCCAGTAAGATAAATATAAATGCGAATTTCAAGACTTCCAAAAGATTTATACGGCTAGAACCAATGTAAAGTTGAGCAATAAGTCTATAAATTACCATACCTGCAGACGTTCTCGTATTTATTTTATATGCATTTGTATTTCAGTGTAGGTATGCATCCAAAGTGAATAGTTGGAACTCCGTTTTTTCATAAATCACGCATAAAATATTAACTAAGTTTACTGAGCTTAAAGTAATTCCCATCATATTTAGACACAAAAATTCTCTTTAGACACCCTGTAAGTATATTCGTACATATATACATATGGCGATCCATGTGCTCCTAGTATATGCGAGCATATGTTGCTTTTACTGTCTGCGTTTTTTTGTTTTTGCTATTCTCTCTACTAAATTTGGTAAAATTCTATTTCGGAAATTATTATTATGAAATCAATTGAGCTGCAAGAATGTGCGTAATATCACCACCTGGCGCACATTACAACTATGACACATAGACACCGCCGACACATTAACCTGCATGGAAATGTTCGCAAAACTGTTCACATGCTCGTACAGGTGACATCAGGCATAATGCGATAATGTCATTTAATATATTCCATTGGCTATTTGCTATTAGAAATCAGCTAACAAATGAAGTTGGACATGAAATATAATGCGGAGCAACAAATAAATAAACGTGAATGTGACTTTACTGGCATTGCGTAAGTAAATGGAATTCGTAGATTGGCAAATATTAAATTTTTTTTAACCTTCATAGAGTCTACGGGTTAAATTGGACGCATTTTAACGTTAATTAGTGAGGTTCTTTATGAGGATTAAGCTTGTGAAGTGTGACAAGTGAGATGGATAGAAATGATGATGAGCTCTCGATTGGTGATTATAAGTGCTGGGAATAAGGCGAGGTCGGTGAACTCTGTGCTGTTTGGTGCATGCTTTGTGATGCTCTGATCAATCACCACGATGGAGAGAATAATGAGGGGATGCCTGTTGTGGTCCCGTTACTTTCCTCTCAATGAATTCGATAATATCAGCTGATATTCGTGACATCGCACAATCGGTGTCAGTGTGGCCAGATATTCGAGATCTTATTAAAGTCGCGCAGAGTCCCAATAATAGATGCATTGGACTCGAACTTTGTTTCGCATATCTTGAGGCAAAAAGGCTAACAGCTTCGAAAAGTTCTCGCCCGAATAAGACTGTTAATGTGTTGCAAAATAAAAACGCTCACTCAATACAACCTGGAGTTATATTAAACTCAGAAGATACCGGTAGAATCACTCAAACGAATTTAATCCAATGACTAACAAGCGGAAGCTGTAAAAGAGATGTGGGACAGAAACTTTTAGAGATCTTGTGGCATAGTTAGGAAACATCTTAAGTACGCGTTCTTCTCTCGTGATGGTGATAAGGACGCCAAGTAAATAAAGTATCTTTTAGTTCTTTCTTCTCTCTGAAGTAGCCGCAATTAAGAAAGCAGTGGATTATTTGCTCCCTTCTGTTATTACTGTAAAGGATGTAAATATCTACTCCAACAGCCAAGCGGCAATTAAGGCTTAAGGCTTGCTGTTTGAGCGTCGTTATGGCTTCTTCAGTATTAGGAGGTATTGTTTTCCTGCTTTTTTTAATATGAAATGGCTTTAGTTTGCATTCAGTAATTTCAAAGTCTTTTTAAAATTCATAGAAAGATTGTAAATGTTAAGAGGAGTTGAGAGAAGTAGATCAAATATTCTTGGATACCCTCAAAAAGAGCAAAAAACTAGATTTGTACTTTCAAAACATCAAATTTTATAAGAATAAATAAATTTTGAATACCTCTGAATCTTCTCAGAGTAGTTTTTCCAACCTTTGTTTAAAGGGACCTGTAAAGTTCGGAAAAAAATTAATTAATTATATATAGGGTGTTTTTTTTAGAGGTTAGGTTTTCAAGATGAAATAAAACGTATATAATTTAATGTTATGGCCAAGAATTTAGCTTTATTATAAAGATAAGGGTTTGCCATTATGTTTTAAAAATGATACCCATTTAACCAAAAGTGAGCTTCATCGCTGAACCAAATTTTCTTCGATGCGTCGCGCGAACCGAACCATTATTTTCGTTATAAATTTGCACGATTTGCAAACGTTGTTCAGGTGTAAGGCTATTCATTATGAAATGGCAAACCAAACTGAGCATAAATCAAGTGACAGCTGTCAAAAAGACCATCTACGAAAAAAGTAGTGCCAACTTGAAAACCTAACCTCTAAAAAAACACCCTATAGAAGATGGAGATTCAAAAACATTTTAAGGTATTCTCGATGTAAATCCGTATTGAGACGATTTTCCGTAGTAAAAGTGAGTGTATTGGCCACGTGCAAAAGAGAATGGGTACCCGCTTTCGAAAAGTCACTAAAGATAAAAAACTCGGAGGAAGAGGTCAACTCACTCAAGCTCTTATCAACAAATTATCAGTATACTATGAGTTAGTTATACACAGAAATGTTGACAGCGTCGAGAATATGAAAAAAGCTGCAATGGCCACCTATTATCATTTGTGCTCCACGGATGACAAGCCAAGCCATGCGTACTGACCACCTAGTCTTGGCAGCTGGTGCAAATGGCCAAAAGCTAAAGCCTCTGGAGAAAATTTTAATCACCCTGCACTACTACATCCAGATATTCAGCAGCACGTAGAGCCAATATTTTTAGATTTATCACGAGATTAATTGCTCGAAAGATGTTTGGGTGGTCACAAGCAAAACACAAATGAGAGTTTCAACTCGATCGTTTGGCGTCTCGCTCCAAAACACCTACCTGGGGGTCATAAATTATTGAAATGGTCTCATCTATTGCTGCTGGATTATTCAATGAAGGATGTACATCGCTTTTAGAAACAATGAACTCTTCAAATATAATAATTGGCCGACAATGTAAGTTTTACGCCGAGAAACTGGATGAAAAGAGAGTGATTCAAGGAAATCGGCTCAGCTCATTAGCCAATTGAACAGCATGAGTTCTACGAGGTTTTATAACGACAATTATATGGCGCTGAAATTGCTGATTAATCGGTAAGTCACAAAAATCATTGAATTTTCATGCATTCAAACTTTAGACGCGTTTTTCTCAAAACTATATTTTTCGGATTGGCGTACACGATAACTCGCAAAGTTATTGACCGATCTCCCTGAAATTTCGGACACATCTTTATCATGATATTACTTTCCATGTGAATTTACAATTTCGCAGCAAAAATAGTAGGAAAATTCGCACCAAAATTCATTTTTTGTTTTTGAAGCATTTTATTCCCCGAATTTTTTTTCCATTTTCTTTAATTCATGTAGAAATTATGACATTAATAAAAAAAAATGTTTGGTATTCAGGTCACTGGTGCCGACGCTACAATGCCCGCCAAGTGAAAAGCCCCACTACGACCTTCCAGGAAGAATTGAGTGTACATCGTACCGCCTTTTTAAATGATTGAAATAAAAAAAAATTTATATTATTTTAATGTATAAATAAACTGTATGTCAATTTTGAAAAAAATATATTGACTTCTTCATTTTAAATAATTTTTATGAAAATCAGATAAAATTGGGCCGTTTACAGGCATCTGCCCCCTTAAATTATTTAACCTTTTTTTCAACTTACAATTTTAGTAGCTTTAAATTAAAAAAGGAAACAAGCATCAAACTCAAAAATGTTCACTTTTTGGGCATAAAAAAGCACTCAATTTATTGCGAAGCGCAAAGGGTTCACAAAACTGCACAACCACACTAATGTGACGTCATGCACTCTCTTACGGGCGCAATCTTGTTTCTATCATTCTTGACCAATTACTATCTACTCTGGCACTCAAACTGCCATTAAATCTCAGCAGCGCGACAACACTTCTTCAAAAGTACGAAATCAATGCAGAACTATTTTGAATGAGCTGATTAAATGGTTCTCCATGATTAACGTACGAGTTTCTGGATACAAAGAAATTGCTGAAAGCTGCATCGCACATGAGCTGGCTAGGAGCGAAATTGATCTCACATCAGCCAACCCTTTCCGGTATGTGGGTAACCGGTAACCTCGAGCCACAGGTTTGGCTTGGGATGAATAGAAACCCAACAACCTCAACGGACCTTCTATGTGCGCCGTAGTTAGTAAAGGGAGGTTAAGTTTCAAGGGCCGGTGTTGATTTTGAATAAAATATTATGATAATATCGGTATAGTTCAATTACGCATAGAACAAAATATTGGCCAATTGATCGCCGAGGCCTCGGCAATTCTGCCTCATCACTGAAGATGATTTTCTTCGAACGCCCGTTTTGATTTAAACGCCCGTTTTCATAATAAGCCTGAATAACTTTCAGGCGTTGCTCCATTATGTATCCTTCCATGGATCAAATTGAGTTAGTCTGAAATTGAAAAATATCAAATTAAATGCAGAAAGAAACTTTACGTTTAGATGTCGTTCACATTCAATATCGGTCCTTAAAATTTAACCACCCTTTACATTCGACGGCAACTCATTCCACGGCAACTGCCTAATAGGAATGCATATGAAGTGTATGGGATTTATCTCTAATAACTTAGGTTGTAGCTGCCGGCGGTAGTGAAGAGTGTTGGACACTTTCTTTGTCATTGTTCCGCTTTTGCGTTGCTAAATTTGTTGTTATTTGGATATCAGATGGACCTCGGATACGCAACCTATCACAATATTTCGACGTCCGTTACAGGTATGAAGTGGTTGCACCAAATGTAGAAGTAAATGGAAAAGCTTTAGTCAGGCACCCTCATGAAGAGTGATGAAATCACAAATACTTTCCCATTACCAAAGTTTTTTAATATTTCATTAAATTTCGTTTTTCAATCCTTATTAAAGAAATCTAATGCTTCCTCCCGAAAATGCCATACCTCGCTGAATGGTTTAGAATAAAATACTTTTTGGAAGATTTTCTCAGAAAATATTATTTACAGTCCTACCTAACAGTTGAACTTTCAGTATCTTCTTTTCCTTTTCCTCACTAATACTTGTATATGTGCATGGGTGTACGCATACAACCGCTTGCAAGTAAGTAAAAGTATATTCTTACTTAAAACGCTTACCTAAAGTAAAAGTTATTTAGTGCCTATGCGGGTAACTACGGCAAGCCTGCAATAGCAACAGCTGCGGCAGCAGTTGCACTTTGTAGTTATTCTTGGGTAAAACTTTCAATATTGCATGCAACTCATTACGCATTGGAATTTTCATGCCACCATAAATAGCTATGTACATTAGGGTGACTGGGCGTATGACAAAATTTACAGAATTACTTTGAATCGCCTTTCAAATAGCACTACTAGGCAGCGGAAGTGCCACTGCTTAGGCTTGGCATGAAAGGTCTAATCGAAAGCTATTTTTAGAATACCTGGGTATAATTCTATGTGGCCCATTTTTATTCTTAGTGCTTTCTATAGACAAACTCTCTTTTGTATACTTTTATACATATTCATATAAATTTTATTCGCAATCTCAATTTTTTTCAATGCTTGTGAATGTTTGAACTTCTTCTTTCACACGAGGCTTAAAACAATCCTGATTTTCTATTAAGTTTGAACCTTTTCTTTAACTCTATGGTATACTCTTTATTTGCACCCGATCACCCTAAAGTGCATACACCTAAAAATAATTGCATGTAAATTTATATTGCCGCAGTTATGTTGGGGCGTATGAGTAACTTTCGTGTGCGTATGATTTTATTTTACCCCAGCTCTCTGCCACAAAATTTGCATATATGTATCATTGAGATAACTTAGCGTTGCATATTATTATACAAAAATTCATAGGCAACTTGAGAAAGTATTAATTAATTTTTGCGTTTATTTTATGGAAAGAAAATTTTTTGGGCAACGAGAAGCACTAAAAGTTGCCGCTTGTAACTAAATTTAATGAATAAAACTTTAAAAGAAATTTCAGATAATGAAGCAATAAAGGTAGCAAGTATTGAAATGTGATATAGTTGGGTAACTTTTTTCACAATGCAGGGTACAACGTACACTTAGTGCATAGTTTGTTTGAACACTTTTTAGGAGAAGATATTTTTCTTCATTTTCAAATGGACGCAATTAAGGAGAGAAAAGTTGACACAAAAAAAATACCAAAAAGAAAAAATAAAAAAAAGAATTAAAAAAAAATGCGAGACTTACTAAAAACAGCAATTATGATAAGTTATTATTTTTATTATGATTATCACTCCTCACACAAATTTGAACACACACAGCCCTTAAAAATACTGTAAGATTTTAATTTTTGGTGGAAATTCCATCAACTGCAATGTATTCATGAAGATCTGGTGTGATTAGTTTTAGACTCTGATATTTTGACAGTGCGATTTAGCAAGCTTATGTCCATCGCAGCCCTTGTGCCCAATTAAGTTACATAACTTTTACACGAAAAAATCTTTGGTCTTGATGATATGATGGAGGTTGTTAAAATTGTTGAAGTGAAACTCCTTAGGCGTCGATGAACGAGCGAGAATCGAGAGCAAAATTTCAAGGCCGTGCAACATTTTGGGCATTTTCGTTCCGCGAGAGAGAAAAAAATATAACGTAGAGGAAAAGGAGAGAGAGAGATATCTATATATATAAAAAAGAAGTTACATTTCCTTGGTAAACTTATAACTCAAGAACGGGCTCACCTATCCAAACCAAATTTTTAGGCTTTGTTTGGAATATTCAGTAGATGGTTTGTGTTTTAAAATTTTAAGAATCGGATACCAGGGTCTCGAGAAATAGGCCAAAACGTGAACCCAGGTAACCCTAGGATGTGTTTGTACAATATGGGTAGCGAATGGAAGCTGTTGATGATTCTATAGTATAGAGTATTTTTGATGCCGCTCCATGACTAGGGTCTCGAGATATCGCCCAAAATGTGGACCCCGATAACTTAAGGATGTGTTCGTACAATATGGGTAGCAAATGGGAGCTGTTGATGATTTCTATAGTATAGAGTATTTTTCATACCGTTCCGTGACTAGGGTCTCGAGATATAATCCAAAACGTGGACCCGGGTAACCCTAGGATGTATTTGTACAATATGGGTAGCAAATGGAAGCTGCTGATGATTCTATAATACAGAGTATTTTTGATGCCGCTCCGTGACTAGGGTCTCGAGATATCGCCCAAAATGTGGACCCCGATAACTTGAGGATGTGTTCGTACAATATGGGTAACAAATGGGAGATGTTGATGATTTCTATAGTTTGGGTATTTTTCATACCGTTCCGTGACTAGGGTCTCGAGATATAATCCAAAACGTGGACCAGGATAACCCTAGGATGTGTTTATACAATATGGGTAGCAAATGGAAGCTGCTGATGATTGTATAGTATAGAGTATTTTTAATGCCCCTCCGTAACTAGGGTCTCGAGATATAGACCAAAACGTGGACCTGGATAACCCTAGGATGTGTTTGAACCACATGAGTATCCATTTCGGCAAAAATGTAAAGCACTTATGGATTTAATTGTGAAATTATATGTATTTGGGGAGGTGCGTTGCCATATGTACTCCATCGAATGGCAGAAAAGGGGATTGCCGCACGCACATATACTAATTTGGCTCGTACATAAAATAACTCCGGATCAAATCGATAACCTTATATCAGCTGAAATTTCTAACCACACTGCTGATCCTGGGTTATTTCAAGTTGTTGTTATATATTACATTTCCTTGGTAATCTTATAACTCAAGAACCGCCAAACCGATTGACACGAACATTTTAGAGTTCTTTTCAATCTTTGAGGGGGTGGTTTATGTGAAGTTTGATTGAAATCGGTGCAGCCGTTCCTGAGTTATGACATTTTATGTGATCACAAAGTGAAGAAGATCGTGTTCGACGAAATTAAGTGGAAACACAACGACACAGACGGAGAAATCAGTCGGTTAATAGTGAAGCACCAAGAAACCGTCGTGGGCGTACGTCCATTTATGATATACGTCAAATGGACCGCGCGTCTTTCATTTACGATGCCCCCATTTATTACAGCATGCGTGCCTACATTGGCCAAATGAATATAGAATGTATACATTGCAAAGCAATTAAATTCAGAAACTAAACGCCTGGTATGTGCTGTGCTGGTGGGAAAGTCAAATTGCCGGTGCTAGAACTTCCGCCAGAACCTTTGCATTCATTGGTTTTTGGAAATTCACCAACGTCGAAGCATTTCCTCTTAAACATTAAAAAATACAATTCATGATTTCAAATGACATCTTTTGGAGCTACAAATATTATAAGAGATGGATTTATGCAGACGTTTAAGGTTATTACTTCGTTTGGAATAAACAATATCATATTTAATTTATGTGCCGTCCCTGTGTTCGATGTTTTTAAAAATTCAGATCCGTTATCTACATATATTTCTCGAACTTTACAGATTCAAGGTCAAATATACCATAGAGCTGGGTCTTTGCTACTATTCCCAGATGGTGACCATCAATTTTTGCAAATATATTTTATTGGTGATGAGAATAGTGAATTAGATCAGCGCTGTGCAATTTCGACGAATACGAGAAGATCAATCGTGAATGAATTGCAAGCAATGTTCCATCAACACAATGAATTGGTGAAATTGTTCAAAGTGGCACTCGATCTGATGCCCACCGATGACCACAAAATAATAATAATACAAAAAACATTTTATGTATGGTGGTGCGAAGCCCACTGGGGAATGCTAGTACCTTATATATATCTTAAATACACTTAACTCTATTTTTCCTGAGTTTTTCATTGTGGTTGCTAATTTATAGTGAAAAATAACACTGCCTACTTTTTGGCGCTTGTTTTTTGGTGCAAATTTGTACGAAATATAATTTTGGTGCCTACTTTTTGGCGTTTTACTTCCTTGGTGCCTACTTTTTGGTGCTTATTTCCGTTTCTGGCTAGTGCTTGTGCATACTATAAGGTTCAATCCATTCCGGCGCCGGATTTATTGGTATTGCCTTGCGGTAATTTATGCCGTTGCTGCGGTCCTGGAATCGCTGCGTTTTTGCGGGTGATAAACGCTCGGAGTAGTGCGCGTTGTTGCCATGGTTTGTGTCCGGCGTTTACCTACACCGGTCGACCCTTCTCCGTTTTTTGTAAATTTTGTCTATTTGTATTCTCTGCAAATATAAAATAAATAAATTCCCATTTAGATATATATTCTTTCTCTCTCTCTCTCATTCTCTCTCGGGTCTCTCCCTCTTTCTTTGTCTGCCTTGAAAATTTCACTTCTGGTATGTGCACTGCGCTACACGCATTGTTTTTTTTGTTTTTGTTATTTTTTTTTAGCAGTTAGTGTAGATTAGGTTT
>JAYXIM010024484.1:0-30755 GCA_037575425.1 Anastrepha fraterculus | reverse complement strand
AAAATCGAACCATCGTAGAAATGGTCAGGAGCATGCTCATACAATCGAGACTGATTTCAGTATATTGGGCAGAAGCTATCAATACCGCAACCTATCTACGCAATCGCTGTCCGTAACAAAGTTTAAATGGTGAAGTTCCCTACCAAATTTGGATGAGTAGGAATCCACATGTCAACTATTTACAAAAGTTCGGCTGCACAGCGTACATGTTAGACAAAACTGCAAGTAAGTATAAATTCAAGTCGATGTCCATAAAATGCATATTTGTAGGTTATTGCGACACGTCGAAGAGTTACCGCCTTTGGGACCGCTTGGCCAGAAAAATACGTCGCAGTAGAGATGTTGTGTTTGTCCCGCAAAATAATATAGACGCATAAGAAGAATTTTTAACGAAAGACATCGAAATACATTCGCAGTTGGAAAAAACGAAAGGAAAGGCACCGGTAAATTTTTCCGACAACCAACAAAAACAAACTTAAAAAAATTAAGATTTGGGCGTCCAAGCGCAAAGAGCTCTTAAACGAGGTAGAGCTCGCCGAAAGAAAATTAAGGTCAAATCTCGCGGTAGACCACAGTTAGAATACAATACGGTACCAATTTTCGAAATGGCAACAAGTGACGAAAATTATAACAGTGATCCGGAAGCGGTACCGGAAGATGAACAGCAAAGTACAGCATTAGCCCATAGCATTGACTTAGAAACCAGTACAGAAGCCCTCTCAAGTCCTGAAGCAACAGAATGGAAGAAAGTCATCATAAAGGAATACCGAGGGCTCATGTTAAATAATACTTGGGAAATTGTAGATCGACCGGTTGGGAAAAAGATCGTCGAATCTAGGTGGGCTTTTCGAACCAAATACAAATCAGATGACAGCGTTGACTCCAGAAAAGCTAAACTGGTAGCAAAAGGATTCAATCAAAGGGCTGGGATTGATTATAGTGAAACCTTTGCACCTGTCGCTAGGCTAAACACCTTACGGCTGCTAACAGCTTTTTCAGCAGAAATGGGTTTAGAGGTCTACGAGCTCGATTCTGTAAGTAAATATTTTAATAAAATATAAAGTTTTTTAAATGAAATAAAATTATATTCGTTGAAAAACACCATAGAAAAATTTTCAACATGAAATAAATAAATTTTTTCATAAATTTTCTCGGTGTTCTTCTAATCAACAGATGCACCAATTTTTAGGAGAATTAACGAAAATGACCACAATAATTAGATCACTCGACATGGAATCGCTCACTAGTAAAGTAATTACTTATAAACCAGAAGGTTAAAAAGTTGTAAGTACCATATAACTGGGCATAATAGACCCATGGGTGCATATGCCACATAACTAACTCCCCTAACCGTTTCCTACTTTGTTTTCAAATACATAATCGTCCACCTTTAATGGTACTTTCGAGTAGTAAAAAATACTCCAACCTAACCATTTTCTAACTTCGCAAATACCTGAAAAATCTGTTGAATGTAGTAGAAATTGAAAAATTTGTTTTCGTGTTTACCCGCCGCTTTGATTCTGCATGTGCAGAGTTCATTAAAACATTCTTCTCTGCTTCAATTACCATTTCTAATACTTTTTCGAATTCTATTTTTAACAGTATTTGGTGATTTATTCTCTCCTACTCACCCAACCACCCATCCACCCAGCCAAAAAGGAATACCAAAAAGAAGTACTAAAAACTTTTTCAATTTACCTGCCACACCATATACAATGCCACAATGCAGCGCATTTTTTTTCTATTTCACTGCTTCACGTTTTACCAAATATGCCGCAAACAATTTCCTCTATGTTGGCTCGAACAAAATGAGGCGCTTTTCTTACCTTACCACAATTGCATTTTGTGTTAGTGCTTCTTTTATTTCACTGGTTTGAATTGCCGGTTGGTTGATTTTGCCATTCTTTTTTTAAAGCAACTCCATATATGTGCCATGTACTGTTATATCCGAACTAACTATGAGTAATGCCTGTATTTTCTTGTTGGTTGTGCGAGGAATTTCATATGTTGATGAATTAGTCGAACTGAAATGAAGTTCTCGGCAATGTTGCTAAATGTACTGTGAGAAACTATGCACTTGTGCGGGGTTTATATGTTTTTCTAATTTGAATAATTAAATGTGAAGTGATTTGCTTAACACTCAGTACTTTAATGAATGAAGCATTTAATGATAAATGAAGTTATCGCGTGAGATCCGTAATAATTCCTATTGCAACGTAAATATCTCTTAACTTAGCGTTTTATTATCTGCAATATTTGATTTCTTTAATGAGCAAATCGCTTGGTACATTTATTCGCCATAATTCCAAATCGAATTTGTGTCCAAGTATGCCAGCTCTGAGGAACGTAGCTTGGCTTTATGACCTTAATCTTCTTCTTGTTGGTTCTGATTCGAGGGTAAAAAAATCGGTTGTGGCAAAAGTTTTTAATTGAACTTCCAGGTCGAGTTAGTTGGAAGACCGAAGTCCAACTTTAATCCTTAGATATGTACGTACATTCACATACGGATGAATAAGAAATAGGTGAGGAAATAGGTGCCGATATAGGAGTATTTGAACCAGCTGATACGTTCAACATGACGCAGAGCATAGACGGTGGTAGACTATCTACAGTGTTTCAGCCTGAGTAATACCTAGTTATCCCAACTTGCGGCAACATAGCGGCAACTGAGGGATGGTCTGAAAGACGCATCTATAGTCACTTCAGTCTGATTTGCGCATCTCGTCCTTACGAGTACATAGTAAGTAACTGAGTAACGAACGAACAAAATACTACGACGTCAAAGTGTGAGCCTCATAAAGAATCTAATGCACAGAGAAATTGCGGACCTCGTCACCGAGATGGTATGAAAAGATCAAATCGCTCTTCTAGGATCACTTTTTTACCCTAGCTGGTCTAAGGTACGTCTAGAATGTTAATAAGTAAGTATTGAGGTTTTGTACTGCTTTACTTAAGCAAAACTCTTTTGATTCTTTTTCAATAAGAATGACGTAAAACGCTTGGGTAAAGCAGACTTACGACTGCTCTCAAGCCACTGCTCACAGGCTCCAGTAAGCGAGTATGTATGGAAGATAATGCACAACACCCTTTATCCAAATGTTTTTGGAACATGGTAAGGGATTATAAAAGATCTTCTAAACTGCAATGTTCTTCACTACTTCCTTTAAAATCCGATTATCCTACCATATCACATCATTGTGGCCTTCTCAATGGTAATAAGGGATAAGCTAAGTTGACTTCTTATAAAAATATGACACTTTGCAAGGTTCTTTCGTTGGCTTTCGCGTAAGATTCCAGAAGAGAATAGGGGAAGGATTCAGTTGCCGATAATGAAACCATCTTCCAAAATAACATTCACGACGTAACTCACTGCGGTGTGGACATATGTACTCGTATGTGAAAGACCTTGGCATTGCTCAACTCTTATGGAAGAGAGCTCATATCAACATCTTCCCAAAGGAAGTGTTAGGTATAGTAAGACATTATACAATAAGAAATTTTTACGTTGGCGGCCGCCGTAGCCGAATGGGTTAGTGCGTGATTACCATTCGGAATTCACAGAGAGGTCGTTGGTTCGAATCTCGGTGAAAGCAAAATTAATAAAAACATTTTTCTAATAGCTGTCGCCCCTCGGCAGGCAATGGCAAACCTCCGAATGTATTTCTGCCATGAAAAAGCTCCTCATAAAAAATATCAGCTGTTAAAAGCAGGCTCAAAACTGAAGGTCCCTCCATTTGTGGAACAACATTAAGAGGCACACCACAAATAGGAAGAGGAGCTCGGCCAAATACCCAAAAAAAAAAGGTGTAAGTGCTAGGGTTCGATCGATAAATCATCGTTAGCGAAAAACATGAGCTCACTGATCCAGGCGGGTAGTTGAAGATGGTTTTAGTTCAAGAGTGTTGCTTATACATATTGTGCGCCCTATGCAACCGTGTGATTCCAACTCTAATTCCCTCCTCAGGCTAACTGGCGGAAATGTTGATAAAAGCATGGAAATTGTCTAGTCCAGCAGAGTCAACATATTCGTACAACGACTGAAATGTTTCAATAAAGTCGTAATTTGCCTTACACTGCGGATTATTGGTGAAGCGTCACAAAAACTAGCTCATCCTTTCCATAATTAGTTTTAAATTATCCAAAACTCAACTTCCCTCAATAGTGTGCGCTGCGTTGGTGCTTTTGACCAAGATGAAGTCGCCATTATCATAGTTTCCTTGAATCCCTAGCGGGACATAGGGCAGGTGGGTTCCTCCGCCATTAACCACTACATTAAAGACCCCACCGCAGTCTCAAAAGCCAATCCGTCCTATATTATCAATAAATAGTAGCAGTCCAAGATTGACAACCTTAAAAATATCAGAGTCCTTCGCCGCCGGTTTTGCCTTACCAGGCCGTCTAAACTCAGCTATCTTCGCCGTTGTGATTCACCACACGATGTTTGGATTTTACATCACATACTCCTCTCATTGGCTACAACTTCCGGCTACTACTCGTTGCTTCCCTGCTCTCGCAAGATACAACGTCGTTTCCCTTCCATAGCATTGCCCGCGTTGTGCCCGCACTAGGAGACTGAGAGTATGTATTTATACCCTAAGATGAAGTACCTGGGTATAATTCTCCGCAGAAAGCTAACGTGGATGAGCACCATTAAGCAAGAAACGTGGTAGGGAATAATCACCTTGTATTGATGCAGGGGCGCTATAGATAAAAGATGGGACTCTCGTCCAGGATTGCATTTTGGAACCTGTGAGAAGGACGACTTTGGTGAAGAAGTCTGGAAAAGTTCAAAGGTATACCTACGCTGGAATGAGTGGGGTGCTTCGAAACAAGCACTCAAGTATCCTCAGAAACTCGTTTCTGGTGAATGATCACTACCTATAGAACCTCGCTTCCTGCAATATTGGGCTGGATACAGTACTTGTAGACCAAACCTGGCAAACCTATTCAGGGATTGCTTGAAATTGGATGGAAAAGTTGATAGAGGAGTATTCTGCTATGAGCTCCCAATCAAACTGAAATTCTCAAGTTCAGGCTACGAGACCGCTACAGTGTATTCCAAGCAGTGGTAGACGCAATCACTTGTGTAACAACTGTCAAGGAAGTAAACATAAACCAAGAGGCAAATAGGGCCCTGATATCGATGCTGGGACTTAATCGCAAGGATATTGCGGAAAACTAGTGAGCGAATGAGCCAGCTAGAGAGGGAACCTATAAGGTTGTTTCTATGCAAAATGAGGGATTAGGATTCCCTTAACTACTCGTGGTGTGCTCCTGCGAAAGCGGGATTTGCGTCAACTCAGCGAACGCGGGCAAGTTCACAATCTTGCAAGGTCCCGATTTTCATCTGGCATTGTTGATCGAAGACGCTTGAAGAAGATTCTAAGATTAACAAAGTCTAACTTGATAGCCGAGTTTTGTACCTACTCTTTCCGTGTATCGATGAGGTGGAGTCATCTCAGCACCTTCTCTTTGGCTGTTCTTCTCTCGCCGTGCTAAATTTGGGCATCTTTTCTTACACTTCTTTGATACGCTTGCAGCTTTAGCAGGCTTAGATCGCTAGATCCGTCGCTTATTGATTCTCAGTACTCAATTAAGGAGTAAATTATCAGCGCCAGCTTATGTGGGATTCTTATCCATTTTTAGCTAATTTTAAGTGCCTATACACGTCAACTCGACCAAAACTTCTTAACTTACTCAGTGTTCTTTAGATGAAAACGCCAAATCAGTTTTTTTAGTGTAAAAGTGCCATTGCTAATTAGAATTTGTTGTGGGATGCATTTAGTTAGAAACTCCCTTTTGACTCTTTTTTAGCCAATTACGAAATTTCGGGTTTCGCCTAAATGCACCCACAATAAAAATAAATAAATAAATGAACAAAGGAGCATACAACAACTAATGATTTTACAAGTACAAGGGAATGTATGCGCTTCAGGGTTAAGTTAAGTTTTCTTTTGTAAGTGATACCCTGCAGGAAAATCATGCAGTTACGAAATGATGCGCTGTTATTGCATTTTGAGCCATGACTATCCCTCCTTTTCGATAGTTCGCTACCACGACGGTGGTAGAAGCCTTAGACATATCATTGGGTAGGTAAGGCCAGGTTTGTCAGCCGCATCGCACATAGAGACAACGATGCCACTTAGATCTCGAAATGGGTCCGTTGTGAGCCACGGGGGTTGGGCTACATTTCCCTCTCCATATTGAACCATCCTGAGCTTTAGACAATGCGGAAAAGGTTGTTGAGACCTAAAATGTATAGATTATCTAAATTCATTAAGAAGTAGGATCTTAAATATCGGTTCCTGCTTCAGGCTAGAGCCGGGCATGTGCAAAAAAGGTGTTGAACTGTTTCCAACTCCTCCTCATTTCTGTAGCTACCACAGAAATCATGCATATAAGCGCCTTATCTCCTTGCATGATTTCCTATGAGACAATGTCCTGTGAGGGCCCCTACTAAGGTCCTGATTTAAAGTCTACTCAGTTTTATAACACTCTCCGATAGACGTAAATTTAGTCTTGGCCATGTTTGCCTAGCAATTTTGCAGGTGTTTACGCTAATCCATCTTTGATTTCCAGAACTGATTAGTGTGTCCTTAATGAGAAGCGCTCAAGTTGCGAGAGGTACACCCATAAAATTACTTATGTCTAGCATACAGGTACCTTCTCTTGCACGTTGGTTTGCCCTACAGTTACCTGGTATATCTCTGTGGCATGGAACCCATGATGATACGATATTGCTCGGCCATCTCATTTAGAGATTGGCGACAACGTAAGACACTACTTGATGTTGTTTGGTATGCATCCAGGGTTCGTAGGGCAACTTGGCTGTCTGATAGAATGCCGATATCTATTGATGATATTCTGTTTATCTCTAACTTGTTTAAGGCTTTATTTCCACTTGAAAAACAATACAGTGATCCGGTAGCTTAAAGGATTCACCAATAGAAAGCTCTTCGCAAAATAACCCTGATCCTACACCGGTGTCCATTTTAGATCCTTCCGTGTAAATGTTAACGGGTGTGTTGGGTGTTGGATCTTCTTCAAGCCATTCCAGTCTAGAAGGGATTTTCATTCCTTTCGAAGCAAAGAATGGGTATATCCGTGCAGGAGTCCAAGATGGTTGAATGTCCATGTGTGACAGTCCTCCATTGTGAGCTCGCTTTGAGCTTTAAAGCGGAGCAGGCCGCTGAGTATTTGCAGAGAGAAAGAAGAAAGACATATCGGTCTTAAGTCTTTTGGATGGGAATGTGAGTTTGTACCAGCTCTTGGAATGAAAACAATTTTGACTTATCTCCACTGAAGAGGTGTATGACCGTAAAGAAAGCAACCTTTGAAGATTGCTAGTAGCCAGTGTGCTAGATATCCGGCGGCCTTTTGCAGTTCCACCGGGTAAATACCATCTGGACCCGGTGATTTAAAAGGTTTGAAACTTTCAGTCCCCCATAAGAGCCGATCCTCAGATATAGCGCCTATAGCCGGATTACGGCAGGAAAAAGAAAATATTTCGCTCTTACCAAACTATTAAAATCGAAACATCTTACAAGATTGTGTGACTGCAAACTACATTTATACCAGTCGATCATATGGCCAGTTCTTGCATATGGCTGTAAATGCTGAACAATGGCTTCGAAAGATGAATCATGTCTAAGAATATTCGAGTAAAACGTGTTTGGTCCACTGCGACTGCAAGATGGTATCTACCAGATACGCTACAATGAAGAATAACTGCAGCTATATAATGGCGGGGACATTGTGAAATATGTTAAATTCCAAAGACTGCGATGGTTGGGTCATATTAGAGATGACCGCCACCAGAAATCAATCGTGTCATACAATCCCGTAGCGCCTAAAGCACGAGGATGTCCAAGACCAACAGGGTCTGAACAAGTTCTAATGGACCTGAGGGCACTGGGTGGAGGACACTGAGGATACTGGGAAGTTCGTGATGCATGAAAACGAGTCGAGAACGGGGCTAAAGCTCACCCCGTGCGGTAAATCTGCCCGATGATGATGATGATACCCCTTTCTAAGATGGTTAAATTTCAAGGGCCGATGTTGAATGTGAACCACACCTAAACGTCAACGACACCGTTGGACTTCTTTCTTTGGAGTTATTTGAAAGAAAAGGTATACGTCGATACGCCAGCAACAATTCAAGAGCTAAAGGATGAGATAATTCGGCACATTACTGGCATAGAACCTCAATTATGCCTCAGCGTCATCGAAAATTTGGAACATCGGATGGATGTGTGCCGCCGAGGCCGCGGTGGCCATTCGGCCGATATTTTCTTCCATACGTAATTGAACTATACCAATATTATCATAATAAAGAGAAATGACAATAGTTTCCTAAAAAAATTGTATTTTATTCAAAGTCAACACCGGCCCTTGAAACCTAATCACCTTTTATCTGCACCAGCGTGAACACAAATTACACAGCACATATTGATACGATTTGACCATTTATTTTGTTAGTTAAATAATTTTTTTATAAAAACATACTATAGTTTATACTACAACAACAAATATATAAGGCAAAAATTCAAATTTATTATAAAATTTTATTTTACTATAAAAATTTCGATTTTTATATAAAATTTTTAAACACAAATTTTCATCAACATTTTTACTCTGAAATTTTGATGAGAATTCTCCGAATTCTTTCAAATTTTGTACAAAGTTTGAAACTTTGCTTTATGTGGTTTTTGCTCTGGTATGAACTACGTTTTTATAGAAGAATAATTTAAATTAAAAAGTAAATAAATAAGTACTAAAAACTTGTTAATATGTACACCCCCTTTTGACGTTTACTGTATATCTACCACTCTATAGGCGGTTGGATAGGATGTTGGCATATCAGTCAAGAGTTCCTAAATTTTATTTTATCTTTTGCTTTTGTAATTATTTCATTTCAATCTATCAAATTTTTTTGGCGATTTGTTGATAATTTACCATTCTAAAATTATATTCAGGCCAACGCGCATCAGCCACTTACTACTTTTCCACTTTGACACAGTCAAGGCACTTAAGGCAGATTTTCCTATTCGCTGCAGCATTAAAAATTGATGAATTCGTACTATTTCTGCGGCAGAAAATTATTTTTCTAATCTAAGCTCTCCCTCCAGGGCATGTGCTAGTAAATGCATCCCTTGTGTTTTCTTCCCAATTTTTCTTATTTTGAAAGCGCAAATGCCTCGAATGCGGCTACCACAGCTAATTGAGATTTTCTCTTTTGCCAAATGCACTTGCGAAATTATTTGTATGTGAAAAGTGAATTGGGAAATGCAGCGCAAAATCGCAATGAAGTGCAGCGCAACTAATGAAGTATCACCGAGTGGCAAGTCAAATTTAAATGCAGGAAATTTGGTGGATACCTAGCAAGTCTACTGTGCAAATAGTGAATACATATTCGCATATTTTCATATGCCCGTACTTCATACCCGCTGGATATGTGGATACACTCCCCGTGCTTAAACTTTAGAATAGCTAAAAAAAATATACACCTCGAGTGTTTGGTTTTTAGTTGAAATATTCCACATTTTTTTGTCTTTCTTTTAAATTGATATTGGCAGCTGTGCTTGGTCAGAGCGTTTGAGAAACGCCTAAAAACTTAATTGCCGCATTGACACTTGAATGACAGTTCCCTGTCGGTGCATTTGCGCAAGGTCTTGTTGCGCTTGACAGCTCAGGAAAATGGGGTTTTTTGCAGTGAAAAATAGACGCGCGCTAAAATGGTTTAGTTTTGGCTTTTTTTGTTGCTTTTAAGGTTATGTGTCAACATTTTTAGAGGGAAAGTAGATATTTGAGCGGTGTCATAACAAAATATGACATTTGAACAATATTTTATCTAAGAGAGAGAGAGAGCGGTAAACGAAAATCTCCATTAATCTTCTCAAAAGCCACGGTATCCGTCAATCATAATTGTCTGGCGCTGTTTACTTAATGCCGGCGGAATTTTAGAATATGTAGAATAATACAATTTTTCTAAGATGTGGATGTCTCTATTAGATGTGTGAGTCAGCGACGTAATGCAGCGTATATGTGAATATATTTGTACAGTCGACTCTTGTTAATTAAAATATTACGAATTATCGAGGACTTGAAATATTGACCTACCTTCACTTGCCGCAAAGTTTTGTATGTTTAGAGTAGACGCGAAGTCGTTTGATTTTTCCTTTAACAAAGTTCCGCTAATAGATACTTTTTGTCTTCTACACTGCCCACGCCAAATTACCAGGCTTTCTTCAAGACGAGGATATTCACCTTTAGTTGTTCTTTTCCGTGCTCCAGCAGTTTGATCAGTAGTAACTTTCTCTTTGTTATTAATTATGGTTGAGGGAGTACTAAGAGGAATCTTAAACTCTTTTGCAACACCGTTTTTTTCGTTCGCTTTACCGAGTGCGTAAAAATGTATGGGCAGGTTCGAAATATCGCAGGTTTGAATTAACGAGAGTCGACTGTATATATATTTCTTGTGTCTTTTCAAGTTCCTGCTCCAATTTTTCCACAAATGAAGGGATCTGCAGTGTTATGACGCCTCCGAAAATAGCATATAAATAAAATCTATAGACATTATATTTAATCAAGGTCAACTTACAATTTTATTTGATGAACGAATTTCACCTAATAAAGGTAATGAAAGAGGAGTAGGTACCTATAATGCAAGCTCTCTACATAAATCACCATAATGTTATTGAAGGTAAAGTAATATTTATGAGGGAGACGCTGCGGTTCGGTGTCCTTTTGCCTCTTCTTTGGCTAGTTGCTTTGGCGAAGTTCTGAAAATCTCAAATAAGCGTGGGGTTAAGGTACTAGGATATGCCAAGGACTTGATCCTAATGGGACCGTTTCCTTTAGTCATGGCTGAGATTCTAGAAAGGTTACTGGTTGAGCTGCCAGTTGCGACATCAGAGTCATCCTCTACTTTCATCCGAAGTTATTTATCTGGGGATGAAATTTGATGCAAACCACGAGGCGTGTTTTTAAAGTAAGTACCGTTTTGACAT
This sequence comes from Anastrepha fraterculus, assembly GCA_037575425.1. Classification (NCBI taxonomy): domain Eukaryota; kingdom Metazoa; phylum Arthropoda; class Insecta; order Diptera; family Tephritidae; genus Anastrepha; species Anastrepha fraterculus. The sequence continues at coordinate 19,746 of JAYXIM010024484.1, read as the reverse complement.
AAAAAAAACAACAAGTAAAATTTTTCCAAAAATAATTTATTCACTTGAAAGGCCGTACTTTACTCCACTTTTCTACATAGTTCGCATTACTATTACGGCATTTATCGTATCTTGGAACCAACTTTTGTATGCAATCGTCAAAGAAGATTGACACTTGATTAGACAACCACTGCTTCACATTTTTGGCACCCAGCGTGAACAAAATTTCCAATAATTTAACCGTTCGGACACAATTTCGTAAAGAACACTTCTTGAAATCGTGAATCGTCTGTTCTCTTTCACTTTACACTCCATTTTTTGAATCAATTCATCGGTAATGACTGAAGGTCTCCCACTGCATTCCTCATCATGAGTGTTTGTGCGGCCTTCCTTAAAGGCCCTAGCCCATTTCCGCACCATTCCATTACTCATAATGTTTTCACCATACACTTCCCTGATTTGGTAATGAATGTCAACTGATTTGAAGCCTTGGTCACAGAAAAACCGTTTTACAGCGCGCACTTCACAGTCCGCGGGATTCTCAACAGGTGGAGGCATTTTAAAATCATGCAAACAGATGTAGACTCGATCGGATGGTTCCGTAATGGCGTCTGTGACTTCCCGACAGATGTAGCTACACGGCGACCGCAGCGCTGCGGTGGCGTAATGTAAAAACTTACTTTAAAAACACGCCTCGTACATTGGAAGCTACACTTTAAAGAAGAGGGTAAATAAATTTTTAAGCGAATGGATCAAAGCTAGCAAATAAAGAAGGATATGCTGTTTTTAAAAACAATTAGGATTAGAATTATCTGCCCGACTTCCGCAGTACTTTAGCGTCTAGGCAGTAGTCTTATCCATAACACATTGAGTGCCATGGCTACACGTTTTCGTGCGACACCAAAAACTTCCTGGGGTGCCACGTCGTACGAAAATGTGCGACAGGCATTGTCTGGCCTTAGATATTGTCGTGCGTTTCTGTTTGACTCTGCGGGGTTTTTTTATTGTTTTTCTAGTAGCCTAATGTTTACCCTAAATTTTGATCCAAGCTTCATAGAGATATCTTCATTTGTGCAGGTTTTATGATAAAAACTCGGAGGTTCTTTTAAATTTTGAAAATTTATTGGAATTCATTCGAAAAAAGTATAAAAAAGATAGAAAAGTATTAAAATTAAGATATTATAATTTCAATTTACATTAATTTTTTAAATGCGTATATTTTGGAAAGCAATCAATGCACAATTGGGGTGTGCTGGGGCATTTCGGACAGTACGTAGTTGTCCTTTTTATGTTCTTTCTTGCTTCCTTTCGACTAAATTTTCTTTTTGCTTCAGCATAGCATAAAACGCAAGCACGTCGGATGGTTTTATTATTTTCATCTACTCTTTTGGTGATGATATGCTGCGATTGCGGTACAGACTGCGGGCCTGTAAGGCCTAGTAGGTCCTTAGGAACGCGTTCACGGAATGTTCGTTTACTCATGGTTTTATTATTCGACGCTGCTTTATACACAGTAAAGGCATTAACCACGGAAAGTCCGAGTAAAAGTTCAATTCCCAGCTTTCGATACCATTTTAACCCTTTGCGAAGGGTATTTGAGTAAGAAGCCATTTGGTCGGAAAGATCAATGCCTGCTTTCCCCTTATTATATTCTACCACAGCCAATGGCTTTTCTGTTGCTCGTCTTTTACGTCTCTCTCCTCGACTAGTTGAAGGCTCTTCAGGATTACGTGCTCCATCAGTTGTGGATACCATTATCGGGACATGTTTCGTAGATATCATTCTGACGTCGCGTTTATCTTTCCACTTCAGAACAACTATACCATTGGGATCTTCTCTAGCCACTACTTCGCCTTTCTTTATAGGTGCAATCATAACTTCTTTTGGGAAATGTTTCTTGTTGGCACGGAGTGTACCGACAACATGTGTTTATTGATCTAGCTTTGAACGAGCCAATTCATAGCTTGTGTAAAAGTTGTCTACATATAAAGTTCGACCTTGACCTTTCAAATCAATAATCAGATCCTCGCAAACACACAAAAAAAAGACAAATAAAAAAAAAAAATATTGAAATAAAAACAGATATAATAAAAAATTTAAATAAATGTAAATGAAAATGCGTAAAAAAAAAATAAGATTTAGCAAACAAAAACGCGTCGCACATTTTCGTACGACAGTTATTTTTACGATTACAATTCCGTCGTGCAGTGCCATGTCGTATGGAAACGTGCGACATAAAAAAACCGCTATAAAATCCAAAATAAACCACAAAATCATCCGGGATTGGAGCAGAACTGAATATTTTCTACTTTTACACCAGTTTATAGCAAAAAATGTTCTTGGCACCCGGGGAAGGTTTTCGTCAAAACCCCTTGGCACTCAATGTGATAAAGGAAGTAACTACGCACCTTAATACTCACATCAACAAGAACTACGAACCTTCTCGGACAGCCAGCAGGCCATCAATTCAATGAAGGGGGTTATAGTAAGATCAAAGGTTTCTCAGGAATGCCTGGCAACTCCAAATGATATTAGCACCGTCTTCAAGGTCAGCCTTATATGCGTTCCGGGACATAGAGATATTGAAGGAAGAGAGAGAGAGCTAGCAAGAAAGGTTACTAATCTTCCTCTGCTTGAAAACAGAGACAACAGTGGAACTTCTATGGCAAGTTGCAAACTAAAGATACAAAATAATATTCTCCAGGAGGTCAATAGGTCGTGGAGAGAAGAAAATACTTGTGTTACAACCAGGCTACTTTGGCCGCAAGCAGATAAGAAAAGATCAGCAGAATCGCTCAACCTCTCAAGAGAGAACATATCGAAAGTCGTGGTTTGTGTTATCGGTCAGTGACTGTTAGGTCGGCACTCTTCTAGGCTAGGAGTATTTTCTCATGAATACTGCAGAAGTTGTAGAGATGAGGAAGCGGAAGAAAAACTTCCGATGTAATTGTCCAGCGTAAGTTAGGAGTAGAGCAAGTTTGCTGGAAACTACCCGGTGTCGCGACAAAACCTATCCTATGCTTCATAAGAGAGTCTATGAAAATAATGGTTCCATGGTTCCATGAAAATAATTAACAGTAAGGTTCTCGTGTTACACAGTGTTACCACAACGGACCTACATAGTCTAAGTGAGTTGCTTGCTCTAAGTCGACTGCCCCTAAAACCGAACCTAACCTAACCTACACTTTGAAAATCGGGTAAAGAAGGCCTGTATAGTTTTGTACTCCGGAAAATCTTTCTTCTTCAAAAAACCAGAGGTCGATTTTTGGACGTGTAACGTAGCCGTGCTACCAAATGCAAGGTTTGGATGCCGAGTTTGACTGGAAGCTCTTCGTGCGGACTATAATATAACTAAACTGGGGAGGATGCAAGAGACTGCAAGCATTGGCTTGACCGGGGCATACAAAACTTGCCCCAGTGCTGCTCTGAATGTCGTTTTGCACTTACTTCCCATCGACTTTTACGTTATTACTATCGCTGTTCAAAGTGCTATCAACTTAAAGTAGGTTGACCTCTGGAGGCAATCTCTCAAGGGACATGGTAGACATTTTGGGCGGATAACACCATATTTCTCCGAGCTTCGGACAGATCACTCTATCACACTATCGCAAACTGGAGTTTGAGGATCATGCCAGGGCAATATTTCCTAGTAAGCAAGGTTGGGACGAGGGGAAAATCTATACCGAGACTGTTACTGCTGCCTTAACTGACGGTTCCAGGAAGGAATCGGTAGTCGGAGTAGGGGCTTCCTCTAAGCCATTAAAATCATTAAAATTGTGAAGTACTGCTTGTGTTCTTCAGGCAGAAGTTTTTTCGGATGGATATTAACATTCTTTCCGATAGTCAAGGCGCGGCCAAGGTTCTGCGACGCCATGGTACACATCCAAATAAGTCAACTGCTGTAAGGAGGAGATCAATTCTCTTGGGTGTGCAGGTAACATTTCTTTGATCTGGGTTCCAGGGCATAGGAACATAGCTTCCTCTTCTTCTTCTTCAGCTTCTTAAACGCTCGTGAGACATAGGGTATCAACCATGCCTGCGCGCCATCTTGTGCGATTTTTGGCAATGTACTTCAATTGGTTCCAGCTCCACCTGATGCTTCCAGCTTTTCTCGATGCAGCTTCCCTTTCAACTATTCGCTTCTAAGTTTCCCTTGTTCCACCAGGTTTGCGACCAACATTCGTGAGTGGGTTCCACTCCAATGCCTTTCGTGCAATCCATGCGACGTTTTTGCGTAGGGTTATAAGCATTTCGATTGGCTCCAATTGCGCTTCTTTCAGTACATCTGAGTTTGAAATTTTGCTGGGGCGCAAACCCTATTCTCTGCCTCTTAGAAGCACTTACGGACATAGCACGGACATATCCTGGGCAATGCACCGAACGATGAACGACGTCCAAGTTTTAGCTGAAGAGAGCGGTGCGTGGTCCTGCATGGTTTGACCTTCTTTAACATAGTTGAAGTAGAAATCAAAGTACACTTACGTTAGGTTAGGTTAGGTTGGTATGGTTGCCCAAAACACACTTAAAAATACAAAATTCAAAAAGCAAATATCGAAATCGTCTTCCATCACACGTAAATGCACCGGCCTCAAACTCTCATGCAATGGTATCTTTTTAACTTTGAAATGGAACACACCGATGCAGCTCATCTAAGAGCTTTCTATAAAATATTAAATTCCTTTACTAGAAAGGAAATTTCACAGGAAATATACCTTTAATGCATAAATCAATGCCACTTTTTCAATGAATTGAAATATTTGTTAAAGGTCTTGTATGAATTTTAAGTATAGCCAGAGCACGAAATAAATTTCATAAAAACCAAAAGAAATAAATTACGAGGGAAACCTACGCGAAACATTTGTTATTTTTTTTTTAAGGGGGTATTCTGGTCTAGAAATTTGTAAAACTCGATTTTTTTTGTATATTTTCAAAATTCAGACCTTCGAAAATATGCCCTTCAACGGATTTTTCCAAATTCGAATTATTTTCGGAGATACAGCGGATTTTGTGACGTGGCGTCTAAGCCGGCCGAGTGAAGCGAATGGCGCAATGAACGGCAGATGTTACCGGACGTCTTGAGGACTCGTTCTTTCCAGAAAATCTCGAGTTGAAGTCTTTAACTCCAACGCCTTGTTCGAACTCGTGGAAGCTGAGCCAAATTTGAAAATCGATTTGATAGCTCAGAGGTTAAATTCATCGCATGGAATAATTCACAGGCACCTGGTTCAGTTGAGCATGGTTCCAAAGCTGGGAAAATGGGTTCCGCATAGACTTTCCGGCGCCAACCTTCAGCAGAGAGTGAATGTGTGCTCTCAGCTGCTGTCACGACTTGAAAATTAACGTTTTTTGAACCGTATCATTACTGATGATGAAAAATGGGTCCTTCACAATAATCCTGTTCACAAACGCCAATGGTTAGATAAAGATGAAACACCAGAACCGACCCCTTGAGATGGCCTTCACCCCAAGAAGACTCTCCTGTCTATTTGGTGAGATATGACCGGTATTGTTTATTATGAACTTCTGGAACCAAACCAGACGATAACTGCTGATTATTATTCCCATCAGCTATCAAAACTGAATGAGGCACTTAAAAATATCGACCGTCTTTAGTGAATAGACGCAAAGTTTTGTTTCACCACGACAACGCAAGACCTCATACCGCAAGGCAAACATTAGGCAAGCAGAACGAGCTCGGATGGGAGCTAATGTCGCATCCACTATACTCTCCGGATATTGCACCTTGTGATTATCATAAAAAAAATATAAAAAAATATAAAAAAAATAAATAAATAAAAAAAAAATAAAAAAAAAACTACTCCTCAGAAGAAGCTATAAAAAGGGATATCGAAGCGTATTTTGGCGCCAAGGACAAACAATTTTTTGAGCAGGGAACTAAAAATTTGCCTAAACGTTGGAAAGACATTTTAAATAATGGAGGAAAATATATTATTGATTAATAAATACTTTAAACATCTTTTTTATTAATTTTTAAACCACCTTTAGAAAACGCCCAAACTTATGGACTGACCGATACTTTTTTTGAGATTGTCGTCCTGATATCTCAAGTTCTACTTGACCGATCGCTTTGAAGTTTGATAAGAATTTTTTATAATACATCTTTCTAACGCGCCTGCCTCGGATTTTGGAAAATTTAAGTTTGAGGTATTTTTAAAAAATTTGAAAAGGTAAAAAAAGAGTGTAACAAAATTTTTTTTTTCAAGTTGACGCTATTTTGTGAATTTTTCTTCTTTGATTTGGCGTAATCCGCTAGCGACATCCTCATTAATGAAGAATTTTTTTAGTTTGTTTGTTTTAGATCACTACAAGGGTTGGCAACATGTCAACCATGGATCACTGTTTTTTATGTAGCCTCCACTCCGCCGGCCTGTAAATCCACGATTTTTTAATTTTTTTTTTTTATTAATTTGTTTTTATACTTTTTCAATATTAATAAAACCCATAAAAAAAATGGATAGTAAACATTTTTTAAATTTTTTTTTAAATTTTTTTCTTATCTTAATTTTAAAAATACTTAAAATTAATTCGTCTGGACCAAAATACCCACTTAACTAAAGATTTATAGAGATTTTTAAATCATCATCTCTCTTTTGTATTATTTCCCGCCTTTTCTAAATTATCTTTCTTCTCAACTCATCGCTGTACGGCTTGTGAATGCGTAAGTCTGAAATTAAAGGCTCATAATTAATTGCCAGAGTTGCTGTGAATGCATCAACGCACCCACTGACTGATTTAGGAGTTGCACTTTAAAACTTTCCTCTTGCGATGTCGCCCTTTTAGCAAATACCCACACGCACACACACACACACGCACGCACACATACATGAACACACTTTTTGTGCTGCCTCTTTCCACTCTGCGTTGACCACTGAAGCTTACAGAATTTTCGCTTTTTTTCTCGTTTTCTTCCACTTCGAGACGCATAAATTTGCATTTCATTTAGCAAACAAATGACCAAATTTGAAATGGTTAGCTCAAGAAGGAGATATGGCAAGTTGTTCAAGCACAGATGACACTATCAAATTCATTTGAGAAACTTACATGTGTCCCCGGCATGCGCAAAAAAAAAACGACTTCAACTTCCAAGTTTGGCTAAAATTTATTCACAAACAAAGAAAAAAGAAAAACGAGAAATGTTATCTACTTTCAGGCGTTCACAAGCCGATGAACTGGACTTCACTTCATCATTGTGCTTGATTGTGGTGTTGTTGGTTATGCTGGCGGTTGCTGCTGGATGCTTGCCACCAAATGTGGTGGGAATTTCAATCTAAAGTTGCGTCACACCAACGCATTTTACAACAACACAAATAAGAACGACGAAGGTCTAGAAAACTTTGGGAAATGCTTTTTGTTTCTTTGGGAATAAAAAATCTTACCAGCAGCAGGTTGTGGCTCTAGTCGAGTGTTTTGTGAATGCCTACTCATTTTGCTTTTCTACTAATCCCTGCTACTGCTGCTGCTGCTGTGTGCATGTGTGTGTGTATGTATGTGTGTTTGCATAAAACCTAGCTTGAAAGACAAATATTGAATATTAATTATAATTGCTCGTAATAGGCAAATCATTTATGTTTAAGCAGCTCACAAAAGCCGCCGCTGGTCACGACATATTTTGCGTGACATTTTGCGTATTTCTGTGAAAATTCTTCGAGTAGGCAAAGTCATTAGGCTCTACGCTGAAATGTCTTTCTATTCTCGCTCGCTGGCATTTGCCTCATCAAAAACAAATTATCATCAGCGTCACCGAATACCAAACTCCATCTATCTAATATATACCCATAATCATCTGCTCATCAGCTCATCATTATTCTGCCGCTAATCTTATTAAAGTGATGCTGCGTTTACGCCAAAAAGTGGGCATTAAAAGTCGAATTTACTGCGTTGTGGGAGCAAACTCCGGTAATTAAATGCCCATTCCCCGTTTATTGTTTATTGTTTATTATTATTTATTTGTTTTGTTTTATTGTTTATATTAGCGTGGATTTGTAGCTGGTTTTTATACGACAAATTATAACATCCATCCTCCGGCTATGTTTCTGCCCCACATAAACGCAGTGGTTACATATTTTTTTTGTTGTGTATTGCCGCACTTCTTTTATATGTTTTGAACTCACAAATTTTCGTTTAATTTTATTCGTGTGTGTATGTATGTTTATGTTCGAATGTGAGTGGCTATAAATTTTAATATGACCTATGGCTCTTTGGCCTGCAGGTCTTCCACCAGAGAAAGACTCTCTCGTTTTATTACATCCCAAAAATGGTTTTTGTACATGTGTATGTGTGTGTTTTGCTTTAGGTAATACTTTTTGTGTAACTGAAATTAATGCCACTGATAAGAGTGGAAGCGTAATTTTTTCATCAGTGATTGTATCTCTAATTTTCAGTGAAGTGCCCAAAGTAGGGATCGTATCAATATGTTATGTATAAGTACCATATACGGGTTGCCCATATTCGACGGATCCATGTGTTTTTTTTTTGTTTTTTAATCGAAGGAAAACACAATTTTTTTGATGTTGACGATAATAATCATTTTATTTGGTTCAAGTAGATTTGTTGACATCACTTTTTGAATATGAATCTCTCAAAAGGCCGCCTTGAGCCTGTACGGCGTATTGTGCCCGTTTTGCAGCATTTTCCATAGTTTTAGCTAACATTTCGGCTGGAATAGCGGCTATTTCCTCACGGATGTTGTTCTTGAGCTCTTCTATGGTCTTTGGCTTATTAATATAAACCTTTGATTTTAAATATTACCACAAGAAGAAGTCAGGTGGCGTTAAATCGGGCGAACGCGGTGGCCAGTCAAAATCTCAATTTTTCGACATCAAACGACGAGGAAACAATTTCTTCAAAAAATCGATTGTGGTGCGAGCTGTGTGTGGTGGAGCGCCGTCTTGTTGAAACCAGAACTGCCTCATACGCTTTCGACGAATAATTGGCATCACAAAAGTGGGTATCATATCGCGATAACGCTCCTGATTGACGGTAACAGCTTAACCATCTTCATTTTCGAAGAAAAACGGCCCAGTAATCGTTTTCGCACTAACGCCGCACCAAAGCAGTGACTTTTTCGTCGTAAAGAGGTACCTCTTTAATATCGTGAGGATTTTCAGTGGCGTAAATACGGCAATTTTGCTTGTTTACCGTCCCATTCAATAAGAAATGATCCTCATCGGACATGATGATTTTGTTCCAAAATTGCTCGTCATCTTCAGCCATTTCGATGACTCTTTGGGTCCATTCCAATCGACGAGGCTTGTCCGCAGGCAACAGGATAATTCGTTGTAAAGTAGTCCGAGCAATGCCCAACTGCTGAGAACGGCGATTTTGGGATGTCCTTGGCGACATCTCAACACTGGCCCGTACCAGAGCAATATTCTCATCCGATCGCTTTAGTCGGTTTGGATTCGGCCTCTTTGGATTAGAAGACGCACTTTTAACTTTTCTCTTTGACGCTTCCAACGCGGTATGTCATTAAGCGATCTGTCGTCTCTGTCAAAAGGGTTGCCAGATGGGTCCGTCGAATATTGGCAACTCTGTGCCCACGAGCAATAACAGCTTAAGTTGAAAATCAAGCTTCCGAGAAAAATCCCTTTTCGTACACAGAAGCCCTTCTAATAAACATAACAAAATGTTTTGGAAGAAATTTATTACAAAATCAAAGCTTTTACAAGCGCAATGCTAATGTGAATAAAACCCGACATTAATTGCCTCATTTATTCAGTAGATATTAAATAAAAAGGAACATGAATGGTTATTGAAAATAGAAAATACCAACATGGAAATGTCCACTAAAGCTTTTATTGTAAACTAATGTTTCATGTCAGCCTCGAAGTCCAACGTGGAATCTCTCTTGCCGTCAAGTGCAACTTTGGACTAACTAAGCAATTGAGTAGCAAAGTCCTCTCTCGACGTGCAAAACTAACACTCCCTTAGGCACTAATCACGTCCGTCCTTACGTATGGCGCAGAAGCGTAGACGATGGCAACATCCGATGAAGCGACGCTTGGAGTGTTTGTGAGAAAGATTCTGCGCAAGATTTTCGGACCAGAGCATGTTGGCCTGCGAATACCGCAGACGATGGAGCGATGAGCTGTAAGAGCTTTACGACGACATAGACATAGCGCAGCGAGTAGAGATCCAGCGACTTCGTTGGCTGGGTCATGTCGTCCGAATGAATACAAACGCTGCGGCTCTGAAAGTATTCGATGCGGTACCAGCTGGTGGTAGCAGAGGAAGAGGAAGGCCTCCTCTGCGTTGGAAAGATCAGGTGGAGAAAGACTTGGGTTCACTTGGTGTGTCCAACTGGCGCCGGTTGGCACGAGAAAGAAACGACTGGCATGCTTTGTTAAACTCGGCCAAAATCGTGTATGTGGTTATTACGCCAATTAAGAAGAAGAATAATGTTTCATTTCATTAATTTTCGGCTCTGGTATCTACGTGGAAACCAGCGGGACTTGGAACGCATGCATCTGTGTTTCAAGCGGATGTGTATTGCTATCCAAAAAGCAATGAACTTTGTTGTGGAAAACAGGTAGAGAGGATGATCACCATGTGTCTGCAGCTACAGCAAATCTGAGCTCGTGGTCTTAGACAGACTTCCAACCACTTCATGGGTAGTTGACGCCGAACTATGTCGGTAGATATAATATCCTATCATTAAGCAGATGGAACTTAGGCAGCTGGTTGGACTGATGACGAGCCACTTTTTATGGGCGAAGCACATGGAAAGGTTGGGCATCTCAGACAGTGTAATCTGCCCAGCATGTGGAGAGAAGGATGAGGCGGCGGACCACTTTCTACGCGTCTGCAAGGTCTTCGCTCGAATCAGGCTTGACGTGTTTTAAGGTAGTCAGAATTTTCAAAAAATTGGATTTTTTTTGAATTTTCTTAAAGATTAATACCTTAAAAATATTGTATGTAAATTTGATGTGAGTCTGACAAAAACCTCCGGTAATCAATAGCAAAACTTCAAATGCGTTTTTCGCAAAACTATATTTTTTGAACTGATGATCACTGTAATTTAAAACGCGCCTGGTAGGTTTAAATAATATTTATACTGCTTTTCAAAAACATAAAAAAACTCGAGCCTGAACGTAGGATTTCTTTTTTCAAAAATTTCAATTTTTTTTTTAATGAATTGTCGGTTTTTTTTCGAAAATTTGAAAAATATTTCCTGAGGCCGCCATATTGTTAATTTTGAAAAAGAAAAAGCCTCGATCAGGCACAAGATTATCTATGAATTTTCAAGGACTTGTGATGATCACCGCAAGGGACTTCTGAAGAAACGGGCTCCACACAAACAGCGATTAAATTTTTTGAAATTTTGCTAAAGTCAAGGTGAAACTGATGTATTAACGCTATGTTTTTATTTTTGTAAAATAAAGCAACTGACTAGCAAAAAAAAAATTATTGTAAATCATGATTTTTTCGGGTCTCTGACTACCACTTACGAAGTGATCAGCTTGACTCCTACAAAATCTGCTCAGATTTCATCGGAGGTCGGGTAGATTTAAAGAAAATTTAAATGGAGAACCGAGTGCTATTCAATGTATAATACAAAAAAAAATGTTTCATTTGTTGCCTGTTTGAATTACCAAGAATAAGTCAAAAATAAAACAAGTTCATTAAATATTCATTATATGTTCCTTGTAAATATAATGAAAAAATTGTAAAAAAGGTAACTTTAGAATATATTTATTTAAGTTATTTTGTTTTTGGCTCATTCATATTTCTAAAGAGTACTGAGTTGACTAACTTTTATATCGGATGGCAATCGCATTGCTTTTGCCGCCATGCGCAGCTGGCTTAGCAAAATGGACAGACTTTGTATTGCACCAGCGATCTAGAAAAATTATTCAAAGCAAGAACGAATGAGATAGTCTTAGGTGGTGATTTGAATGCGCGTCATCCGAGCTGGAGAGAAGCGCAAATAAATGCTAATGGAAGAGTTTTGCATATGTAGATGGCTATTAGTTTGTCGCCTCTTTCGAATCTTGCCTACTCAAAACCCTACTAACCTTTGACAATGGAGTTCTTTTTTATACTCATTTTTGGTATTAGCTTTCATCAGAATCTGTGTCGACAATGTGGCTGAGCCTTATGGTAAGCTGCGCACGTATTTGTTTGAGTCTGACCACAATGCAGTAGAACTCTGGCTAGCCAGCTCAAGCAAGGATGTTGTAAAAGAACCATGTCGTGAAATATACGACTACGTCAAAATGAACGTTAAATTCTTTAATTTCGAGTTTTTTACAAGAATAAAAAACGTTTATGTATCTACCCATTAACCGAGTTGTGTCAATGAGTGAAATAGATGATTAGATGAATATAGAATGCTGCCAATATTAAATTTATTATAGAAAGATAGAAGTAATTACGCTGCGCGGCAAATAAAAGAAGATGCGCAAATCCCAACCACAAAGCAATACTTCTGACGACAATTCGGAACTTAAGTAGAATTATAGTTGACCGCATTCGTTCGGTTGAAAATGATTATTGAGTGAAGTTCGTTTCCAAAATACGAATTTATAATAAAACTCACAGGAAAATCAAAAACTTATGTGAGCTTAAACAAAATTTGCAGTAAGTAGAACTTGTGGTAGACAATGCAAGTATTATAGATTTCGAGGGAGGTCCTCCTCATTATGCAAAGCCAAATTGATAGGTTCAATGCTCAATCATAAGACAAATCTTGGAAATAGTAGCTTCCGTGCATATGTAGAACATGGCTACTCATTTTATTTGCATTGATTTATTAGTAAAAGATTATTAACTCCCTCCTTAAAATAAAAAAAAATCAGTAATTAATTCGGGGCCTTATACTTTTGGGTGTATGTGTGACAAAGCCCAAAAAAATGAAGTCGAACAACGCAATGGCTATTGTGAGGCATGGAGGTGGTTCTGTGACGTGTGGGGTGTGTGCCCCAAGCGCATGTGTCGCAAATATTCATCTTGTAGAAGAACAATTGCAATATAAGCCGATATCCCTAGCAGCTAGCGCATTATTAGCTTTAATTTTAGTTGTATTCTTACAGTATCTGCCTCGCGTTATTGTGATTAACTCTCATGGCCTTGGTCTTGGCGATTTTGACCTCCAGTCCGACAGTGCGTGCCAGCGCGACTAGTTTGTCTGCCTTCGCTTGCATGTCAGTGAGTTTGTGAGAGAGAAGGCAGATGTCATCGGCAAAGTCCAGGTCCTCAAGATGTCTGGTGAAACTCCACACCTATGCCTTTTTTGTGCAGTGTCAGTTGGTTTATGACGTTATCAAGGACGATGGCGAAGAGAAGGGGCGACAAAGGACAACTTTGCCTTACGCCTGCGTTGGTGGGAAATGGATCGCTGATATTGCCTTTGTGAAGCACTACCAGTACGGAGTTCTCGTAGAGGGTTTTGATGATGCGGATTATCGTGGTGGAGACTCCCTTTCTACTCAGTACCAGCCATATTGCGTCTCGTTTGATAGTGTCGAACGTCTTCTTAAAGTCTAAGAATAGCATGTGGAGCAAGGACCGCCACTCAACTGGTTGGTCTACTATAATCCGATTTTAAAACAAAATTTGATATTAACTCTTTGTTCGAAACTCATTTTTGTACCGATGACACAAACATACTGACACTTTCGATGCAATAACTTCGCTTCCACTGAACCGAATATCACCACGCTTTCACTGGAAGTCAGCTAGGGATGTAACTCCCAACGAACTAACTCATTAAAAAGATGGTGCCATCAAAAACATTTTTATGACGCCTGTCTTGTTTATTTTGGATTTCCCCTTGTATGAAGGTAACTGGGTACCTTGTTGTTTGTTTCAAGGTATTTTTTGGTAGCTGCGAGAAGGGTTAATTAGAAAATCGTTACACTTTTTCTTACATTACTTTAAATTAGGCAATTTAGTGTTTTCCGGTTTGTGGCTAGCACTAATCTCCGCCAAGGCATTACAAATGTGAATCGTAAAAATTCTCAAATGTTTTGCTGCAATTAATTACCTTTAAAATATTTTACTTACATTTCAACTAATTTACTCATTTTCTTTAATAGAGGACTACACTTTACTATGTGTGAGAAAGAGCTGAATTACCAAGTATACCTAAGTCAGTAGATGCAGCAGTAAATCAGCTTGTCTCCGGATTAGTGAACAACTATGGTCAAGGTTAAAAGCGGTCTTCACCTAGTCTAGTGTTATTTTAAACTAAAGAGTTTTCCAAACAGAGATGTTATTTTGATATTAAAAAAAATACTATTTTTTAATATAAATGAACGGATGTTTATTTCATTATAAAGAGGGAGAAAGTAGAGGAAGATAAAGAGGAAGGTATGCCATCAATAGTGGAAAATAACACCAGGCAAATGACCACCACGACCACACTTACAGGACAATATCCTTTTCATGAAATTTTACATAACCGAATTGCAAAGTGGCTGCCCTACGTCCTCGATAGACTCACGAATTCCATCTTTAAGGTCTTGAATCGACCCGGGGCTGTTGTTGTAGACCTTCTCTTTCACAAGGCCCCAAAGAAACAAGTCACAAGGTGTTAAATCACAAGATTTCGGTGGCCAATTGTGATCACCTCTTCGAGAGATAACACGGTCCGAAAACTTTTCCCATAAAATATCAATGGTTTCGTTGCTTGTGTGGCACGTAGCGGCGTCTTGTTGAAAATAAACGTTTTCCAGATCAATACCATCCAATTCCGGCCATAAAAAATCGTTAATCATCCCTCGAATCCTGGGTTACGCCATTCATTCATAACACCTGTTATTGGAAAACCCTTTATATAGAGGCACGGCAGTACCACCTACATAGGTGGTGTAGAAGTTTTATGCCTAGTGCAAGACATTTATCATACAAAGAATTCATTCTGAATTTTCAATGTCCATTTCACAGAATCGGTAGATGATAGTCTCAGAGACCAATTTTGTTTCAGTGATATCTCAGACTACAGTGGCCCGTAAAGTAACGAGTTAGAAGTCTTAAGTCGGCTCTGCTGAGTGAAAGAGACTTATCAGAAATTCCTGTCCGACGTTAGAAATTGTGTCGCTTGTCGCTGACTGATAGAATTTCGCCGGTGTTCAACGAACTTCTTCTCCTGGCACCTTCTGAGTCCAGCCCTTTATAAGTCCACAGAGAGGTTCAAATGGTTTGCTATTAAGATTTTCCTCATGTCTTTTGTGTGCAGGAACAGAATCCAATAACAATGTGCTAAAATTCCCTAGTACGTTAAGAAGATACATATTTCAATGCCATGTATTTCTGCCTGAAAGAGTGTTGAGTAGAGACCCACTTGAATTGATTTTTTGAATTTAGTCACATCGATTCCCGCACCGGTTCTACCATCTTCTAATTTTGATCCATCAGTGTACCATATCTGGGATCCGAGTTTAAACGTGGTAGGATTATTTTGCCAGGCCGTACGTTCATTAATAAGAACTTGGAAGGTCCTGAAGAGAAAGGATTTGAGAGATAAGGTATCCGCCCTATAAAGAATAGGAGTATGTCAGAAGTCTTCTAAGATCTTTAAATGTCAATCCATATCTCCACTCTTTACATCTGAGGTTCCTTTCAATCTTAAGCCGCTCAAGCGTGTTTCTTTCTCAAGGTTAGGTTAAGTTAAATGGCTGCTCTAGCTTGGGGCCCACTTGGACAAAAATTCAAAATGCTTCCGTTGTGATGCCATACACGGAAAAGGAGAAAGGAGAAGGGAAGGAAGGGAAGAAGGAGCCTTGAGATTAGAGGATGATGACTATGCACTTACAATGACGCCGAAGGTGGGTGACTTACGTTCGTAATTAGCCGCAACAAGCTACTGATGAACTTCGCCAGATGTATGATATTCAAACCCGCTATATTCGCAGGCGTAGCGAAAAAATGAGAGCCCAGATATCGCAACCTTTGCCAGACGAGAGCAGGGCAGCTGAAAAGAAGGTGCTGAGACGATTCCACCTCGTCCTCAAGACAGCATCTGCAGAAGTTCAACCATATGGGCACCTAACAGACAATGTCTGGTAAGAATACCCACAAAATTCGAGAGCTCGGGCTTCGTTAGCCTTAAGAGTTCCCTCGAGCGTCCCCGATCTGCCTGTGGCCAGAAGTATCTCGCGACCTTGAACGTTTGTGCACTAGGCCAGCGCTCACTGAGTTGACTTGAGGTCCATCTTTCCAGGAGCAGGCCACAGATTCTTAGAGGAACCCCAATCCTCTAATTTCGCGACGAAACCGTCTCCAAAGTTCCCTGTCTAGCCAGCTCCTCAGCCCAGCAGTTTTTCTCTAGGCCACTGTGACCGGGCATCCAAATGAGCTTGATAACGAAGTATTCGGGTTGCAATCGAGAGAGAAGCCAGTCCTTCCTCTACCAATCTCGAACGCACAAATAATGAGCCCAAGGCCTTAATTGCCGCTTGGCTATCGGAGTAAATATTTACTTTCTTAACGGTAATTACCGAAGTAAGCAACCAATCCACTGCTTCCTTAATTGCGGCTACCTTCGCTTGGAACACACTACAGTGGTCCGGAAGCCTGAATTTGAGCTTGATGGAGAGCTTCTTACAGAATACTCGCCCACCAACCCTTCCGTCCAACTTCGAGCTATCCGTGAACATGTTTGCCATGCCTTGCCGCCAAATGTTACGACTCGCCCACTCATCCCTTGAGGGATGGTGCTTCTTTCTCAATTAAAAGGGGAAGCGATGCTATACCTACATAGAAGCAGGTATCTCGCTTACCAGAAGCAAGCGCAAACATGTCGATATCAAGGATGTATCCGAGGCTCACTAATCACACCTGCCGCCCAACTGCATCCCTTTTTCACTAGTTTTAAATGTGCACTTTTCGGATTATTCCATTTCATTCTGTAGGCAATGTAAAGTATAAAACACACTGCCTGCAAAAAGTAATGCAAACACACAGAATGTAGGGAAATGTGGAAAAATACAGTGGGGTGGGGATAGAGGGCGTGCGGAACGTGGCGGCGCATTAAGTGCGTTTTATGTTTACCGCTTTGTTTTCCATTAACAAATTAAAAACCTGCAATGAAATGAACATGCGAAAGTGCTAAAAACAACAGTAGTAACTACAAGAGAAACGTTTACAAACGCAACGAGAGGTTTGAGCAAATATAAAAGCAAAGTGAAATACACACAACAAAATGGAGTGCAGCGTCAGTTTAACTACTTTTCTGTATTATTCTTATTGGTGTTGTTGTTGTTCTTCTTCTTCTTCTTTTATTGCACTTGGCAGCCGCTTTAGACTCGCTTTAATTGCAATTGTTATTTTACGAAAATTGTTAAGTGAAAAAAGTGCAGGAAAATAAAAAAAAATAACAACAATAAAAACTAAATGAGAAATAAACAGGCTTTTTACGCAAAGAACAAAAAAAAAGGCAAAAAAAAAATCGACGGAAAAGAAAAATTAGCGCGCAGTAAGCAAAAACGTTTGCGAAACACGGCTTTAACTCTGCTCTGCACTCTCACTCAGGCCGTTTACTTTTATTTAGCCTTCGTCGAAAGGATGCCTTTCGCTTCTTATTTGTGATTTGCTTTACTTTGCCATAAAAAGTGTTTGCCCACTTCAACTTTGTGCTCCAACAGGGCGCGCGCACTATACATTGCGCCTGTTGCTGCAACTTCCCGTTGCTTTATTGCTGCGCTGCTCCGGTGGCTTTACTGCTGCCGGTCTACCTGCTGCATTCGACTTCTGGGTTTTCCACCTTTTCCTTTCCTTCAAATTAATGTTAGGAACACATTAGTTTACGGCGGATGTGAATTGCAAAGCGACTGCGTTTTCAATTTTACCGACGTGCATGCAAATATGCCAGCTCGAGCCAAAATCAACAAAAAATAAAACAAAAAAAAAAAACCGACAGCAAGAAATTCAAGACTAAAGACAACAGCGGCAATGGGTAAAATTAACTGAAGCAACCAAAGCGAAATTTGGTGTTTGGTTTGTTCGCAAGGTGGCGCAAAATTAATCATCTTATCAAAAGATGTATGAAGATGATGGGTTGGTGCGTGACTACCATTCGCAAGTGCACAAGTTTGGAGCCCCGGGCACGCAACACTAATTGTTAGAAACATTTTTTTTCGACTGTCCGTCGCTCCTCGGTAGACAATGGCAAGCCTCCGAGTGTAGCTCTGCCATAAAAAAAGCTCTTCGTAGAAAACCAACTGCCGTTCAGAGTCGACTTAAGGCTGTAGGTCGGTCCGTTTGTGGAAAACCATAAAGACGAAAACTACAATTAGGAGCAGGAGCTCGGCCAAACACTCAATGAGGGGTGTAAGCTCCAACAAGCCTTTGTGCAGCAAAAAACGCAAAGAATGTACGACATTGGAAAGCTACACTCGCAACAGACAGTCAGAAGATTCGCCTCTCGACTCTCACTCCCACCAAAAAAAGCGGCGCTTTAGTGCTACTTCAGGAGTGCCGGACTGGCACTTCAACCATTTCACCTACTTCCCACCAATCCGGCATGCAGGAGCAATGGAGCGTTATTCTCGAACTTTATGTAGCGCCGGAAATCGGATTTCGGCGAGCCCGAACAAATAACTCTTAGGACGAAAAATGTTATGCATGCGCGCAAAGAAAGGATGCTGCCTATACTCCTAGAACTACGCTGCGATGACGCGCAAAGCGACCCATGTAAGATCGCTACCGGGAGCTACCAAAAGGAGGGGAGACGTATTATCTGAAAGAAGAAACGAGAGTTGGAAATAAGTGAGTGCACGGAGCTCGAAATGCTTTGTAATAAGAAAATTCTATAAGAAAGTAGTACCTAAGACGGCGATATCGCGACGGACATCCTTAAATTATGGAGGGTATACTTCTCGAGCTTGTGAAACAGTGTCAAATGCGCATGCCACAGATAATGTGAAGATTCCTCAACCCGCCCATGACGAGGTGAGAATAGCTATAACGCGGCTAAGCAGCAACAATGTCGCGGATTACCGCGCCAATCGAAAATACGAAGTTACATTAGGTGCGCAACTAAGTTGCAGCTGCTTCGACACATTGGTGATTTGGTTTTGGTATCATATATCTACTTTTGGTTTTGTGAAAATGTCTTATTTTGTGCCGAATAATCGTCATTTGCGGGAAGTGTTGAGTGCCCTCTTTCATTCGGAAAAAACGGCGGCTGAAGTGCATCGAGAGCTACAAAAAGTTTATGGAGATGCATAAGTGCTTAAGTGAAACAACGTGTCGAGATTGGTTCCGTCGCTTCAAAGACTCTGATTTTAATGTTGACGACCGTCCGCGTGAAGGAAGGCCAAAACCCTTCGAAGACGTGAATTGGAGACATTGCTCAATGAGGATCCGCATCAGTTACCCCGAGTTACCCCCCAATCCATTTCCTAGCGATTGCATGTTCTGGAAATGATTCAGAAACAGGGGACTTGGGTTCTTTATGATTTAAAAGATGGGAAAAAGTAGTAGCCAGCGATGGGCAATGCTTTCAATGATGCACTTGTTACCATTTTTTCAGAATATAGTTGTATTTTTATCAGCGAGAACTTAGTTGCGCACGTAATATATCATATAAAAGCTGGCGCAAAATTAATCACCTTACCGAAAAACTTATAATTTTTGCAAATGGCATCGAACGTAAATCAAATTTGAAGCTTGTGAACTTGACAACTGCAGTACGCAAACAGACAAGCAAGGGAGCGCTGGAGGTCCAAACAAAGCTTTCGCTTACTCAAAATCAATTTTTTATTTAGAAAAAGTTCTTAAAGGAAAAAAAGATTAATTTTGCGT
>JAYXIM010024482.1:0-488913 GCA_037575425.1 Anastrepha fraterculus | reverse complement strand
AAAAGGAAACAACAATTCGTAGCTTTTGCTTGCAGCCCGAAGCGAATAAGTGAAATGAGACCCAATCCAGCCAACTACCTGAAGTCAACAATAAATCAAGTTTCGTTGTATGGAGGAAAATAACTAGCAGCTCCATTAACACAAAGTTCCCGAAACAATAAGAAACACATAAAGAAATATTGAGCTACTAGGCTTTCGCTGTACGCTATGGCAGGCAAGTGCAGTGCACAAATGAAAACAAGAAAGCTAAACTGGCTTGAAAATCACAAACCGTAAATATTATTGCATGACTTGATTAAATTCGCTAGCCAAACAGCAAACAAGCCGACACAACACAGGTGAAGTCAAGTCCGACCGTAAAGATATACAAGCAAGAATAAAAGTCATAGCCAAACTTGGCAAACGAAGTGGCCGCACTTTATGAATCTGCGAGTGGATGGTTGAAACGCGATGGCAAAGAAGTCGCGCAGACAGCTGAGCGAGAGGTGATGCCTAGTACACCGTGCACGTGTGAGCTGTTTGCGTGAGTGCTTGATTTTTTTTTTTTCATTATTGTAGTACACTTGAAGTAGTCACTTGCAGAGCTGGCGGACAAAACAACAATTTTGGCTTTTGGTTTATTGGTGTGGCTTTTCGTTTTTCTGGTTTTTTTCTATTTTTTCTGTTTACTCTAATTTTTGGTTTTTCTATTTTTTCTTCTTTTTTCGGTTTTTTTCATTTTTTCTGCTTCTTCATTTTCTACAACTAGCTTCTCTTTCAGTCTTTCTAAAACAGCCATTAAAAAGCTGTGCCATAATGAGCCTGTTCGCTCGAACGCTCAATGTTGTATTTATCGAAGCATAACGTAAGGCGCTATGGCAATTGTTATGGAATGCCTGGTGAATGGGTATGAAAAAAGAAGCATTTTGAGGTAATATTGAAGTGTCTAGTGCAGTAAGTGTGAAGTGTGTATACACACTATGCAAGTGTGTGATTTTGTGAGTGTGTTAGTGAAAGGATGCCCACATAACAAAAACATAAATCGCGCTTTTGCTATTACCGCCAACTTATCAACTCTATCTTTTGAGTGCACGTAAGTGTGAATCATTTTGTATGCATGTGTGTGTCTGCTTTCGGGTGCATGTGTGTGTGTGTGTGTGCATGTGGCGCTGCACTATTCAAAGCTGCTATAAAGCATCAATTTATTGCCTCTACCGCACACTGCGAGCGCTCAGCATATAAAATTCGCGCGCCATTTACACTTAGGCGATGACTTACAAGAATAAAAAAAACAGCAAACAAAACTAAAAAAATCATTAAAAAAAGATTTAAATAGCCAAAAGTAAACGAAAAAATATAAATAGAGAAAAAGGCGAGCGAAGAGCGCGGTAATGGTAACCAGCAAGTGGCGCATTAATGCAAGTTTTCAACACCGCAAAATTTTCAACAGCAACACTTACAAAGTCTGTGCGTAGTTGTGTGCGTTGCTGTGTTCTGGGTATGGCTGTGTGTGTGTGCGTCCGTGGGTGTTCGTCAAAAGTTGTTGAAAGGATTTAAAATTCAGCGAAGCCGAACTGCGCCACAGTTTGCGCTTTCCTTACACCTTTTGCGCGATTGTTGGCTTTACTCTTCGCGCTTACACGCGTCCACTACCCTTTTACCACTTTTCCACTTTTCTCGTTTTACAAAACTTCACTGCTTTTGTGGCGCTGGCGCTGTCGGAGTAGGAAATACTTTATGCGCTACTAAAGCGCGTTTATGCGCCGCTATTCACGTTTCATAGTGCATTCTGATAGTTGCGCATAGTTGTAGTGGTGGGCTTTTATGCAGAAGTCGTTACTGTTGTTGGCAGCTACTGCTGCTGCTGTTGCTGTTGTTGTTGACTTTGGCTGCAATTGTTAAAATGTGCTTAAGCCATTTTCAAACAGAATCAAGTGTAAAGTTTTCATAAACTTTTGCAACTCTCTGTAATGCGAGATGATGGATGAGCTGATGCGATGTTCGTGCATACACGCACACATGCGCGCGTGTTAAGGTAATCATAGCCTCACGCATCCTGTATGCAGTTATGAGTAAAACCTGTCGAAAAATGTAAGCTTTAAGAAAGTAGACGTTATGCGCTGGCCACTAGAAGAGCTTTGAATTTTTGCGGCGTGCTTCAAGAGCGCCATTGGTTATTCTGATAAATTTGGGCTTTACAAAATGTATCAAATTAGTCGCGAATGGCCGCAAGTGGGCGCGTTTGGTTGTGAATGAAAGTAATTAGAACTGATTATGACAATTAATGAAACCATCCCGCGCGAGTAGAGAGTTGTGAGTATTTAGGGTTCGATTGATCGAAAGGAATCTGATTTGGCATCATTTATTAAAGGCATCCTTTATTCTTGGTAGTGCTTAACTAAAAATGATGTTCAAATATGTGGCAGTGATAATTGATGGTGTATTCAGTTTGGGTCTATATTTGAAATATGTAAACCATAATGCGTCGGGAATATACAATGTAGCCTCAAGAATGCTTCCAAATTTTCGGGGTCTTTTTTGAGATGAAACCCTATAGAAGACCGCACTAAGCTATTTTTGGGATTTGAACAGTGACATCGACTGCATTCCGCCAGTTACAACAGAAGAGGTCTTAAGCACGTTGAGGCGTATAAAAGACACCAAGGCATCAGGCCCAGATGGCGGTCCTAACTTTGAGTTTAAGGCAGCAGTGCAGTTGACGCCAGAAATCTTCGCGAATATGTGTGAATCATGTCTCAATGAAGGGACCTTCCCGCGTAGATGGAAATTGCAATGACTAGTGCTGTTACTCAAAGCAGGCAAGCAACCAAATCAGTCCTCGGCATACAGACCCCTGTGTATGCTAAACATGGTGGGTAAAGTGTTTGAGCGCATCATTTGTGACCGGCTACAAAGCTGTGTAAAATGCCCAACCGGCTTATCTGACAAACAATTTGCCTTCAGACGGGCTAGATCAACTATTACGGTATTAGAGCGGAGTTAAATATTTGATTGAAAAGTAATGAGCCTTATTTTTGAAGTGAAAACTTCTTTAGAATCGTTGGGAGTGATTTGAGACTCGATGAAACGAAATAGCGACACTAAAAAGAGACATACATATAGATCTTATAGTATATAGCCTGCGAGAGAATGCGATAGAACACAGTTATACAGGGTTCCCTATTCTCCGTCTCCTCTTTGTGTGTATATGTTGATATACGTATATCTGTGTGGCTGCGTACTGCTGAGCCACGCTAGTATAGTGAGTATTGTATACTACACTGCCTATTACTTGCTTTGGTGTTTAGTTCAAGCGTCATACGTATGTATGCTTGTATGTATGCTAGTACGTATGTGTGCGCGCCTGCGTATTACGGAGCCACGGTGAGCGAGAAGGCATTATGTATACCTAGCCTATGTAAGCCACTCGTATCATTTGTTGAAATTGAAAACATTGAGGATGAATAATAATAAAATGTCTAACCGTTAGACTGGAATTTATTTTTTTAAAGCAGTTTTATTAAACCTTTTGGCTTATACAATTAATATTCTTCAAAATAGGACCCTTGAGCGGCAATACACCGCTGGTAGCGGTCCTTCCACTGCAGGAAACATTTTTTAAACTCACCCGCCGGAATCGCGTTCAATTCGGCTGTCACAGTTTTTTGAATCGCCTCGATGGAGTCGAAACGCCTCCCCTTCAGCTTTCTTTTCAGGCGCGGGAACAAGAAGAAGTCCGGAGAGCACAGGTTTCATCTCCTGTGATACAATTGTCTAAAGTAGTATCCCGTTCATCACTTTCCAATACTTAACGACTCTATTCCACACGCAATTGCTTTTGTTCATCAGTCAAAACCTTTGGAACCAATTTTGCACAGACTTTGCGCATTTCAAGTTTTCCGGTCACGATTTCACACACATTGTAATAAGTTAAATTAAACTCTTCACTGATCACACGTAGACTAGCACGACGGTCAATGTTCAAAAATTCACGAACTCGGTTCACATCTTCGTTTGTTTGCGTCGTCGAAGGCCCTCCAGATCGCTGTTCGTCTTCGACGTCCTCCCGGCCTTCCTTGAACGACTTGTGCCACCGTTTTACCTGGGAACTGGACAAAGATTGGTCCCCGTAAGACTCCTTGAGTAGCCCAATGGTTTCGGTGCTCGTTTTGTTTAGCTTTAGGCAAAATTTGATCGAGTAACGTTGCTCCAACGATCGCTGCATTTTCACCACTGCAAAGTCCTAACACACTTTTAAAACAGCTTTCACGCGCGGATCAACCGATCAACCGAATCGGATGGTGGGGGAAAATGATCGTTGGACCTTCCCCTTCCACTAAAAACCGGTCCCAGTTCGCTGGCAACAGCGGTGCAGTCAACATTCGGGCTCATTATTTTTCAATCAAACCCTGTATAGCTCTTGACGCCATTAGCGGAGGACAAACACGCATGAAGTTCTGTGCAATTATCAAGCTAGATGTCAAAAATCCCTTCAATTCGGCGAGTTTGTCACATGTTTGAAATCTCCAAGTCTTTAAGAAATCTCCAAGTCCAAAGCAGCGGCAGTCAACGGTGCCCTTATAAGAATTCTTCCAAATTCTACCATCGGGTATTAGACCAATAGCTCAGGTGTACCGACGAAATGCACTAAGAGTCGCGTGCGTATACAGGACCGTATCAGACGACGCGGTTTGTGTCATCGTTGGAAAGCTCCCAATAGATATAGTTGTGCGGGAAATGGGACAACTTTATGACAGACTGCGAAATCTGCAGAAGGTCTGCATTCGTTAAAAAAGGGGCAAAGCAGCTGAGACTCGTCTGTTAACGGATGTTGGATCTATAGATTTATCCCCAAAATTCGCCAATGAGTTACCGGAAGACTCGGAGACGTAGACGACTATTTAACCCAAATATTGAGCGGTCACGGATGTTTCTTGGTGTACCTGCATCGTTTTCATATGGAGGACACTTTGTTCTGTCCAAGACCGACAATACAATTCAAAGGCGAAAACATGAATACTTTATTTCCTAGTTCAACTAAAGGGTTTTCCAATAAGAGGTATTATTTTGATATTCAAAGAAAAATGCTATTTTTTAATACATATAAATGATAGGATGTTTATTTCATTATAAAGAAAATGACCACCACTTCTCTAAATAATAATAAGTAATATTTTTTTACGAAAATTCAATGAAAGTGGTTTAATAAACTTTAAGCTTGAGAAAATTTCAGATAGGGTTGCTATCAGCGTAGTAAAAGTTTACTTTATAATAACTTTTTATTTTAGTATTATTATTACTATTTAGCGTTATCATTAAAACACAATATTAAACATTTGGCATTTAATTCGAAGTCTGAATGTATCTACAGCACCATCCAAATAAGTCGCACTCCTCTTTCAGTGTGGCCTCGAAATTTTCCTTACTATCGAAGTGTCCGGGAAAGAACTTTCGAACAGAACAGTTGCGTCTCTCGAGCTTTTAGAAGACATATTTACACACTTATATCGGTGCAAACATACATAGCGAACCGCGGCCAAATTTAACCAAATATTGGCAATTATTTTTTTAAGAAATATTCCAGCATTGACTATTTTCGAATCGTCGTCAGTGATATCTGCAATCTTAGATATAGAATTTTGTCAACGTTGGCATATGGATGGCTCGTTTTTTGAATGAATGAAAGTACTTTGCTCCTAGAAATATGAGCTCCTGAAATTATGAATGAAACTGTTTTTGTTGTGCTGTACAATATTTGAAACAGTTCAGCGCCGCCGTGACTAAAAGAAATATGGCCGCTACGGCTGCGCCTATGAATGTATTCTGTTCTTGTAGTCAGTCGCTAGGCTTAGAATTTTAGCGCCTATTAATGTATTTTGTTTTTGTTGCCGCTAGCTTAGAAATTAAGCTTTGCAAACATACGCATGTATAGGTATAAAGTGAGTGCAGAGCCAATGTACTTGAGAGAATTCACTGTAATCAACTTTGTTAAGAACTTCTCCGCTGGACTTCATTTTTCACAATTCACACTATCCGTAGCCCGCGAGACTTCTCTATATCATTAACGTTCTCTGGCATCGATATTAAAGTGGTCAACTCATGTGTGAAAAAAATTAAATTCAAACACAAAGCGGAAAGTTTGCTCACACTAGAGGGTTAGGGTTTCTTATTATCTTAACAACTTTACTATTGTACCTGTACCTGTACCTGTAACTATCAACAATCAATTTATGGTAGGTAGGTAAAATGGCGAGAGTACACACTTCAAGTAGTACTTACGTGCCGTTACCAAAATATGGACCGCTACCTGTGCAAAGAAAAATGTTTGGGAAGAGAAAACCTTCTAAAGCCATCCAGTGCTGTTCATGTAGTGGACGAGAGAAAAGGGATCTAGGCTGGAGAAGTTCTTCAAGTCATCCCCAAAGGGCACGCTAAGGAATCTCAAGCGCCTAGCCGCCAAAGTCGGACATTTGCAGAGAAAGCGCTCAACAGCCTCTTTCACTCCATAATCCCCACAGCTTCTGCCATACGGGTTGTACGGAAGTCCAAGCTTCTCCGCATGAGTACCGATCACCCAGTGACCAGTGAACACCGCAATGAGTTTGGAAATTGTATGGCGGGAGATTCCCATCACCCTAAGCGTTCTGTTTCTATCGTATTGTGGCCATAGTGTTTTCGAAATAGAACACGATGAGACAGACCTTCATCTGTCTTGCGCTTTTTCTTGAAAGAAATTGTGTAGTTTTCCTTTAACGACGGCCAAGGAGACATCGATGTCTGAGAAGGGGGCTGCTGGGGGGTTCTGTCGACCCCTTCCTGGCAAGATCATCGGCAATTTCATATCAGTATATATTCCTGTGCCCGGGAGCACAGATAAGGGAGATGTTTCCTGCTCGATCGAGATGTTTGAGTTCCTCCTTACAGGAGTTCGCCAGATGAGAGCTGCATTACGGCAACGACAGGTCCTTGATCGCAACTTGACTATAGGGAAAAATATTAATGTCTCCCTCCCAACAGCGTTTCCTAAGCATTCTGCATGCTTGCAGGATCGCGAAGACCTCTGCTTGAAAAACGCTGCTCATTTCCGGCAGTTTAAAGGAGACCGAAATGCTGGCTGATTTAGAAAAAAACCCCCGCTCCCACTCCACATTCCATGGTGGATCCGTTAGTGAAAACAGAGGTACCTATATCCATGCCGACTCTCCCCTCCTTCCAGTCTTGCCTGCTCGAAAATATAGCCCTAGCACAACCCTCAAATCCCAGTTTGTGGATGGAGAGATCCGTGCAAAGAACAGAGAAAGAAGGAGAGATCTGCTTCGATATGCTAATATGTCCTACAGGAAATTGTCTCCAGAGGCCAAGCTCCTTCAACCTAATAGCGCACTGAGCAGCAATGGATTTAACTTGCAGATCCATAGGAAGTAAGTGCAGAAAGTGCAGTTATAATTTAGGAAAAACTTAACTTGCGACAAGTTGAATAACTAACATTTTTCATAATTTATAATATAAAATTTAATTAACTAAACCACTAAAAAAATTAAAGCATAAATACTTAAATCGGAGACTGGAAACCCGTCCTTTTCAGCTCCCAACTATTTTTAGATGAAGGTCACACAAGATTGAAAAAAGGGACATCTTCAAGTCTGCAGTATTTTAATGATCTCATCTCACGCGAGAGTCCGTCCACAACTTCCTCCAACCACATCTATCACATTCGAAACAAAAACAAAAAAACAACATCATTTTCACAATCGACATGAGAGACAACGGAAGCTCTAAGGGAGACTGGAAACTAGGCCTTTCCGGCTCCCAGCTACGAAGAATCGGAGACTGGAAACCCGTCCTTTTCAGCTCCCAACTATGAAGAATTGGAGATTCACAACCGATTTAATCATATATGTAAATATATGTTCATTTGAGCAAATAATTCGTTTCTTAGCACTGGCAAGGAAACATATTACTCTAGTATATAAGATTTGTAAACTTATTGTTAGTTTCTTATAAAAGAAAGATTCAATAAATAAAGAAAAATGGAAAAAAACAAAAAAAAAAAAAATACTTAAATGCTTCTTGCCAACGCTGCAGTGACCCAACCCCTTAAGTGATTCGCAGTCGTCTTTATAATATTAGTTCTGAACCAGAAAGCTTAGTAGCACTATTTCGCACTTCCCTGCAGAGTAATTATATGCTCGCGCCTGTATTTTCCCACTCGCATTGAATCATCCCGAAGTGTTGAGTGTAGATAGCGAGAAATTGTAACTCCTTGCGATACTAATTTTTTGTTTCTTCATTTTTATTGTCTCTCTAAAAACACCTTTGTTATTAGTGTTGTTGCTGGTGGTGTCGTCACCTAACAGTTACCGCCTGTTTATGCAACACTTAGCATTACGACCGCGACGCGCCGTCATCTGCCACAGCACCACTTCAAGTGAACTCAGCATAGACTAGTACGAGTAGCTTTCGGGGTTCGCAATATTCCACATATACGCGCACACACATTGTTGCTTTTGTTATTGTGAAAGTCTTCTAAATCATGCTTACCGTAAATGCGCTGCGCAGGAAGCGATTGTTCGCTTGCTCAGACGAGCGTCGTCAAGTGAAATAGCAGGAAGCTTGCGGCGTAACGATAAATAAAATACACTTTTATTGCACTTTTTAAGCGTGAATAATGGCAGCCGCCACCGGTTTGGTGCAGTTCGTTAGAAGCAAGACTGTATGGTGTCAACAAAAAAAGAAGAAGAAAATATTAAAGAAAAACTAAGTAAAAGCATTTTGTCGTCGTCGAACAGTAAGTGGCGTATGATCGGGGAATTGTGAGAATTATTATTTTTAAGATTTTTTTTTATACCCATAATTCGTTAAATAACTATTGCAGGGAATTGTAGACAATTTTTGGTAATTTATTTGTTTTTTACTTAATTGTTATAATTTTATAATAAAAAAATGGCACATTCTTCTAAAAAAACCATATAAATCTAAGTTTTAAAGTTTTTGCATATTAAAAAAAAAATCGAAAATTTTTCAATATTTTACTCAGAATCTTTAGAAAAATTCCAATTATGTACCATTGTAGCCTATTAAATTTTATTGTAGTATAACAAAATTTCAGTTTCAATTTGTCCTAAAAATCGCGTTGATTTTATTTTGCTAGCAGCCTTGTCGATTTTCTCTATTTAAGCGGAGAAATTTCCAAAAATCGATGTTTTGTTTTTTCGATATTTCGAAAACATATTATCTTAAAAACATACCCTGAAATTTTCATGCGGAAATTCCCAATATTATAGCTTCTACAGCTCATTAACCAGGTAGAGAGCGGTCCGCGTGCTCCTGTACCTCAAATCTTAAATTCATTTATCTCGGCTTTTTTCGGCCAAAAACTATTCAACCGAATCGTCTGAAATTTTAATAGTTGCTCACAATAGCAATGGCTATTGCCCGTCCTAGAATCATATTATATATTATTAGGTGCGCAATCAAGTTCTCGCTGTTTTTTTGATGAAAATACATACAACTTTATTATCCAAAAATGGTTCCAAGTGAGCCATTGAAAGTATTGCCCATCGCTGGCTACTACTTTTTCCCATCTTTCTGGTAGATCTCGTATACCGTCGCGGTAAAACTGTTCATCTTTTGAGGCTATCCACGGATCAAGCCATTTTTTGATGTCTTCATATGAATAGAACTGCTGGTCAGCTAGACCATTTGCCATCGATCGGAACAGGTGATAATCGGACGGCGCAATATCTGGAGATCTGGAGAATATGCGGGTGGTGTGGGACTTCCCATTTCAGTGTTTCCAGGTAGGTTTTAATGGGTTTGGTAATGTGAGGCCGAGCGTTGTCATGCTGTAGAATCACTTTTTCATGCCTCTCCGCGTATTGCGGCCGCTTCTCGCGCAGTGCTCGACTCAATCGCATCGACCGATCCCCAGTGATACTTTGCCTTGGTTTTAATAGGTCATAATAAATAACACCAACTTGGTCCCACCACTACATAGCGTAACCTTCTCAGCGTGAATATTCGGCCGAGGCGACGCCGTAGAAGCATGACCGGGCAGTCCCATAACTTTCTTTTCTTTGGATTGCAGTAATGAAGCCATTTTTCATCACCCGTCACGATGCGATGAAGAAAACCCTTCCTTTTCCCTTTTTTGCCGCTGGAGTAGTTGATCACAGGCGAAAAAACGAAAAAACGACGTTCAACATCCCTTGGTTTTAACTCATAAAGAACCCAAGTCCCCTGTTTCTGAATCATTCCCAAATCATGCAATCGCTTGGATATCGCAATCGCTTAGATTGGCGGGTAACCCTAATACTGAAGCAAGCCCTTCTTGCGTTTGACATGGATCCTCATTGAGCAATGCCTCCAATTCAGCGTCTTCGAAAGTTTTTGGCCTTCCTTCACGCGGACAGTCGTCAATATTAAAATAACGTCATCGAAGCGACGGAACCAATCTCGGCACGTTGTTTCACTTAACCCTCGAGAACACGCGCCTCGTAAGATAGCACGGATTCTCGCGCATGAGCATTTTGCTCACTTCATGTAAGAATGTAACTTTTTAATGGATTATGATTTTTAAACATTTCCTTTTTAACATAGTTATAATACCAAGTCATTTTTTTTGCAATTATGTGTTTATTTAAGAAATTCACACTGTAAAATTATATAGATTCATTCAATCAAGACATAACCAAAAATTTTACATTCATACTTTAGTATATTAACAAAAAAAACTCCTTGTAACAAAATAGATAAATAAAAGACAAGAATCAGTCTTCGGTAAGATTGACATTTACGTTGCTTTCGAAGCAAGATGGGCACATATACTTAACGTGTTCCGTGCGAAGTAATTTTCCACATAAATTGCAGCCTTTTTTCGAACGTCTGTTTTTACTCCTGGGACAAAGCTCGCAAAAGCCCGGTTGTAGGTGTTGGCTTTCAGGTTTTTTTGCTGGTACAATGCGATCCATAGTATTTCTTAAATCACGAGGTAAAGTTTTTATGGCCTGCCGATTAGAAATATGTGGCTTTATTAGCTCCAGGGCAATTTCCTTTAGAAACGTCCTCCTCTGGGTTAAATTTGCGAGTTTTGCCAGTAATGTCAATAAGCGTGAAAAAGAGGCGCATTGGCCACCTGCAGGTTATCCTGGAAACTGAATATGTACCTTTCATTTGATCAACAGTGTCTACACCCCCTTTCGTCTGGTTGTAAAAGGTTATTACTTCGGGTTTGTTCTCAAATGTTTCATCATTAGCTTGGCGATCGGCATGAAGTGATGATAGCATAAGTACAACTTTTTTCTTTTTTTTCACTGGAATGTAAGAGACAAGAACCTTGTTTTCGGCAAATGCAGTCATTGGATGTGGTTGCGGCCTTCCTTATGCTGAAATAAATTGAGGTGGAATTTCCTTTTTATTTTTTCTTATTGTACCCACAATGGTTGTTTCTATATTGTTTGTATAGTTCATCTGCTAAAGGTAATGAAGTAAGATAATTATCCATGGTAATGTTTCTGCCACTATTCAAAATTGGGGCAGCAACCCGAGGTTTTCAACAAAAAAGATAAATCAAGAAATACTTACATTGTTTCTCGCGCAATGAGCAAAAAGCCGTTCTTAAAAATCAACCGTCTGCCTACACGTCCGATCGTGCACTAATCGAAAGAAATGCTCGTCAAAGTACGATGCACAACTACTAGCGAAGGTACTCACCACAGTTAGTGCCAGAATTACATAGAACATAAAAATTTCGCTAAATGAAGAATTGCTTGAGCAAAATGCTCATAGCGCGTGTTCTCGAGGGTTAAAGCAGCATCTCCGTTAACTTTTTTTAGCTCACGATGCGCTTCAGCCGCCGTTTTTTTTCGAATGAAAGAGGAAAATCAACACTTCCCGCAAATACCGATTATTCGGCACAAAATCAGACATTTCCACAGAACCAAGAGTTTATGCTACCAAAATAAAATCAAAATCATTAGGCTATGTTAGAATCGACTAGCGCACACTGCTGGCGGCATCTATTGACAAACAGCGGGAACTTAGTTGTTCGGTTTCAATTTGTCCTAAAAATCACATTAATTTTAGAATTTTTTTTGTTGGCGGTCTTGCCCATTTTCTCTAATTAGCAAGTGGTTAATATTTTTGTTTTTAGTTTGTTTTTTAATAAAAAAAATTATCAAAAATAATTTCCAATATCAAAAAAAAAAACTTTTCGCTGAGCTCTCGTTGGGTCCATTCTGATTAGATGACATAGCCATCTGATTCTTAGGGCGTTGCTGAAGTGCACCACACTTTCATTAGTTGACCCAGTTCGTGATTTCATTCGCCATTCACTGTTGTTCTCTTTGACTGCTTCGAAGATTTTTCACAAAATGTTTCTTTCAAATATTTGTAGTTTGGCTTTGTCCTTTCCACTTATTGTCCACGACTCTGAACCGTAACACAAAACTGGTTGAACTATATAAATTTCTTCATCGTAATTTTGCACGGTCTTTAATTATTCTCTATTATTTCCTATGATTTCAGGCTCTATGTTCCTTGTTGGAATAATGGGAAAATATGTATGGTTCGAGGGAGAAACAAAGGGCTACAACAAATTCCTTACATTTAGATCTGTAGAGCGCCAGTCTCTTAGCTTCATTCCAGGTTAAATCCATGGCGCGCGTTTCCAAACCGAACAAACGTCGTCAAGTGATCGATGGCCTTCTTCGTCGAAAGCTGCCTTAGGGACTCCGCTCAATAGTAGAAGAGGAAGTCTATGAAGGACGTGACCAATCCAATGCCATTTTCCACTGCTAATCTCAAGGCGGCTGCCATAGCCGAATGGGTTGGTGCGTCACTACCATTCGGAATTCACAGAGAGAACGTAGGTTTGAATCTCGGTGAAACACCAAATTAAGAAAAAGTTTTTTCTAATGGCGGTAACCCCTCGGCAGGCAATGGCAAACCTCCGAGTGTATTTCTGCCATGAAAAAGCTCGTCATAAAAAATATCTGCGGTTCGGAGTCGGCTTGAAACTGTGGGTCGCTCCATTTGAGGAACAACATCAACACGCACACCACAAATAGGAGGAGGAGCTCGGCCAAACACCCAAAGTATGCGCCAATTATATATGTATATATAATCTCAAAGATGGCTGGGGGTTGCTGAGTTGTCCTCCACAGCTCAGCATTCGAGACTGTGTTTGGCTGGAAGATTTTCAGATTTTTGAACAAACAGAGAGAAGATTGTAGGTACTTTCTCCAGCTGGGCACCATCGATTCGGAACCGACGCGTATTTTTCTTGTTAGTTCGCATAACTTTGGTTTTAAAGATGTTGAAAACCAGCCAAAATTTAGTGGCAGTGGCCTGTACCGATTGGAGTTGTATTGACAAGTCAGAAAAAGTAAGCGATCGTAGGCAAATATCGTTCGGGTAGTCGAGGCCAACAAGTTGGCCCTGCAGGCCTCTGGAAATCCCACTCCCAGTTCTGGTGGCGTTCTTCAAAATGATGTTCAAAACGATGTTAGAGAGCAATGGTGATTGTATGCAACCATGACGTACGTCTACTAAGAGCTTTATCTTATTACCTAGGAGTTGATCATACAATACCCGGAATTCTACCCACCGTAAAGTTCCTCAGCGAGCTGGATCAGTTTACGTGGTACCTCCTTACCTACAAAAGCATTATAAATAAGTCCGCGATGCAATATATCGAATGCTTTTTGGAAGCCGATGAAAATGAGATGAGATGCAGACATTCATTCAACGGATTGTTCGACAATGACTCGATGCTATTTATGTGATCAATCCAAGAGCGCGTAAGATGAAATACTGCCAGTTCTAGCCTCAGCTCTGCTTGAGGTGTGATCTCTTAAACAGATTTAATTTGAAAATTTGTGAAAGTGAGAAGCATGTTCTTTTGGCTGTTTGTATTCTGTCGTCAGTTGTAATGTCCATTGGGTTGTCATAAGTTAGTTTAAATCCCAAATATATACAAGTTTTCACCGCCTCAAACTCATATGTTCCGATTTTGATTGTGCCGGGTACTGTCTGATCTTTTCTGGACAACAGTATAAGTTTCATTGTTTCCTTGTTAATTTTTACTCCAATTTACCGGTAGCTTTTTCTATTTATTTGAAAAAAATATTTCATAGAGCGTTAATTTTTGTGCTGATTATCGCAAGATCGTCCTCATACGCGTGCATTTGTGTTGTTATGTTTCTTTTTGTCTCAGTTACTTCAAGTAAAAGATTGAAGATGGAATACTTTCTTCTTGCATCTTTAACATTTTACTTTCGCCTTGTCTTTAAAAACCGTGACGAGTCTTTTGAATTCGGCAAATTTGATGATAAATTCGAAATCAGCCAGACTTTGGAAACTCTTGGGAAGTGGATTGCAAAAGAATTTGATCTATGGTTTTGTATCAAAACGTTTGATTTTGTATTGCATAAAGCCATCATCACCCTTTAATTGTGGAATTATTGTGGAATCCCACATCGCTCAAACATTACGGGTATAGTAAGTAATCATCCCGTCATTCCGCCATGTTTGCGGCCAAACACTCGTCTAAAGTCAATTACTCGTTTTCCGTTGACTGTATCAGAGAGAATATTTGGTATGTCGCCGATCTTTGTGGTCTGAAACCAATAACCTTAATAAATCTTTTGTTGACAATTTTCGCACGTAATTTGTAAATTGTGTGGAGAAGTGAAATCCTGCGGTTATTGGTTGATTGGTTAAAGCGGTGATTTATTCCCGATACAGTTAGGGCTTCCTCACCATTTTATTGCCACAACCTCGCTATCAATTTACTTAATGGTTACTTACTCTGCGGCTTCAGAACTTTACTATGGCATGGACGTTTATGCTAGACAGTTGTTTGAGACTGTGGGGCAGTGGTTTGCCAAGGGTTGACATTCTCTCCTTTCATAAGGAGGGCATTCATAGAGGAAATGGAAAATCGTTTCTTTTTTCTCCGGTTCTTTACAACTGCGACAGTATGTGTTGTGAGGGATGCCCATTTTGGCTGCTTTTTCTTCGATAGACAAGAAGGCAGTTATGGCCGCCATGAGTTTGCAGACGTCCCATCGACCAATATTGGTCAGTTTGGTCGTTTGTTTGTGATTGTAGGTGGGCCATAACGTTCTGCTGGTTTTGCATTTCGTCTGGTCTCTCCATTGTACTCTTGACTGCACCTAATGGTGTGAATACCGATTCTGCAGGACTATTATTCACGGGAAGAAGGGATTGCCAGTTTGTCCACTTTTTCATATCCGTCAATGTTCCGATGTCCCGGGACCCATATTAAGGGAATTTTATGGTTTTCACTCAAGGTGGTAAGGCTATTTCTGCTTTGTTTCACCAGTTTATGAAATTGATATTCTGTTAAACCTTTCTCGGCTTACTTAATAAGCTTTTCGTTGAGACCTTTTGCATGTAATTCGTAGGTTGTGTTGAGAGGTGAAATCTCGCGGCAGCTTTTATACTTTGTTTTGCCGTCTTTTTAAAGAATTGGTACCATAAGCGCTGTGTTCCCGTCTCCGAGCATCCTTCCTTGAATCCATATGGATGCTAGTAAATGATGTGGTTTTTCCATGAATGTCGAGCTTCCCTTTTTAAAACTTCACACGTAACATCCCCTTCTTAGGATACTTAGAAATTTTTCATTTGGTGGTTTGGCAACTTCTACTATTTTTCTGCTAATGCGAGAGGGTTTTGGCCCTGCAGACCGGTGTCGGGTTCAATGTTATTTATGCTGTCTACTTTTATGAAGTTTCATTTGCCGGTTTTCCGGTTTAACCGACATCGAGTAACTCTTTTAAGTCCACATGAATCCAAAAACCATGTAAATCCAGGTTTCAAACTTTGTGCAAACTCAAAAATAAAAATTACCAAAATTTCAAATTTTTTAATCGGAAAAATTTCCAACGAGCAGTTTTATAGCACATTAGATTTCGGTAAGGGACATGGTAGTATTTTTAGGCAACTAACGCCGTATTTCTCTAAACTTCGGACAGATCTCTTACAGACCGCAAACTGTGGCTCAATGGTCGTGCCAGGGCGATCTTCCCAAGTAGGCAGAATTGGAGTTGGGGGGAAAATATGCACCGAAGCTGCTACCTATGTCTTCACTGATGGCTCAAAGGTGAAATCGGGAGTCGGAGCAGGGACTTTCTCTAAAATGTATTTCTATCTATTTCCTTAAAATTGCCGAATACTGCTAGTGTTTTCCAGACAAAAGTCTTTGGGATCCTGCAGGCAAGCAAACTGATTAGGAAACGTGGGAACGAGGGAGATATAAACCTTTTTTCCGATAGTCAAGCTGCGCTGAAAGCTGTGATGACGCCTTGATGCAGATCCAAACTGGTCAACTTCTGCAAGGAAGAGATGAAAATGTCTTGGGTGTGCAGATAACAATTCTCTGATCTGGGTTCCAGGACGTTGGGACATAAAGGGAAATGAAATTGTTGGCGAGCTTGCCAGGAAAGGAACTGAATTGGTCTGAGAGACCTTCTACCTGGTCATCGGCATCGTCTTGACTGTTGTTAAAGGAGATATGCACAACTTTTTGAAAATCCCTTTGGTCCCAATACATTAAACGGAGGACTCAGAAAGTCCAGGCACTCCACGCTATTTAATTTCCAAATTCCTGTCATTGGACGATCGGCACATAAACGGAAAAGCTAGGTTTACCATTTAACCCACATTGCAGAAGCTGTAGGAACCTTTCAGAGAACGAGACTTTTGAGCACTTTCTCTGTAAATGTCCGGGTTTGGCAGCTAGACGATTAAGGTCACAGCGCCAACATAAATGCAGGTCTCAAAATGGTATCAAAGCCGTGCTTTAGTGGTACTTGGGGAGTGCTATTGTGTTGGGCTCAATGTTATTTTCTGAGTAGATCTTTTAAAACTATATAAAACCATGTTTCAAATTCTGTGCAAAGCAAAACTGTATACAAAATTTACCAAACTTTCAAACTTCTTAATCGGAATTGCTTAGGAAAACTTCGAGTAAGAAATTAGATTTCGGTATTCAAATTAAAATACATTCAATTTTTATCAGCTCTCAACCACTGTACGGTCACACCAGCCCTTAAAGTGTTCCGCACTCATTTACATATTTCCTAGTTTGTGGTTACTTCAGGTGTTGTTGTTGTTGCTGCTATTATTTTCCTGATGTTCCTGTTATCATAGGTATGTAAGTCATGGCACGTTAGTTGCAATATGCGCACATGCGCTCGTAATGTTGCAACGGATGTAATTAGAAGAAAAGTTGATAAATTCCTTGTCGTTGTCGGTGTCGTTGCTGTTGGGTCGAGTGAAGGCGCAGCACAGGTCTCACAGGACCCCAAAGTCTTTCAGTTTCTTCAAGTTTGCGTGTCTGCCTTTGCTGCGCTTCCCTACAATAGTAAATAAAATTACTACATAGACGAAGGTGTGTAGAGCTGTGGTTGCCGCAGTTTGGTTGCTGCCACATAAATAGTTTAGTATGCGAAAGTTCAACTTGATTGATATTCAAATTTTTCAAATCGCTGTTGCTCTTATCAGCGTCGAGTTTGGAATGTTTTTGCGTGCTTTTGTTGACAGACATTTGTATAGACAAGCAACAGACAGCAGATAACAGACAGATTGATAGAGTGACGGAAACTTAGGAACAATTTACGAAGTGCTTTCTAAAAACTATTCACATAAAGTGGATGAATATGAAAAATATTTATTTACATTAACGGTAGCTCTTATGCAAATATCTGTTTAAAAATCGAAGAAAATATACTGCATGTGTAAGCGTGTCTCATGCGGAAAAAAATGGAGAAGAGATCAGGTTGCCGATTGGGAATCAATCAATCCTTCTGTATACGTCCGAGTCCAACATGGATTGTGGCGTGGTTGCTCGTTGTAACTTGGTACCACTCACTCACTACGGCTGGAAGCTTATTTCAAGCGGAAGTGCTGGGTATGCAAGAAATATGCAACGTCTCGAGAAATAAAGGCATGAGTTGCCACAGAGCAGTAAAATATACTACTATATGAAGGCTGGGCGCCACTAGTGCTGATAACATCTCCTCTAATCCAATCCGAGCTGGGAAATAAATGTAAAATATTGTAATAGTGTTTCAGTTGATGTCGATTTCTTATATCTGAATTCCCGGTCATAGAAATATCGAGGGGAATGAAAGAGTAAAAGAAAAGGAGTGGCTAGCGGAATTATGAATTAAAAGCCAAATTAAAAAGGGATTACTGACGATAAGAGTTTATTCAATAACTATAACAGAGAAGATAATTCCGAATTATATTTTTTTTAATTATGTCCTATAAACTTTTTGAAGAGCTCGTTCTTAGTTTGATTCTCTTCCAAATTTCAGACCTAATATTGCCGTATCAAAACAGCTTCATACAGCGACCGTCGACTACTGCGTCTTGTGGTGTGGCCATTAAAACCATCCCTCCTCTCCTTCTGGGGAAACACCCTTCCCGGGACTGTTTTCAATATTACTTTGGAAGTGCCCAGAACGGCATCCAATTGTATTCACCCACTTCTGGGTCCACCATATTTATAGCCAGCTTTCATGCTATGGGCTCTATCTGTGCGGCTTCACTTTGTTGCACTCTGTCGAGATCAATTTTTGTTTTTCGTAGTACGTTCTCGATGTATTTGGTTATCGCGTCCAGCGTCATCGTTTGGTGCTTCGCAGAGTATGCACTTGGAATCGATTACCTTGCCCATGCAGTGTATCTATCTCCGGAAGTATCCGTGGCGCGAGAGGAACTGAGTTAAGAAGTAGTTCACTTCCCCGAAGTTCCTTTGGACCTAGTTGTCAATTGATGAAATAAGTTTCACCGTCCATCTGCCACTCGGTTCAGTGTCCCATCAGCTTTCCCACCGCAACATGGTTTGGCATCTCCATTTTAGATGCTAGTGATGACGTGTTTCTTCTTGGAGTCCCACGCATCCATTCGCCCCCGGACCATGAGGTATCTGATCGAAAAAGATTTCTGTGCCGATGAGTAGGTCTACACGTGTTGGCTTGAAGAAATTTTCGTCGGCGAGTTCAATGTTAGCCGGCAAGTTCCAAGATGTGATATTAAATTCAGCCTCTGGCTGATAAGCGATTTGCGAGGTAACATGGAACGATAATGGTGTCTCATAGTCACACATTCGAGATTTGACAGTGGCTGATGTCTTGTGTTTAATATTTGTTACCGAGTCCCCAATGCTCTGGATTTCAACGTGTTGCCTTTCTCTTGGGAGCCGCAATTTTCGGGAAAACTTCTCGGTAATAAAATTTACTTGGGAGCAGGAGTCGAGTAGCGCTCTACCCAATTGAAAACAGCCAGACGCATCTTGGATGAGTACCACTGCAGTTACTAGTATGACTTGGTCTTGTGGCGATTTTTCTTGATGTGTGTGCGCAGCTGCAGCACTTACAGGTTGCGTTGGTTGCTCAAGTGATGATGTAGAAAGCGATACTGACTGCATTTTGTTTGAAGTAGGAGCACGATGAAGTAGGCTGTGATGAGAACGAGCACAATGTTTACATCTGAATGCGGACGAGCAATGTGCTAGTTGGTGTTTATTAGACAAACAATTTAGGCACAGACCTAACCTTTTCACCTCCTTGAAGCGGTCAGCAATCTCCATTTGCTTGAAGCGAGAGCAACTGCCAATCAAGTGGTCTGAATTAGAACATAATGCGCAAGAGCGATTTGTACATGAAAACGAATAGCCCTTACGTGGCGGCTTATTTCTGTTTTCCTGTTTGTAGCTGGTTTTTCCAGAATCATCAAATGAGAGGGAGCCCGATGCTGACTCTAAAAACTGGCAGCGTCGTTCAAGAACCTTTGCGCACTGTTCCCAAGATGGTAGCGATGCGAAGTCTAGCGACTCCTTCCACTTTTTTTGCGTTTCTTCATCAACCTTGTCCATTACAAGTTGAATGAGCAGTAAATGCGAAATGTTTTTATCAGAGCCGATTGACAACAGAGAACTATAAAGTGCAGACACGTTGTCGACCAAACTTTGTAACTGAGAAGCACCACCTTTTGCAGCAGAAGGCAGTTCGAATAACGACTTGATGGTTTCCATGAAGATGAGCATGCTATTGTCGTAACGGGACTTTAATCTGTCTAATGCCTTTGAGTAGTTCTCGCTGGTGATTTGGAACGCCTTCACAGTCTCCAAGGCCTGCCCTTGTAAACAATTGAGGAGATGGTTGAACTTCTCAATATTAGACAGCGATGACTCATTTCCGATGACGTGCATGAATGATGCGATGAAATTTTTTGATATTCCGAGTACCTTCCACAGAACACGGGTAGCTTTAATGCTGGTATTTTTGAATGCGAAACAGGAATTTCTGCTGATGATTCACGGAACGTTGAATTGTGTTCATCTTCACCGAGCTGCATTTGGATGTTTGAACGGATGGTGACGTAGAGGCCTTCCAGGTCACCCCGACCATTGCCTTCTGGATCGAGCTTCTCGATTTGCGTTTGATAGCCCAACCCCTGCTTAAAATAGGAATCTAAAATTCCGAGTCGACACTTGAGTTCAATGGGCGAAAGTATTTTTCCAGTTTTACTTTCGCTTGTCTCCACTATTGTCCTTATGTGGGACATGTTTTTCCGGGTTAGTAAGCGCTGCTGCTTGACTTCTTCCAGCGACATGATTCACCAAACAAATTTTGCGAAAAGGTATAGATGTATGATTTACGAAATGACAAAACGATGAAAATGCTGAGCCGAAAAATATTTGGTGGTTGGTGAATCACTGCAGTAAAACTTAAGTTTTATGCCAAACAGCAAAAGTTGACAATAAACCACAGTTGCGAAAAATTGCTGAATTTATTCCGTTATCAGCGATTGCCACTAAAAATTAAGACACACTATATGTATGCCCCACGTTGGGAGACAGTGCGGTAAGCTGAAGCAACTCTGAGTGCTACTGCTCGTTGCACAGCCACCAGTGCTCTGCGCTTCAGCTTGGCACAATTTCCATACTTCGCTGCCTTACAGGAGAATTGAGTTTGTGGCCGCCATAATTAGCTTCCTTTTGCTCTGTGTTGGCCCACCAATCTTTGCCATTAATCTACTTCGCAAACCCGTGGCCTCTGCCTGCTTTGGTAGCCGCATGCCGTATCTTGACCCAGAAGGTAAGGCTGCAGTCAAGTTGAATACCTAAGTATTTCACAACTTTTTTGGTCACTAAGGACGTATCGCCTATTTGCACGCTGACCTCGAGTGGCATGTGGCCTCATGTCATAAGGATGACGTCGGTTTTATGTTTGGCGAGTTCCAGGCCGTGGTCCTCAAGCCGTATTTGCGTCCTTATCATAACTCGGCTCGGCTTTCTTCTAGCGCACTCAGTGGCCCGAGCTAGTATGACTGCCGCTATATCGTCTGCGAGTCCGACTATATATGTATCTTCTGGGATTTCTATGCTCAAGCTTTGTTGAGGGTAGATCTACTGCACTTAATTGACTTGTTGCAG
This sequence comes from Anastrepha fraterculus, assembly GCA_037575425.1. Lineage (NCBI taxonomy): Eukaryota > Metazoa > Arthropoda > Insecta > Diptera > Tephritidae > Anastrepha > Anastrepha fraterculus. Next base: position 467,465 of record JAYXIM010024482.1, on the reverse strand, counting down.
AAATTGAAAAGACAGTATTTAATAAGGGATGCGCACTGCTAGCTTTCCTTGATATCGAGGGCGCGTTCAACAACACCCTACCGGACACCATAACAAAGTCACTGACCGATTTCAGGATCTCTGAGACTCTGGTTGACTTCATCGAAAATATGCTCTTGCGCAGACTTGTGATTACTACCGTAGAGGCCTCGAAGATTAGAAAAAGAGTCAGTAGAGGAGCATCTCAAGGCGGAGTGCTATCCCCGCTGCTCTGGGTGTTGGCGATAAACTTTTTGTTAAAGAGTCTAAAGGAGAGAAGACAGCATATGGTAGCCTATGCGGATGATGTTGCGATGGTAGTAGGAAGGAAACTTCCTAATATACTTTGTGCAATCATGCAAGATTTACTAAACATAATTGAAGAGTGATCGAAAGCAAATGGGCTAAGGGTCAACCCTAATAAAACTGAATTCATCTTATTTACTAGGAAACATAGAATTCCGGAAATAACTCCTCCGATGCTAGGTGGTACGGCACTGTAATTCAGTGATGAAGCCCGCTACTTAGGTCTAATATTAGACGGAAAACTCAGACGGAAGTCAAATGTCGAAGATAGAGTAAAAAGAGCGAGAGTATCACTCTATCCACGTAAAACTTAATTGGATTAAGTTGAAGTCGTTCCCCCTCTATCGTATATTGGCTTTACGTAGCGAGAGTAAAATAAAATCTAGCCTATGCTATGTTAATATGGTGGTCGGCTTTAGATAGGTTAGATTACCTGGCTGGCTGAAAGTCACCACACAGACCTATTGGTCCTTAATGGTACCAAATGGAGCTTGACCCTTAGGTTTCATTGTAGTAGGCTCCTTGTAATAAGACTGCATCTTTTGCGAATCTAAATAAGCTCTCAAGCTCTAACCCCGGGAGACATCCTAACCTCTCATATTGTAGAGCTCCTACACATTTCATTCGGGTTCTAGCTAATGCAGGGCAAGAAGGCTTTAGGTAAGAAATATACCAAAAAGACTATGAAACATGTACAAAGGATGGCCAGCTTTTGCATCTGCGATGCCCTTAGGACTACACCTACAGAGGCACTAAACATTATGCTCAACTTATTACCAATCTAGCAATTCGGCAAGCAGACAGCTGCCAAGTCAACTGTCAGATTAAGAGAAATCGATCTACTTAGAACGAGCCATAGAAGGCACTCTTCAATTTTAGAAAAATCCCCTGCATTTCTGGTACAACGGATTTCTGTAAGGCCAAGGATATTAGGCTGCAAAAAATCGAGTTTTTTGTTTTTGCATAAATGTCTTCCCAAATTATTCAAGAATGTGTCCTCAAAATTTCAGAGGCATATTCAAAATATTATCACAGTTACAAAAGAAATTGTAAGCAAGCGTCGAGCAGGTATACGAGCGGATTTTTTATATACAAAAACTTTGACGCGCGATTTCTCGGTTTTTTATTTTTACGATTTTTCCTAATTGGGGGGAAAAATAGGGAAAAAGTTAAACATCCTATCGAAACGAGATAGAGATTGTATTTGGAATTAAATTCTCTTCTAGGTGAACCTAAAAAACCTTAAAAAAGTTTTGATTAACACACTTTTTAAACAATCTAAAGTGAATTTGTTTTTCCAAAAAAATTATTTTTTTTTTTAATTAGCGAAAAATTGTTGAATTTCTCACTTTTTGTTTAATTTTCTTGGTTTAACTAGAAGCTATACTATACTAAAATAAAAATTTTTTTGGGTTTTGGGTTTCAGATGAAAATTGCGACCTGCATCTTTCCCGCCGCACGACACATGCACACTCGAGGCGCCTCGGCAAAATGCTTGTACCAGGCATAATATGACATAATTACTCTGATAAACTCGGGGTTAGCAAATCATGTCACCCACCGGATAATTGCAGTGCATTTCAAGAGCAAGTCACTGCCATAAAAGAGGAACTTACGATAATAAAAAACCAACTATTACCCACAAATGAAGTCTTCATATACTCGGACAGTCAAGCGGCAATAAAAGCGGTTGAATCTAAAACACACGCGTCAAAATCAGTCATAGAATATTTTAAATTTCTAAATGACGTATGAGAATATTACAAAGTACACCTTATTTGGAATACAGCAAAATACTGCAGGGCAGATGAACCTGCTCGATCCGGTACAATGGTTCAACGCTCGACCTCCAAGTGGATAAGAGGCTGATACCTATGCCTATAGCCACTTGTAAACTACTGATAGATAGGGAAACGATCAACAAGGTAAATATGATACAAGTTGGCAAGACCTCACAACATGCGAACTAAGCAGACAGACATGAAGAAGCTAGAAGAAAAATGATAGGGGTACTAACTGGTCATTGTCTGATAGGCAGCCACGCTAGAAGGTTAGGACTCCCGTACTTCGATTTCTGTAGAAGCTGTCTAAATACAGAAGAAGAGGAAACAGTCAGACACCTTTTATGTGAGTGTGAAAGCTTAGCGACAAGGAGGCTCCACACTCTTGATACAGCATTTCTAACTGATGTAGCGGACATAGCGCATATAAAACCAATCAAGCTTTGCTCGTTTATTAAAGCTACCGGCTGGTTTGAAAAGGAAAGCCAGCCTACCTATCTACCTATTCCCCAATCTAGTATAATAATTTGCATTACGATGTTTTTCTTAAATAGTTTTTTATTTTCAATTGAGAATGTCATCTAAATGTTTAATTTATTGAGGAATAAAAATATATTATATATATAAATAAAGTTATGGGTGTGTGCAATCCTATTTAGAACTCCTTAAACGTAATCTGTTTCTGGCTTGAATTTTTCATATACATAAATAAAATTTTGCTTTTACCATTTATTTGATCATTTAAATTTGGAGTTTAAGTTTTCACTTTGGTCATAACTGCCCTCCCCATAAAAAATCCCCAGAGTAGCAATATGAAAGCCTTAATAAATATTTATAAGTACAAATACCCCATTTAACGATTTGCAAAATCAATAATTAATTAACAATATTTTAAAAGATTAGTTACTGCCCTGTTGAGGCAAACGCATTTGTTATCTCCACCCATTGGAAGCGCGTACCCGCTCTCTGCTAATCTCTACTCCTCAGCCCAAATGGCCCGTTTGCGTATAGTGCAATGCAGGCAGCGCGTGAGTGCCCGAGTGTTGGTGTTGCACATGGTATTGGCTTAACGGGAGTGAATAAGAGTTAGCATGTGGCTGATACGTGGCATAGCTGTGTTGACGCCGTGGCACTTTGTGCACAATTGTCTTCACGATGGGCACTTGAACGGGGTAGGGATAGTAGACAGGCTTTGCCACCTGCTTCTCAACCATAAAAGGGACGCGACGCTCCACAACAAATGGCACGGGCCGTTCCACTGGGAAGGGCTTCACCTTCTCCACCGGTATGCGCACCTCCTGCACTTTCGGCACGGCCACGGTTTTCGTGACGGGGACACGAATGGCGTACGGACGCGGTATGGCGGTGACAATGGGTTTCGGGATGGGGATGGGTATGGTCTGGTTGTAGGGCACTTGAATGCGTTCGTAATCCGCGATGGTGGGAATGTGCTTGGTCACCTCAATGTGACGTGCAAGTGGTACGCCGGCAAGTGCAGCCGAGCTGGCAGGTGTGTGCCGCACAGTGCTCGTAATGGGTGGCAGCGCATAATGCGAAGTGCCGACTTGCTGATGGTATGGCGCTGACGGTTGATGCTGTGACACTGACGCGTAGTCGTGGTGAAGGTGGTGGTGGCCACGGCGGTTGGTGCCATCGTTGCTGCTGTCGCTGCCATTGTCGTCGATATTGTTATGCGTGTCATCAATTTCGTTTACGCTGTCATCGACGAGCCGTGACACATGTCTTGGATAAAAGTTGGCGTGCGCTTGTGTGCGTGCGTAGTGGTAGAGGGATGGTGCGTTCGAGGTGTCGTCAACATTTTCGCGAATGCTTCTTTTGTTGTTGCCCGAACGGCTGTGAATGCTGCCGTTATTTGGCTCGCCGTTATTATGGTTGCTGCCACTGCTGCTGATATCACTGCCAATATGCAAATTTTTCGATGTTGCCAACAAGCTGAGCCGCCCTGCGTTGCCAATCACCTGCAGCGACGGCAAGTACGTGGTGTCACGCCTGTGATGCCGTAACTGTTGTTGCTGGCGGCGAAGCGCGGATAGCGGAACTTTGTCAATTGGGTGCATTGCTTTTGCTGGATGTTGTTGGAGACGCGGCAAATGCTGATGCAGTGAAAAATGCATAAAATCTGGAATTTTGCGGAGCTGATGTGACAGTTGAAGTTGCTGTTGCTGTTGCTGTTGCTGGTGCTGGTACTGCGCTTGCAACTGCTGTTGTTGCTGTTGCTGTTGCTGTTCTTGTTGTAGTTGCGGTTGTTTTGTGTAGTAACGCAATTTTCGCTTGTCATTTTCATAATTTCCGATATTCGCGACTTTATTAAATTGCTGCAACACTGCCTTGTCCACATCGTCACTGCTGTCGAACAGGGCCAATGGCCGCAACTGTGGTTGCTCGCGCCCATGTTCGTGTTCCTGTCCGTCCGACTTTGGTTGCTGTGCTACTTGCAGCGCTTCCTGCCCGTGCGGCCCCTGCTGCTCCTCTTGATTATGGTAATTGGAAAATTGTTCAATCTGGTAAGTGGGCACCAAATAATTTTCATAGCCCGGCAAACGCTCCTCAAAATAACTGCCGCCTCCCTGATTGCTGCTGTCAACATCAGCTGTCGCTTCATATTGCTGCCCCTCCATGTTGGCCGCACCAGCCGCCAGCGCTTGCTGCATATGCTCCGCATACTCACCCATGTCGTACCTGTACATTTCATATGCGTCATCTGCGCGCAATTTTACACCATCACCAACCCCACCACCATCACCACCAACACCAGCGTCCCCATTCGCGTAATTATCTTCATTGATTTCGTAATCAATTTTGCCTTCAGGCGCTGCATACGCATAGCTATCCACGCCATCCGCATTCGCGTCGCGTTCTTCCCTGCCTACTTTCTCGCCCCCGTTTGCCGGAAAGTCACCGCCTCCATGCGCATCGCTCACAGCTGCATTCAAGCTGGTAACATAGTGTTGGCCTGCAGCAGTCATTGTTGTTGGCACAAATCCAGCTGCTGTCATTGCCGCCTCATCTGTTGCCATTGCCGCGTGCCTCTTTCCAGCGGCGCTGCGCCATTGTGCCATTGGATCGGGCGTAATTACTGTCGTTGCGCCATTTTTATCACTGCCTACGCTGCTATTTTCAAAATAATTTCGGTATATCAATGTAGCCGCCATATCTGCACCGCCTACATCTCGTTCCGCCACAGCGGTTGGCGCTTGATAATAGCGCGGTAATTGTTGTGAGTAATCTTTTGCGGTCGCCGCTGCGGTCATGGCTGCTGTCACGGCAGCGGCTGCTGCTGCCGCTGTCGCCGCATCCTCGTAGTTTCTATTATTGTGATAATTAGTTACTGCGGCTGTGCCACTGGCGATGCTTGTTTTCGCAGTAGTTATCGCGGCCACATAGCGCGTTAGTAGTGGCGGCATTATAATACAAATGCCGATTAGTAACGGCCAATTGGCGCTGCACAAGCAACTGGGAGTGCGCATTTTATTTGTGAGCGATTTATTTTTAAGTGCAATGCTTTTCCACTTGGTGTTCTATGTATTCTTTTATGGCCAACTTTTGGAGGTAGGCTCCGCAACTTGGGTAGTCCTGTGTGTTTCGCGCGTATCCGATAGCGAATGACCAGTTGAGTTGCGTGTGGATTTGAAATCAAATGTGGCAATGCGTACTTGCTGCATCAACTTTTATATGCACCTTGAAACTGTCAGTAATGCCGCTCACGGCGTGTGGGATAGAGTTTCATAACCATGTTTACAAATGAGTTACATACAAATGCATTCTAGTAGGCATTGCTGCTTTTACTACCTTTGCTCAAATTTCTTACCTTTACCTTTGTGGTTTTACGTTGTGGCGCTTTGCGATGCTTGGTGCATGCAACGTATGAAATTTGATATCGCTGGTATGAATCCGGATGGCCGCTGCAAGTTTACTCTTTACTTACTTTTATTTTCTATTTAGGTTTGTTTCCCTATTTAAGTTTATTTTCATTTTCCTGTTACGTTGTGACTCTGATTACGTAAACTTTTGATAATAACAGTGAAACTTGGTCGATTACCTTATCAAGTAGTGTAACGTACAACGGGTTGTTGTTTAGGGCCACAATTAAACTAATTCCAAACCAAAAATTGTTTTCTTCTAGTCCAAATTTTTCATAAATTTTTTGGTCAAGTCCAAGGAGAAGTCCACAATAAACAAGACTAGAGTCATAAAAATGTTTTTGATATCGTCATCTTTATAATGAGTTGGTGTGTTGGATGTTACATCACTTCCAGTGAAAGCTTGGTGGAAGCGAAGTTATTGTTTCTGAAGAGTCAGTATGTTTTCGACATCGGTACAAGAATGAGTTTCGAACATAGGTTAATATTAAATTTTGTTTTAAAATCAGTAAAACCTTTGAATGGATGGAAAAAGGGTATGGCGATGATTGTCTATCCCGTACCAGAGTTCATGAGTGGTTTACACGTTTCAGAGGTAGTTGTGAGGACATAAATGGCAATGAACATATGAGCTGCCCCAAATCAGTAATCACCGAAAACTCCATCGAAATTGTTCGTAAATTTATCAAAACTGAGCCGAAATCATCATTGAAATTCATGGAATCGGAGTTAAGTATCTCCAAAACATCGATTTATCGTATTTTAACTGATCATTTGGGCTGACGAAAGGTCTGTGCACGTTTCATTCTGCACAAGTTAACTGAGGACCAAAAATTGCGCAGAATTCAACATTCGAAAAACCTCATTAAAGAGACGAGAAAAGACGAGAACTTCCTTTACAACTGTTAAATTGTAACTGGTGATGAAACGTGGGGTTTCCAACATGAATCTGAAGTTAAGCGTCAAAGTGCCGAATGGAGGGCCTCAGACAAGCTACCTTCTTGCGTTTGGAGAAGTCAGACATCAAGAGAAATGTCCACAAGGCGTTCGTGCCAACGGGCCAATCCGTCAATGCTATTTTCTATCTTGGTGTTTTGAAGCGTTTTTGGCATCGCTTTCGTCGAACTCGCCCTGTATACCGCGAAGGAGGAAGCTGCCGCTTATTGTATGAAAATGCACTACCATTCTTTCGAAAAGCTTTTAGATCGCGCAAAACAGTGTATCGCGATCAGAGGGGACTATTTTGAATAAATAAACTCGAAGTTATCAGAACAAAGCTTCTGTCGTTTCTATTTTAGCTCAGTCTTGTTTATTTTGGACTTGACCTTGTATTACTTCAAACCGTCTCTACATCTTCTATAGAAAGTTCGACTGTATATATGCGAGTAGTACCGAGTGTACCACGATGGAGAGAATAATGAGGTAGCGCTGATCAAAGGATGATAGATATACAAAGTGTGATGTTGTTGTTGTTGCAGCAGCTTACTAAACCCTGTCAGTGCAATGTAGATTACCGGCGCTCATTATCTAGTTCATTTTGGCCAAGAATTTTGCTGTTTCAACAGGTTGGATCCACTGAAGAGAGTGGTAGATGAGTGAGTTTGATAGGGCATGCCAAAAGGTGGTTAGTATCGTGCGGGGTACCTTCACTTACTGGACATATGTTTGGTATGTCGGGATCAATTCTGGATAAGTAGGAGTTTAATCTGCTACAATATCAAGAACGTAATTGTGCCAAGGTTACGCGGGTCTCTCGGTGTAGCTGGAGCTCTTCATCTGCTGTGGGTGGCGGTTGGACTCCGATTACGGCATTCAGAGGTCACGCGCTTAAGAAAGTGGTAAGTGTCTCCCGATGAATGCCGTTAAGCGTATGTGTAAACACTGTCCGATCAAGTAGCTGTCGGTTAGTTTTGTTCAGGATCTCGTCGGAGTAGTTGAAGAGATGCCTTTTGACGTTCCTCTTTGACCTCGCTCTGTGGAACAGCTTACTTTATCTTTCTCTGTTTAGAGTTTTTGTCTCGAAAAATAACTGAAGAGTGCCGACCACTCAAATTATGCGCGAACCACCTCTTCAGCCCTGGCGGGTATGTCGACTGTATAATGTCATCTAGTAGAGTGGAGTGACTGACGGTTTCGAAAGCCTTCTTCATGTCCAACGCTACTTGGACAGTCCTCTCATAGGGACGGTTTTTTGGTTAAGCCCGCGGTTTATGTGGGTATTTGAGGAATGACACGGATTTTTTATTTTCGTTTTCAATATTTTATTTTTTGATCCATTGTTAAAAAATATTTTTTTTTTGCCATACGAGGTCCGTTCAAAAAGATGTAAGCCTTCAAAACATGGTCTTCCAAAAAACGCTATGTCGCTGGCGACACAAATACAAAAGAGTTCTGTTCAGTATGTATGTCGTTATCGTATGAACTACGACCGAAAACAAATTTACAAAAAACCGGACGTTCAAAGATGAATAAACGTTTTTTTAACCTTTTTTTACTTTAACCCCTTCGCGCCGGAGTTTTATTTTCGCTACCGGAAAACTTTTTGCACGCATACTCAAAAAAGACGAAAAAGATTATAGAAAAAATATGTTCTGCATACTTAAAAAGTCTTTAATTCCTTGAATTATCCTGGGACACATTGTCCCAATAAGGATTTATATTGGGACAATTTAATAAACCGTTGAATTTAGTTTTAAAAAATTTATTTGAAAAATTTAGTATTTTTGTGTTTTATTACAGAAAAAGTATGTACTTATTTACTTATGGTACGAGGCAAAACATTTGAAACAAAGTGCATTGTTGCATCCAGAGCAAACGTAATTTGTTTTCGTTTCTTTTTGCAGGGAAGTGCATCCTACGCAACGACGTCGAGAACTACCTTTTAATGGTAAATGAGCACCTATATTCAAGAGCTCGGTACGTGGGCGTTTAGATGGTCTTCCACTAGTTTGCCGAGTTTTTAACTCCTTGTGCTTGGTTTCTTCCGCAATAAGGGACTCTGCTAATGGGACTTTGAACTGTATCAGTGTTGATTTCTTACGGTTCAGGTCGTTATGCACAATCCAAGCTTTAACAGTTGAAAGCATCAGCATCTTGAAAAAAACCTTTTTCCACCACTTTTGGGATTTCCGGTTGATATCGTATACCGCTGCTTTCTGATCAGCTAGATCTACGCCTGGATTTTATCAATGTTATTGATGTGAAAAATCGATCGAATGCAACAGCCACATCATTATCACGGATAGTACCTGCTAATTTCAAAACCACTCTTTCTCCAAGAGTTCCAGAAAGATAAGTGGTGACATCTTTACCAGTGTATACTTTCAAATCGTATGTACATCCTGCTTGACCGCGTTTGTTTGGTTTCATAGGCATTTGCCATACATTCATCGATTGATTGAAAAGGACTATCACTTCGTATTCGCATGAATTTTTCTTTCATACATGAAACGACTTCGGAAATATAGTAATCTTTTGGAGCATTATCAGGTTTGTCACAATCATTTAAATATAGTTTCGAAGAAAGTAGAGTGAACCGATCGCCAGAAATACTTTGCTTTATCATTTCGTTTCCCATTGATGCATGTTTGCTCCAATAATCATGTAATGATGGCAAATGGTTGTAGTGCATAATCATAGCCACGCCTAAAAACACCATTATTTAATGTTCATCGGTTAATGCTCTATTAGTTTTCTTCTCTTTATTAAGTTTTTTTAGTCGCTGATTTGTGCACTGTGCAATAAAAATACACAAACTTTTTGGAAAAAATTCTCTAAATACACGGAACTCGGTCTTCCCAGAGGGTCTAGAACTGCCAGAACTTGAGAATCTCTTTCTAATGGCATTCGATATTTGGGTTCGAAACATCCATATTCTATGATGTTAATGCAGGTGGCAATGGCAAGTGCTTCACTCACCTCATTCTCGCATAATTCTTCTTCCTCATCCACACTTGAATTTATGTCATCGGCAGCATATTCTTCGTCTGATTCGAAATAGAAAGCATCACTCTCACGTTCATAAGTATTATCTCCATCTGCTTTGCTGTTCCCAGAGTTTGACGATGGTTTGTAGCTACTCTCAGATGGGCTAAAATCTTCCTCTTCAGAGCTTTCGAATAAAATATCTGCAACCTCTTCCACAGTGTACTTTTTCTTCGACATCTGGGAAAAACCATATTGGTACAAATAAGTCCCATGTAAAATGCAAACTGGGACAATAGATCTCAAGCCATACAAAATTGTATGCTACTCACCTTTACTGATATTCTCAGAATGTATTAAATGCAATATAGGGAGAATTCTAAGTGCACTATTTACTGATTCGATGCTAACGCAATGACGATCGCGGAACATATGTTTTTGACATCGTTTGTCTTGCCATATCGTCAAAATTTCTCAATACGTGAATGTTAACTGGATCAGTGGTGCCACGTATATTATAATTACGAATTTTTTTGGGATTTTTGTTATAAATGAAACCAAGAATTTGTATTGAGACAGCTAAGATGGAAGTTTTATTGAATAAAAAAACTAATAAATAACTTAGAACAAGGCTGAGACATATTGTCCCAGTAGGCGCGAAAGGGTTAAAGAAACACCCACAAAACACCAATTCAAATGAGGCGATGGCCTTAAATGATGTAATTTTTCACATGTAATTGCCATGAACCGAATTTTGAATAAATTGTAAAAATATTGAGACCTAAAGGAAGATAAATTTTTACATGTTTCGTTTTAAAACAACATCAAATTCAAAAATAATAGAAATTTGCTGCAACTTGAGTTCAAAGAGCGCCCGCTATTTGTCAAAAAAAAAAAAAGTTACATTCAAAGCCTCTGAATGGTTAGGAATGCACGACAGCAGGCAGCAGCTGTTGCCGCAACCGAATCGAAGTATTATCTAACACACTGCCATTGCATTTGAAATTTACAAAATTCACGCATTTGTTCACTGCCATTTGCGATTGAAGATAAAATTACAAAACTAAAAACAATAACTTTTACTTACAACAGCGCCGCCGAAGCGTAGCAAGTGACAAGTTGCATGCGCGCTGCGCCACCACAAAGCATTGACACTGGCATTCTGCTCCATGCCATTTCGCCAAACAGTCATTCATCTCGCCAAGCGCATTAATTCCCCCGCAATCACTTTGTTGTTGTGTTGCTTTCAGCGCACAATACTCGTACAGGCGAGTCGAGTGCCAACTGATTATGTTGCGTAGAAAGTGAATGGGAACAGTGCATACAAATAGTCGTCGCTCACTCGTATACATGTTTGGGTGTGTGTGTGTGTGTGCGCTCTTGTACGTACAGGCAACACTTGTGTGCAACATGGCGCATTTCAGAGCTTGCACGCGCATCGCTGGCGGATACAATTTCACTTAGTGTGCCCTTTGTCTCGATCGCTTTGTTTGCCTGTTTGTTTGCGGGCAAATGTATTTTGTGGCGGCAGCCTTGCCACTGAATTGTGGCAGCAAAGTGGTGCACATGTGCTCAGTGGAGACGCTTTTGTATACCCAATACGTAGCTGTCGTGTTGCGCGGCACCAATTCAAATGTGCCATTACATGCGAATAGAAGTGAGCCGCACTGCGCTTTTGTTGCAATATAAAACCGATTTCCGCCTTTGTTTTCTTTGCGCAGCTTAAATTGTTTTTGAACAATTTTGGAGTGTAAAATTTGGTGTTGATTTTAGAGAAATGCTATATGGTATTTAAATTTTACTCAATTCGCGCGCACAAACACATGGAAAGTATGGAAAAGGATTGAAATTTTTTTTTTTTTGTGTATGTTGAATGTTTTTGTTTTGGTTTCCTAAATCAAAATAAATGATTCAGTAGTTCTAAATATTCATATTTATATTTTTGGAAATAATAACTAAATATTTTCGTAGAGTTCGGAGTTTATTCTTTTAACCCATTGAGGTGCGCAAATAAAACAATCGAATTAGAGGTGGAAATTTAGCAAATTAGAAAATTTATCAAAATAAGAGAACTGCTATTTACTCGTACATTCTGTCAAAGAAGTTCCGGAAATTATTCAATAAAACGCAAAATAATTACTTAATCAAAAAAATTTATTTTGTCGCCGTCAAAATAGGCTCCATTCGAAGCAATACTACGTTGGGCAAGAAGTAAGGTGAATTTGGTTGTAAAATGAAAAATCTTTATTTATTCTTGTAAATCAATTGCATCCCCTTCAAAATAAGCCCCTCTCGATGAAATACACTTATGCCAACGGTTTTCCAATCCCCGAAACATGCCAAATAGTCCATTTCCGGTATAGCCATCAGCACCTTCTTCGATTCAGCTTTTATCTCCTCAATCGACTCGAAACGCGTTCCCCGGAGTGGTCTCTTGAGTTTTGGGAATAGCCAGAAGTCACACGGAGCCAAATCAGGCGAATACGGTGGTTGCGGAACGATATGCGTGGAATTTTTGGCGAAATGGTCACGAAGAACGAGTGCAGTGTGAGACGGTGCATCATCGTGATGCAAAAACCAAGAGTTGTTGGCCCATAATTCTGGTCTTTTTAGACGAATTGCTTCACGTAAACGACGCATAACGCTCAAATAATATTCCTTATTACTAGTTTGGCCAGGTGGAAGGAATTCATAGTGCACCACACCACGAAAATCGAAAAAAACTGTCATCATGACCTTTATTTTTGAACGACTTTCACGTGCTCTTTTCGGTCTGGCCTCGCCTTCAGCACGATATTCGCTTGATTGGTCGGTTGTTTCAGGGTCGTAAGCATAAATCCAAGTCTCATCTCCCGTAATGATGCATTTGAGCTTGTCCTGATAGTCTGAAAGCATTGTTTCACACACATCAACGCGACGACTTTTTCCAAGAAATTGAGAGTTTTCGGTCCCAAACGAGATTTGACTTTTCGTAGGCCCAAATGGTCTTTCAAAATGGTTTTCACAGATCCTTCTGATATTCCGATCATATCAGTAAGGTCTTTAACAGTCAACCGACGATTTTTGAGCACTAACTCCTTCACTTTATTTATTATAGTGTTGGTCATCTGTTGACGTCGGTGGTCGTCCGGAGCGCTCCAAGTCATCAACACGTTCTCGACCCTCTTTGAAGTCTTTGTACCACTTATAAACATTTTTCTGCGACATGGTTGAATTACCAAATGCCTTCTGCAACATGCTAAACGTTTCCGCAGCCGAAATTTCATTCCGCAAACAAAATTTGATGGCACTTCTCTGCTCAATCAAATCAGACATTGCAAAAATCGAAAAATGCTCTCTTTTGTCGTTTGGTAATCACAAGCGTAAAGTTATTACTGATAATGACATTCACATGAAAGTTTGTCCAGATGTTATTAACAGTGCTGCCAACTCATGAAAAAAATAACTAGAGCGAAATTTTAATCCCGCGAAGTTTGACAAACAAATTCACCTTACACCAGCGCCAAATGTCAACGATCAGTCCAGTCATCAAAGCACCTTTTAAACGCGCTTGAAGGGATCTTCTACAGCTTCTTCAGCGAATTCTTTTTAATGGTCTCTATCGACTCAAAGCGGAGTTCGCGGAGTGGCAATTTAAATTTCGATAAAAGGAAAAGTCCAGTGAATACGGTGGTTGTGCAATGATATTTGTCGAGTTTTTGGTCCACAGAGTGTTCACAATATGAGCCCTGTGAGACGGTGCGTTATCATGGTGCAAGACCCATGAGTTTTCTTTACACAAATTGGGCCGTTTCCTACGCACATTCTCTCTCAAATAGCACCATTCAGCCCCCAGGTTGCACGTTGACTATTTTGCATGTCAACCTCATACACCTACGTCTCATCACCTGTTGTGATGTGACGGGTAAATGTTAGGTCAGAATTCACTTGCTCAACCATGTTTTCAGCCACCTGTTTGTTTTTAAAGAAATTAAATACTCTTGGAACGAGTCGAGCAGACACGCATCTCATGCCCAATTGATGGTGTAAAATGTTGCCAACTCATTCGTGATACACGTCAAGATCACGAGCTACCTCCCTCGAACTTACATGAAGGTTTACCATCACCATTTCCTTGACTTTGTCGACGTTTTTATCCGTTGAAAATGTTGATGTGCGACCAGATTAGGGAAAATCTTCAACGAATTCTTGGCCCTCTGCGAAAGCCTTATACCTCTCGTAGACCCGTGTTTTTGTTAAATCACATTCGCCATAGGCTTTCTGCAACATTTTCAACGATTTTGCTCCCAAAACACAAAATTCAAAACAAATTCTTTGTTCGTTAGTTTTATCCATAGTGAAAATCGCAGAGCACACCTGCGGTTGACTGATATTTTTTTGACAGAATGTATTAACATATATTTCATGCATGGGGATGTAGTCCTTTGGATTTTGAAAATAAATGAACTCACAACTGGTACACACTTTAACAACAGGCAAAATATATTGTGTGCTTTCCTATGGACTATAGGTATTAACATATCGTAATATGCCCGCTTTGCCAAAGTATGCCATTCTCCCTGGTATGACTTAGCAACGTAAGGATAAAGAATTTGATTAACTTTAGGATTTCCAATAACCTCACGGGTGACCACCATACATTGTCAAAGTCCCGAGCCTAACACATAGACGACATTAATTTTATTGCATTCACCTCTTTTTTAGTTAGTAAAAACTGTGACCTTAAAAAAGCAGCTGTCAAAATTTCATGATATTCTAGTTCGTGAGTTACTGTGCTAGGTGGCTGTCGCAATGGCTCACTTAGACTTTTCGTAGGAACCCACTGGAGCTTATCCTTACCCTATGGGATCCTTTTCAAACCATCCGGTAGCTTTAATAAACGAGCAAAGCTTCGCAGGTTTTAGATGCGCTATGTCCGCTATATCCGTTCAAAATGCTATGTCAAGACTGCAGAGCCTCCTTGTTGCTAAGCTTTCACACTCACATAAAAGAAGTCTAACTGTTTCCTCTTTTTCTGTAGAGGAAATCGAAGTATGGGAGTGCTAACCTTCTAGCGTGGCTGCCTAATAAACAATGACCAGTTAATACTCCTATCATTTTTCTTATAACTTCTCTGTTAAATCTTAACAAGCTTTTTGATCGACGCTGTTCCATTTCAGCTATACCCGACTACTTAGTTCGCATGTTGTGAGGTGTTGCCAACTTTTATTTTCCTTATTGATAGTTTCCCTATCTATCAGTAGTATAGGTATAGGTATCAGCACCTTATCCGGTTGGAGATCAAACATTGTATCGGTTCGAGCAAGTTCATCTGCCTTGCAGTTCCCTGCTATATTCCTGTGGCCTGGCAACCAAATAAGGTGTACTTTGTATTATTTTGATACGTCATTTATAAGTTTAAAGCATTCCAAGACTGTTTTTGACGCGTGTGTTTTAGATTCTAGTGCTTTTATTGCCGCTTGACTGTCCTAGTATATGAAGACTTCATTATAATAATAGAATAAGTTTGTAGCGTTTTTACCGAAGACTTCTATTTAAACAAAAAACAATAGTTTGATCAATAAGTTAATCAGTATATCTGTTGCTGTCTTCAATCTCCTCCCACCTCTCGACCAATTTTCTGATGCCGTTCCGCCAATAATCGCCTAGTCTGCTGTCAGAGAAGCTGTTGAGCCAGTTTTTAAGAACCTCTTTGTTATCGAAGGCCACACCCTTAATATGTTTTTACAGCGAGCGGAAAAGATGGTAATCGGTCGGTGCAAGGTCCGAAGAGTACAGCGGATGCTGAAGGACCTCCCATTCGAGCTCTTGGCGTACGGTTTTGACGACTTGTGCAACATGGAGCCTGGCGTTGTCGTGAAGGATTATGGTTTGACCATGTCGATTAGATCTTTTCAGTCGAATAGCCTAATTCACGAGGTGCAGCTGGGCAATGTAGAGCTCCTCGTTGATCGTGGCATTCTTTTCGAGCATTTCCCAGCGCACCCTTCCAGTCCCACCAAATATATATCATGATCTTCTTTGGATGAAGATTCGGCTTGACTCTCGCGGCTTCGGCGTATTTTCTGAAACCCCTCGTTCTTTTCTTCGCTTTACATTCATGTATAGGCACCATTTTTTATCTCCCGTGGCGTTTTGGTACAAAAAGCGCTGTTTATGACCGCTTGTTGCTCGATGGTAGGCGAGATTCTTTGTTTTTTTTTTTCGTTGAGCTCGTGAGGCACCCAGGCTCCCAATTTTTCGATAAATCCCATTGAAAGAAAGTAATTGAGCATCGTTTCATAATCGCAGCTCATTTTTTCCTCCGAATCACAATGGGTTTGGCGATCGTTCTCCTCCAAAAGTGATTTGTGACGATCCTCATCTAATTCAAAAGGTTTTCCGCTGCAGGACGTGTCATCGACGTCAAAGTCGCCATTTGGAAACTATGCAAACCGTATCCGTGCTGTAGACTCGCTTATGACACCTTCTCCATACACGTCGCAAATTTGCCGGGCTGCTTCGGCATCGAAAATATTGATTTTTTCCTACTGGCTATTCCATTTATGAGCCTCAAAACTAATAAAAAATTATGCATATCCACACAATTGAGAGGATCGCCAGCGAACCTGTAAGTAGGATCAAGGCTTGGCTATGGTATATGAAGTTAGAATTAGTTGATCGTAAGACCGATGTAGTCCTAATAAGTAGCAGAAAGAGAGTGGAAACTATAAATGTAAATGTTGGGTCTGTAACCATTAGTTCAAAACCCGCTATTAAATACCTAGTAGTGATAGTTGAGAGTCGTTTAAACTTCAAAGGAATACACTGTGTAGAAGGCATCGAGTGCAGTCATGTCTGTCGCGAATAATGCCAAACAATGGCGGACCAAGACAAAGCAAAAGAATGCTATATAGCAGGGTAGCCATTGTTCCGCTCTATCCAGACGGATATTTGCTATTCTAGGCAGACAATTTTTTTAAAGAATTGGAAGATCTCAGTTCTCCAGAAATAGGAGGTATTCTAAAATTTTTGAAAACCACACACTGGTTTTAGGAAGCTCCCCACGCGGCATCACAATGGGCTAAGAGCCTGAGTGTGTCCCATAGGTCAACTGCTCTAACCTGATCTAGCACAGATTCCGGTTTGTTCAGATATTTCGTTTTGACAAATATAATACATGTAGTCCATGCAATACATTCTATGAACGATATGTTGATCAGAAATTTGTGTTTTTAAAAAAAGTATTATTTAGAAGAAGAAGAGCACGAGACTCGGTTTAGAGTTAGGAACGAGTTACAAGAGGTAGAAATTACTTGTTTTAAGGAGTATTTATCGAGTTCAATGAAACTGGGAGGAAAAACATATGAAGCTATTGCGTATTCCTATTTATTTGACATGAGGCTGTATACGTAAGCTGATTTGAAAGTTTGAGTAAACATCTTTCAGTTCTTAAGTAACTTAAGTTAAGTTTACGTCCTACCTTCCTAAGGCACTGCCATCTAAAATCCATCAGTTGCTTATATGGAAAAGGGAAGACTCCCAAACGAGTCCCAAACGAGTCCCAAACGAGTCATGCTTTTACATTCACTACGAGCACCTCAGTTCGTTACAAGTGGATTTCTCTGCAGGGTAATATTCACATTGACCAAAATCACATGGCGACTTGGAATTCAGTCATAGCACGCTTGGTTGCCTCATTGGTCATTGAAATTGAATGAAATCGGAAATACGAAACCGTAAAGGAATTTAATCCAATTTGTGTGAAAGTGTAATTTTCCACGAAAAGCTGGCGAATTGAATGTCTACTCCAGTAGAGCCAGTAGAGGAGGAGAATAGACTAACTGTTGTTATGTGATCACGTTAACCTAAGTATGTTTTTGTTGTTTTTTTTTTTGTTATAGGCTTATGTTACTGATGCGATTTGCAGTTGGGTATCAAATTTATTATTTATTCACAGCGTTTCGCACAACAATGAAAATCAAATTATCCTCTTGATTTGTTAGCCAAAAGCGATTAAAATTGGTGGCAAAATTTTCTTGGTGGCGATAACACAGCGAAAGGGAGCACAAACATGCGTACATGTGAGTGTAGGTGCTATGTGGAATATGAATAGAATTCGGAAATAAATGTTTGTAGGTTTATCTTTGGATGCCCAAAATAGTTAGATCTAGGAGGAAATGCGTAGATGTGCTTGATTCCATTTTTATGGTATTCAAAGAGAGATAAAAATGTCATTAAAATGGGCGAGCTTTGAAGATTGAAAACTAAAAAAAAAATGCTAGATTTCTTTTATGTGCCTATATAATCTGGTATGTATTCATGTTCATAACATTTTTGGTAGTAAAAATCGTTTTTTTCCTGCGCAGATTGGAAAAATTAAAATGCAGGCATAAAAATTAAAACTTGAACGAGACTAAATTGCAACATCAGCTGCAAAAGGTTACCAGGAAAGTAACAACAAATTAGCTGGAAGTTATTTTATTTTGAAAGAACATAGTTTTTAGAAGCTTACCGTAAATATTTATTCGACTATTTGAAACATTTTTCAACGTAGCAGTTAAGCATTCATTGATTTCATTTATTAGCACATTTTTTATTGTTAGTAAAAACCATTAAAAAAATTACTGCTACTAAGCTTTGGGCCACTTTTGTTAATACTAGAATCGGTGGGCTGTAAGGTGAGAGCTTATGCCGATGATGTTGTTATCGCTGTCTCTGGTAAATTTGTATCTATCATACATTAAGAGACCTAGTACAAAACGCCCTAGATATACTTTCTAGGTGGGCAGGAAAGTGTGGTCAAGGAATCAACCCAGACAAAACACAACTCATATTGATCACGAGGAAACACAGAAACCCTCAGCTAAGTCCAATTATGCTCAAGGGGGAAGCTCTTGTGATTTCGGAAGAAACCAAGTACTTGGTACTAAACATGGATAGGAAACTGACATCTTAGAAAAAGTCAGGAAAGCGAGCCTAGCTTTTTATGCCTGCAATAGAGCTTTAGGTAAGAGCTGGTGAATTAAGCCTAAGGTTGCTCCTTGGCTTTGTACTGCTGTCGTCAGACCCATTCTTCTATATGGAAATGTTGTCTGGTGGTGTGCCATGCAGAAAAAAACTTATTCTAGTAAGGTGCAGAGATCAGCGGAATTAGCAATATGTGTGAAAAGCACGCCATCCATGGCTTTGGACATCATGCTACACCTGCCAATCCTAGATCTCTTCTGCAAATACCCAGCGGCCTGCTCCGCTTTAAGGCTCAAAGCGAGCTCACAATGTTAGACAGTCACACATGGACATTCAACCAACTTAGACTCCTGAACGGATATACCCAGTGACTGTGATTATCACCCTCCGGGATACGTTTGTACCCCAATAGTAAAAATCCTCATAATAATCAAAAAAAAACATTTTTTATATTATTTTTTTAATTGAAAAATTAAAAATATTCATTTCACACATTATATTATTGACTTTTACTATAAAAATTATAAAAATGCATCTTATATCTAAGGAAAATCATGGCAAATAGAGCAATTTGTTGATGTGACCGAATGTTCAAGACACATTGGCTTCTTACATTTGGCGCACAGCTTTCTGGTTTTTCTACGGCGTTTTTCCTCTTGTGCGTAACATAAATAGAAAGATCCGGATACAGGTTTTGGCGTGCGCGCTGCGGCAGATGTTGATGCTGCTGTTGACACCATTGATTCCAGCGGTCGGTTGAAATATGCTTCAATAGCAATTTTAGTCGAAAAATTTCGCGTCACTTGACGATTTATGGCTCTGGCTTCAATAATGGGCATACACAATGCTTCAGCCAAGCTGCGCAGGATCTGCTTACGCTTGTTGTTTGTTCTCCAAGGCAATATAGGGTTATTCAAATCGTAGACAATGTAGGCTGCAAGAGCTGTAATGTCCAACATGTTGAAGAACATCGCTAGTGGCCATCGTTTTGTTTGTCTTTGTGTTGGATATTCCGCAAACATTTGGTCCATTCGATCAACACCACCTTTGGTACGATTATAATATTCAATTATTTCAGGTTTCCCACTGTCAGCTATTTCAGCATCATTATGCATGGTCGAAAGCAAAATTACTGCTCTATTTTTTTTGGGAACATAAGAGCACATTGTTACATTATTTTTGAAGCCAAATGTCGTTGAACCAATTGTCCTGTTTTTGTTCTGCTTCATTTCTTGAGGAATATATGATTTGTTTTTGCGCAAAGTTCCAACGATCGTAAGTTTCCAGGTGAGAAGTAGTTCTGCAACTGGCAAGGTCGTAAAAAAGTTGTCCATTGTAATGTTTCGGCCACTTCCTTGGTATTTGGCAGACAAATCCTTCACCACTCGTTCGCCTTGGTTCGTTTCCCTACCAGTTTCTGCTTGGCCAGTATATATTTGTCCATGCAGTGGATATGCATTTCACCAAACCTTGACACCATATTTAGCAGGTTTTGACGGTATGCACTGCGTAAACCGTGTGCGTCCACGGTAAGGAAATAATTGTTCATCAATCGTCAAGCATGAGCTGGGCTTGTAATGTGCAGCAAGATTATTGTTCATCATCGTCCACAACTCACTGATCGGTGCTGCTTTATCAGTTAGTAAGCGTGTTGCACGAGTGTTTTTATCACCAAATCTTAGGAACCGCAATATCGAACAGAAACGGTTGAGCTCTAGGGCAACACAACGAACCCAACTTGCGGTCTATGTGGCACTCCGATGCGGGGTCACCCTTAAACCAACCAACCAACCAATCGTTGTCAGACACCGCTTTTAGAACATCGAGATGGAGACGATGGTTGAAGCAGTGTATGTATGGAATTTTACGATTTAGGTGTTGTTCCAGGAGACCAGAAACACCTCCTCTTTTATCACTCATCACATTAGCTCCATCATAGCACTGGCTCAGAAGACACGACAAATCGATATTATTCTCACGCAATGTTTCAATTGTTTTTTCGGTGAATGTTTTAGCGTCCAATCCCCTTTCCTTCCTTCACGTATCTAAGAGCGATAGCTATATTCTCTCGGTTGTTTTTGCCTTTGGCGTAGCGTAAACCATGGAACATCAGCATTTTTCACATCACATGATTTCAATTACTTCATTTTGTATTTCTGGAGACGTGTATTTAGCAGTTTTGGGAATAGTTTCGTTGCATTCAGCTCAAAAACTATCCTTTTTTAACGTGAACTCGAAAAGTTGTATGAATAAATGTTCAGCTTTTTCATCAACGTCATAAGATCCGCGAAAGGCAAGTTCATTGGTCGCCAGGAATTGAACGACTTCAATAATAGATTTTATGTAATATCATTGTAACCAAGTGTAATTGACAAGAGTTGAAATTTCTGTGTTTGTATTTTGCCGATTCTTTTTTCCTGTCCATATCAATATAAATAACTCGAACTCAAAGTAGTGTCAACAAACACAGGTGTACCGATTCTCCTCCAATGCTATCCAATCACATCACTAGCACTGAAAACTTCAACCATTTAATATGCAAAACTTTGAGTGATTTTTATGCTAAAATTTTTTCAAACATCGGTTTTTTCTTGTACTTACTCTCTGTACAGGCTCTGTACGGGCAAATTAATTCGCTTGTACGGACAAGGTCCGTCCACGCCCGTACGTAGATACGGGCCTGCAGCCACTCTTACCTTAGGCGGGCTTTTCTAAAGCATTTGATAGAGTTTCTCATACAATTCTACTACGTAAATTAGCCTCGCTTGGTTTTCATTCTCTATTCTTTGAATGGCTGTTTGCAATTGAGAGAATTGAAAGTGTACAGCTCGTTAAAATTCTCATCTCCTATCCCTCCTATAATTTCCGCTTAACTTTAATTAACGTAAAGTCTCTAGAGAGTAGAAGGTCTATACTCTCAGTGTCGTTTGTTTTTAATGTAATTAAAGGAGAATTCGATTGTTCATCCCTATTACGTAGCATCTCGATGTTCTGTTCCGCTTGACTTTTCGGTTTCAAAGAATGGATTTATATATTTCTAAACTTTTTTTAATTTATTTATTTAATAATAATATAAGTGGTAATATAAGCTCTTATTTGCTCTAAGTGGTCTGTTTTAGACTTCAAATAAAAGAAGCAATTGTTGAGGTATTGTAGACTTATCTCTCAGACTCTGTTACGGCACTATTTAATACTCAGCAAATTCTGTGGGACACTCGTAAATGTAACAGAAGAGGTGAGAATGGTTATACGAAGAATCAATTAGCTATAAAATTGCAGACTTTTCTAAAAATTCTAATTGAGAAATATGAAGTTTTGATGAAAATTTGTTGAATTTTTTTTTTAATTTTCACAAAGTTCGAAACTTGGATGCATATGGTTTTTCTAGGACAATGAATTATATTTGCATAAGAAAATATTAAAATTAAATACAAAAAAAATGTGTGTAGCGTAGTACACATAACAGAAGCGAAACTTTTCACAAAACCAAAAGTATATGATACCAAAACAAAATCACAAATGTGTCGAAGCAGTTTGTTTAGCATATGTCTAAGCTTGGTTAGTGACGTTTAGGTTATGTTAGAATCGGCTAGTACACACTGCTGGTGGCATTTATTGACAAAGAACGGGAACTTAGTTGCGCTCTAATATTTTTTCTGCGTAATTTGTCCTTTCACTGCGGACGTATTGTCAACATTCAACATCTGGGTCACGAGCCTGTTTTCATTACAGATGTCAAGTAGATACGCAAAGCTAAGTGGCGTGTGCCATGAAAGGATTATACCTCTGATCGCCGCTTTCATCTCAACTGTGGCTTTCAAGTTCATAGACTATTGTGTACTAAGTGCGCATCCAATGCTTGAGTCCATCAAAACACAGTCCAGCAACTCCACTGCTGCGCAGTTAAATTGGAAGCAATTTTATTTCCTTGCTCCTTCTAATATTGGCTCCCTTGAGAAAACTCAATGCATTTCTTAGAACTGTCTTTTCTGTCTTTTCAATGAGTGCTCTTTGTATTGCTTAATTCTCCTTCCAAATAGAACCCACACAGAATTCCAATTGCAACTCGTTAGCCTCACCATAACTAACCTTTGTACGGATCTCTACTCTCTACTCCGCTCTCCACTGGTTATTTTCGAAATTAAATGTCGCATTACACAGTGCGCATTGTTGGCAAAAGTGTTTGTTGTTATTAGTGCAGTGCATATGACTTGCTCCGTTCGACTATTTTGCTCACTTTTTAATCATTGTGTGCAGGTTACGCATACAGTTACACGAAATGCAGCTGCACCAGGCCACTCACGTACAAACGTACAGATGGCAATTCATTGAAGCAGTTTTGGACACAATTAAAAGTTGTTTGCTCACTAAAAAACATCGATTCTGAATGCTCCTTTTTCCTTGGAAACTTTATAATTGCAATTATAGACTCTACTCAATAAAGTTCTGCAACGAGGCCGCCACTTATGAATTTTAATTAAAGAAAATTACGTCTTGGCTAACTTCAATATGAATTTTTAGTAAACGAGTGGCCTTTACGTGTAAGAGACTAATTGTAAGACTTTAGCATTTTTGGCTTTAATGAAATATCTGCATTGTTGCAATCAAGGGACGTGTGGTGCATTTTAGATTAGGGAACTATTCGCATTTTTTTGAGCCAAAGTTTGAAATGAAAAGGAGGTTTAATTAAGAGAGAAAACATCTTTTAGGAAATTTTTATTAATTTTTCAGGAATTGCTAAGTTTTCAATTATAAGGGTGGTTAAATTTCAAGGGCCGATGTTGAATGTGGACCACTCCTAAACGTCAGCGACACCGTTGGACTTCTTTCTTTGGGGTTATTTGAAAGAAAAGGTGTACGTCGATAAGCCAGCAACAATACAAGAGCTAAAGGTTGAGATATTTCGGGACATTAGCAGCATAGAACCTCCATTTTGCCTCAGCATCATCGAAAATTTGGACCATCGGATGGAGGTGTGCCGCCGAAGCCACGGTAGCCATTTGGCCGATATTTTATTCCGTACGTAATTGAACTGTACTAATATTATCATAATAAAGAGAAATGACAATAATTTATTAAGAAAATTGTATTTTATTTAAAATCAACACCGACCCTTAAAGCTTAACCACCCTTTAGATGAGGAACTATTTGCAGTTGGTGGTCCGATATTTTGTTCTATACATAATTGAGCTATACCAATATTATCATAATAAAGAGAAATGACAACAGTTTCCTAAAAAAATTGTACATGATTCAAAATTAGCACCGGCTCTTGAAACTTAACCAGTCTTTATTTTTTTAGATACATTTCTATGAAATATAATTAAGGCAACTAGCGGTAAAGCTATCGGCCTCGAAATTATTAATTACTTGGAATGAGCGAGTGTCCTCTTACAAAGTAAATGTAGTCTTATAAAATTATGTGTAATCCATACAAAAACCGAAAATACTTAGCTTCGGTTAACCCCCAGCAGTCATTGTGAAGTACTCGAGAAGTACCCGAGAAGAAACCAAGCATCGATATTAAACTAAAAAAGAAAAACGAATTTAAAAACCATCGCGCATGAGCCGTAAATTCTACCAGAATCGTCAAAATCTCTAATCAAAAGATAACTTGCACCAAAGGAAGCTTAAAAAACCTGAAAAATCTTGCGTCGAGGAAGTGCGAGAGTTACGACTACATCAAAAAACAATTTAAAAAAATGCAAAGCATTTAAACAGAATATAAAAGTATTTGAGTTATTCAAAAGCATGGTGAAAAGGTTTATAGAGGTGTGACCAAAATCAGATCATTGACCAGCTCTCAGCTGATCGCACATGGGTCATGATCATGGTGAACAGAATTCAGAGCCAAGATCGGACCATTAACCGGCTCTCAGCGAATTTGAGTGAATCAGCTGCTTGGCTAACGTCACATGGGTTCTGATGACAGTTTGTTTACGAGAAAGCTACGATTGTATTGGTGAAGTATAAAAAAATCAACACCGCCTTCGCACATGTTAGGTTATGGTGGTAGTCGGTCCGTATGACCAACTCACTTGAAACTTACAGGTCCGTTGTGATACCACTGTGCGACACGCCTCATTAAGACATTTTGAGGCGCTTATGCAACGCAGGATTGGTCTAATCCGCACGCCGGACAGTTCCGTAAGAGAATTGAAGAAGTATCTACTTAGAAAACCTGCTCTGATTTTAGTTAAGGCTGGACAATTGCTAAAGAACGGCTCAACTGTTTCTTCCCCTTCCTCTTCCGCATCTCTACAACTTCTACAATAATCATGGGAGAATACTCTTAGTCTCAAGGAATACCTGCCAAATAGCCAAAGACCGGTGACACAAGCCACGGCCTTCGAGTTATCATCTCATGAGAGGCTAAGCAATTCGTTCGTCCATTTCTTATTTATTTGCGGTCATAGGAGCTTAGCTGTTACGCATGTATCTCCATCTTTCCATGACCTATTCACCTCTTAGGTTATGTTGTTTTTCATGGTTAATTTACTCGTGGCCATAGGTATTCCAATGATACTTTTGTCACTGAGCAGTTGCAGAGCAGTACCTTTTCTGGCTAGCTCATCGGCTTTACAGTTTTCCTCAATATCCCTGTGCCCCGGAACCCAAATACCGCTGGCTTTAAATACGGAGCTAATATCATTTAGGGCTACTCGGCATTTCTGTGCATCCTTTGACCTTAGTATAGCCACATTCATTGATTAATTGGCCGTCTGGCTATCCGATAATATATTTATAGTCGTTTTTGTTACGGTGTGCGTATTTAGATATGTAACCACTTCTTTTATAGCTAGTACATCTGCCTGATAGACGCTGCAGTAGTATGGTAGTTCTTCGAGAAAACTCCATAGCCAACCTTATCGTCTAGCTTGGAACCATCCGTATAAAAGTTTAATTTCCCCCTTCTCCATGGCCTTAGTGTCTGCCACTCCCTTCTTGACGGTATATTCGTCTTGAAGAGCTTGTCGAAGGTGAGTCTAGAAGTAGAATAGTCAATTTTTTGCTTGTGACTGTTCCGAGTGTACAAAATACTGGCGTGGCCCTATATCCTATTAATGGCGGTCGGACTTACCCTCGTCGGTTTTTTGGAGGACCGACCTCCTTAAATTCATCTCCATTTTGGCCCCACAAGTGTCGGACAAGGGAGGTCCGCCTGTACAGAGGTCCGTGTGTACAGGTAAGGCTAGATAAAACCGGAGGTCGACAAGTATCCCGAGCGCTTCGTTCGCGACTAGGCTATTTTTGTTCTGGGTCCCCAGCCAGGCTGAACCTCAGCACGGGTCGTATTACGTCTTGTTCCAACCAAGAGCAGAACTTGGTCTGCTACCGAGTCCCATCTGACGTGACATAGCGAATGGCTTAATCTGGTAATCTATTATCCTCCTGGTAAATCTATCATCCTTGGTAATCTATCATCTTTGCCAAGACTTACTTACACGTTAAACAAAAAAAAAAAAAACGAAGAAGGCAGTGGAATGGAGCCCACTCACTGCGAGAGGATGAGCGCCTGGCAGGTCGAGGGAAACCTGCCAAAGAACTGTGGGTCGCGAGAGGGCTCAGCTTGGGTTAAGCTCGAATCAGATGAACCAGGCATTATTCAGGTGAATCAGGCATTATTCAGTAATCGGACGAGATGACGTGTGGGTGTTTTTGCTGCGCTACGTCTCGCTAGGGATTTAAGGAAGCTATGATGATGATGAAACGTTACACATCGATCGTCAGCACTGCATTATTTTTGTTTTGACGAACTCTTATACTATAGCATCACTTTTCAAGGCGTCCTGATATCCCCGATAGCATGCGACACGATCAGCCTCCATCGTAGCACAGTCCAAAGACAAGCGTCCCGTCCTTCATCATATGCCACTCAAACTGTTATGCAATTCCATTGCTTTACAAAACATTCCGCCAAAAGTATGCAAACTAAGGGGTATTTCAAAAGTGGTGCCTAGAGGTCAATAGTGAATAATTTATAGACGGTACGTTTTTAATGTTAATGTTTGACATTTGTCGTGTAGAGCAACAAGTTGAAATTACTGAAACTTATTAAACTTATTATGAAAATGAGCGATCTTTATGCGAAACAAGCAGCGATTCGGTTAGTGACGTCCAGAGCGTACATAAGTGATGGAGAGAACACTTCTTGAAGTTTAGTGAGTAGTGACAACTGTGAATCTTGCAGAGAGTGTGAAGGTCCCGACTCCCCAATCGTTGACAATGGCACTCTCGTTCTGCTACCCGACCATGACGAGGTGAGAAAATAGATAATGCAGCTAAAGTTCAACAAAGTCGTGGGAGCCGACGGACTACCGGCTGAGCTATTCAAGCGGCAAAAATGCAAAATATGGTCGGATGAAAGCATGCCCGCCGATAGGAATTTAAGTGTGCCCAGCCCAATCCATAAGAAGGGCTGATCCTCCAATCTGTGCCAATTACCGTAGGATTAGTCTTCTAGATATCGCCTATAAGGTTCTAGCGAACGTATTGTGTGAAAAGCTGAGGCAAACCATCAACCAACTGATTGGATCTTATGACTACGTCTTTAGACCTGGACCATATACAGCGCGTTTTTTTAGAGGTTAGGTTTTCAAGTTGCCACTACTTTTTTCGTAGATGGTCTTTTTGACAGCTGTCACTTGATTTATGCTCAGTTTGGTTTGCCATTTCATAATGTATAGACTTACACCTGAACAACGTTTGCAAATCGTGCAAATTTATTACGAAAATAATGGTTCGGTTCGCGCGACGCATCGCGCGCTGCGTCCAATATTCGGTCGACATAATCGTCCATCAGAGTCACTAATTCGATTAACCATTGATCGGTTTCGCACCACGTTTGCTCTAGTGGATAATACGCATCCTCAGAGACGTCGTACAGTGCGCACCGAAGACGCTATTGCTGCTGTGGAGCAGAGTATCGAAGAAGACCCGAATGAGTCCATACGCCATCGCGCGCAGCAATTGGAGATGTGCCCATCCACTTTATGGAAGATTTTGCGGAAGATCTTGGTTTGCGGGCTTACAAAATCCAACTCGTGCAAGAATTGAAGCCGACCGACCATCAAGCGCTTCGCACGTTCGGTGAATGGGCCCAAAACGAGATGGCCACCGATCCCGATTTTCACAAGAAAATTTTGTTCAGCGATGAAGCTCACTTTTGGTTGAATGGGTATGTCAATAAGCAAAATTGTCGCGTTTGGAGTGAACATAATCCACAAGCCATTCCTGAGACGCCGTTACATCCTCAAAAAGTCACTGTTTGGTGTGCTCTATAGGCAGAGGGAATCATTGGTCCATATTTCTTTAAAAATGAAGCCGGCCATAATGTTACAGTCAATGGAGAGCGCTATAGAGCCATGATTAATGACTTTTTCGCGCTACATTTTTTGGCGCTACATGTCATACAGCCAACGCTACAACCGATTAATTGAAGGAAACTTTTGGTGAGCGCATTATCTCGCGCCGTGGACCTGTGGCGTGGCCTCCAAGATCGTGCGATATAACACCCCTGCACTATTTCTTGTGGGGCTATGTGAAGTCGCTTGTCTACGCAGATAAGCCCGAGACGATTGACGTCTTGGAAGAGAATATTCGGCGCGTTATTGCTGACATACGGCCCCAATTGCTGCAAAAAGTGGTCGAAAATTGGGCCTCTCGGCTGGAATTTATTCGAGCCAGCCGCGGCGGCCACTTGCCCGAAATCATTTTTAAAACATAATGGCAAACCCTTATCTTTATAATAAGGCTAAATTCTTGGCCATAACATTAAATTATATACGTTTTATTTCATCTTGAAAACCTAACCTCTAAAAAAACACCCTTTATTCATAATATGCGAAGCCTTGGAAAAGACCCATGAAAAGAGAATCGACACACGTACGAAAAGAGTTACTTGTATGCCGCGATATCTAAATTTAGTATCCCCGCAAAAGTAATCCGGCTATACAAGATGAATTGGGAAGGACCTTTCCGAGCCATTTGATAGCAAACGAGGTTTCAGACAGGGTGACTCGTTGTCGTGTGACTTCTTTAACCTCATGTTGGAGAGCATCGTACGAGCCGCAGAACTTAATCGCTCAGGCACAGTTTTTTATAAGAGCTTACAATTGCTGGCGTAGGCCGATGATATTGGCTTTATCGGGCTTAATAATGACACGCTGTTTGTTCTGCCTTTTCTAAGATGGATAAAGAAGCAAAGCCAATGGGTCTGCCATCGTAAGAAAGCGGTAAAAAACATTCTTCCAGCATTTATCCGACTTCCGATCATATTCGTAAAGTCCACTCATTTGATCGGCTAAATCGACACCCCCCATAATTTAACGATAAAATTGAATTGCGTTTGGATATGGCACTTGGATTTTTTCCCTTGTTTTTAAAGTTTTTTTAACAAATGTCATGTCTGGTTCATGGCTATTACTTATTACCAAAACCTCCTTCGTGACCTGCCATTTTACGCATAAAGGACCAGATGATGTACTTTTGAAATCTGCTTCTCCTCGCTCAAGTTTCGTACTTGTAAACTCGGGAATGTTTTTTCTGTTATGCATTGTAGTACGAGTACCAACGGCTGGATAAGGAAAAGTATTTAACAGATCAACTGATGTGAAAAAGCGATCGAAACACAAAGTAACATCATTTTCTGCGACTGAGCTGATGAGTTTAGTTACTACTCTTTCTTCAAGAGTTCCCAAGTGTTCTTCAAGGTCTTTTCCACAATAAATATTGAAATCGTACGTGTAAGCTGTTACAGCGTCACACATAAGCCACATTTTTATACCTCTTTTCACCGGTTTTAGGGGCATGTATTGCTTCAGTGAGCTGCGGCCCTTGAATTTTTGTCATCGACTCGTCTATACTTTGGAAAGTTTTTTTTAGACATTCTACCAAATCGTCTAGGTAATAAGTCTTACTGCAGTCTAATGGTTTTTCGGCGCATGCGAAATACATCTTAGATGTGATAAATATGAAGTCGATTATAGCACATAATGAACATCCATCCAATAATTACTTTTATTTCGCCAGCATTAGTTCTAGTCAGTTTTTGTTTTTTTCTTGCTGATTGCTCACTTTCTAGTATCTGTATACGCTCATTCGTACACTGAGCTATGTACATGTAAACGGATTTCGGTATAAGTTTTTGAAAAATGTCACCAAAACTTGCTGTGCGGGGTATAACTGATGAAATTTTGCAATTACGGGAAGTGCTTGCAGCTTGACTTATAGTTTTCGCTTGGAACAAAGTCATCAGAGCTTCCGGATGAAAAATCTTCCAAATCGCTGTAACTTTCATCTTCCTCCTCCAATAACTTACATGTATCGTCCTGGTTCATATTACTGACTAAATCCTGTGTGCAATCTATTGAAAAATAAGTTGTATTCACCGGACTACTGGTACTAAAATGTACCACTTAAGAAGACATACGTACCACCTGTAGAATTTGCACTAAAAATATACTTTTATTTACATTTTCTAACCGGATTTACTTCAAATATGTGGTATAAATCTTAGTTCTCTAAAAAATGTCTATGAATGCACAGATATCTTCCACAAAACGTCGACGAGCTGCACTTTTCAACTACTCTCAATAGAAAAAACACAAATCTGAGCATAACGCGAATGTAAAACTGTACTCTAAAGGCACGTGCGGATTACGAAAATCTCAACAGACGGCACGGTACATTTCTAAACTCGATTGAATGTAAATTAACCCTAGACGGACATTCTTCGTCGTTTCGACGACGCTCGATTGCATTTAACTGATTATCATAATTTCCGTTCACTGGTTTTCTTTAATTTTTCGTACAGCTTTAGTCGTTGCTGAGCTTTAGTTGTGAGCGTCCGTTCATCTGTGCTAGTTGCTTGTAAGTACCGTTTTAAAAAATTTGCGTCGTCGAAACGACGAAGAATGTCTTTTGTGTGAGTTTTGCAACAAAATAATATATCGCTTTTAGGATTTTTTTTTGTCTTAAAAACTTTTATATAATTCAATTCGATATGACAAAACAAGCCTTTTTAAATGACAAGGAAATTGAGAAGTTTCTTGCTGAAGACGATGACTTAATAGTTTCAGATGAAGATGATTTTGCCATTGGCGAGCTTGAGACGGACTTGGGAGAGCTAATGGACGAAGAAAATTCTTCTGAAGAGGTTTCTGCAGACGAAGACGATGTCCCGTTGAATGTGTTGCTTGAAGAGTCTGATATAATTACTTTCTCAAAAAACATATTACGTGGAAAAAACCGTCATAAGTGGTCGACGCAAAAAGCTACGTCTCATAGATATGGACAAAATATTGTACATCAAGTACGTGGTCCTACTCGAATTGTAACCATGGATAATTGGTTCACTTCAGTCTCCTTGGCTAAATCTCTTTTAAAAGAACCATATAAATTAACATTGGTTGGAACATTGCGAGATATACCTCCAGAGAGATAACTCCAGAGATGAAAGTCAGCAAAGGTCGAAAATGTGGCACTTCAATGTTCGTCTATGACAACGAACGGACGCTCTTGTCATGTAAGCCAAAACCGAATAAAATATTTTACTTGTTGTCCTCATGCAATGAAATTTGGAACTGTAAATAGCATGACAAAGACGCCACATATGATCGAGTTCTAAAATTCAACAAAAGGTGGTGTATACACCTTCGACCAAATGTGCAACGTAATGAGTTGCGCTCGAAACACCAACCGCTGGCTAATGGCAGTATTTTTTGGCATACTCAATATGGCTTATATAAATAGTTATTTATATACTCCCATAATATGTTCCAGTTGGGACAGAAACCACTTAGTCGCGGAAAATTTATGAAAGGTTTACACTCTGCTCTCATTCAAAAACACTTATATAAAAGACCTAATGTGGTAACTTTAAAAAGGGCAGCTCGACAAAATATACAAAGCGGACTAGTTCAACATCATGAGAAGGCAAAAAACAGTGGAGAGGTATCAGCAAGCAAAAAAGAAAGCTTTGCACGATTTGTCCATCATCCAAACGTCGAATGGCCAAATCTTCATGCGCGAAATGTCAAAAAAGCTTGTGTGGGGAGCATAAAATTGATCTCTGTGCCTCATGTGCAAAATAAAGTTAAAGACCTATAAAACAGAGTTTTACTTTTAGTTTTAAGCATAAAATGTACAAGACGAAGAATGTGTTTAGTGTACTAAAAATATGAATGTCCTTCTAGGGTTAAACATTTTAGGGACGTTTAAACTTTGGTTGTACCTATGTGTACCAGCCGTACCGAAAGGGTTAACTCTGTTTTGTTTTATTTAAACATTCCCGGTACTTTCTGGTCATAGGGTAATCTGGTTTTTGTAGCGCAAAAGTATGAATGAGTAGCAGATTTGAACTATATAAATTTTCAAACGCTCTACACTACCAAAGCAGTGACTGAAATCTACTGATTTTTGGCTCAAACAGGCAAAAATATCTTTTTTCGTGGTACTGCCAGAACTAGCGCGTCCTTCTTGGAAATTTTCAACATTAAAGGTTGCCGCGAGATCCGATGCTATAGATGATTTTATGTAGAAATATTTCTTCAAAATATTAATCGCTGCTTGTAGATGCTTTAAATGTTTTACTGAAAAGGTAATTCTGCTTAACGGCAATTTATCTCCCTTCCCTGTAGCGCGCAAATGCGTTTTCTTGCGCTCAAAGAAATTCATTTCACTTATGTAAATGCTTTGACTCCATAAAACGCAGCAAATTTTACAATGATTTCATTTTATCGCAATCGATTGCTGCGGCGACAAATCTACGATCTACGCCCGTAATTCTCTAAACGCATTAAAGAAGATTTGTTGATTTGTTGATTTGCTATTTGTTGTTCCCACTGTGACAGCAGCAACAACAACAACAGCCACAACAAGAACTGTACTCGTAGCAGAGTAGGAGTTAACTTAGAAAATCAGCGTCGGCACTGCAGGCAGGCGCCATTTCAGTGCCACAAATTAAATCAATTTAATCCTAATTTTATCGCCAGCAAAGCGACAATCAGCGGTACATATAAATTGAGTTTGAGTTTGAGTTTGAGTTGAAATGCCATTCGCGCGGTGTGAAGTAATGCAGTGCAGTCAGTTGCGTTGTGGCGATTGGCGGGGACAACTGTGCCAATGTCGCATTAAGATAACTGCCACAATTGGTTCACTGCATAAAATAAGGCAAGAAATGTGGTTGCCGCTGGCAAAATGTTGACTGCCATGGCAAAGGAGCAGTTGCGAAATGGCTGTATGTAGGTGCAAATACACACACACACACACATGCACACGCGCACAGGAGTAATAGCAAAAAGCGTTCGGAGCAGGTGAATGAAGGCAAGAATTATATCAACGAGTGTAACTGTGTGGCTGTGTGTGTGTGTGTTTATATGAACACTTTCTTGCTATTTGTAAATTGAATTTCTCTACTTTTTCTTCGCTGCTGCCTTCTGCGTTCGGTTGTGTGTGTGTGTGACAATCGCTTTGCCCATTTGTCGTGCATAAAAGGCGCCTTATCGCCAAAGAGAAGGACGTTTCGCTTTCAATGCATTTCACAATGGAAGCATTGAGCGGCGCTAATGGAAAAGTGGCACCTTTGCCATCCAACACCCATACATGTGTAAATACACATACACAGATACACAGATAATAACATTCATGTTGCATTGGGTTCGCACTTTGAATGTTTTCCTCTACTTTTTGCTTCCTATAAAATTTACCTTTTGCAATACTTTAGGGTCACTCTTTATACCTTTCAAGAAGTGATGTTAAAAATATTTTATTTAGAAGTTATTGATTTACGTTTGCACTTACTACACATTGAAAGTTGGGTAAAGAAGGCCAGTATAGCCGTCTACTCCTGCAAATCTATGTTCGGTAAAAAGTGGGAACTCAAGCCACAGGTCGTGCTGTGGATGTACAACTCAGTGGTTTTGCCAATTTGAACGTATGGGTGCCTGGTTTGATGGGAAGCTCTTCAGAAGAGCTATAATATCACTAATCAAGAGACTGCATGCATTGGCTTCACCGTGGCATAAATAAAATTTGCCTCAGTGCTTCCCAGAATGCCGTTTTGCACTTACTCCCCATCGACTTTTCCGTCATTTCCATCGCAGCTCAAAGTGGTTAAAGGAGATTGGCCTCTGGAGGAAATCTCTCAAGGGACATGATAGCATTTTCCGACAGTTCACACCGTATTTCTCCGAACTTAGAACAGATCTCTCTATCCGAAAACTAGAGTTTGATTGTCGTACCAGGGCAATCTTTTCAAATAGGCAGGATTGGATCGAGCGGAAAATCTACACCGAAGCTTGCGCCTCTGTCTTCACTGATGGTTCCAAGATGGAATCGGGAGTCGGAGCAGGGGTTTTCTCTACCTTTAAACTGCCGAATACGGCTAGTGCTTTTCAACCAGAAGTATTTCCGATTCTGCAGGCATACAAAATGCTTAGCGAGCACGGAAGCGAGGGAGATATTAATATTTTCTTCGATATTCAAGCCGCGATTAAGGCTCTGACGACGACATGGTGCAGAACGAAACTAGTAAGCACCTTTAAGGAGGAGATCAAGTCACTTGGGTTTGCATGTAACATTTCTCTGAGCTGGGTTCCAGGACATAGGAACATAGAGGGAAATAAAATTGCTGATCAGCTCGCCAGCAAAAGGAGTGAATTGCCCTCAGCGATCTTCTACCCGGTCTTCGGCATCCCCCCTGCCAGTTGTTAGAAGGGAACTACTCAAACTTCTCAGGAAAGTGCAGAAAAGTTGGAGCTTCATTTCTCCATGTTTTATTTCAAAAACCCTTTGCCCCCAATATGACATACGAAGGACTCAGAAAGTCCTTTGGACTCCTCGCCATTCAATCTCCAAGCTCGGCACATACGCGGAAAAGCTAGGGTTACCACTTAACCCCCCTTGCAGAAGCTGTGGGGACCTTTCAGAGAAGGAGACTGTAGTGCATTTTCTCTGTAAATGTGCGGGTTTGGCAGCTAGCCGATTAAGGTCGCTGGGCGCTTCTTTCTTCGACAGCCTGGGGCAGTGCGCCAACCTAAACCCCATCAATCTCCTCCATTATATCAACAGCTCTGGCTGGCTGTAGATATCTTCCTGTTGGAGGTCTCATAATGGTATGGAAACGGCGCTTTAGCGCTACTTGAGGAGTGCCAGGTGGACTTCAACCATTTCAACTACCTACCTTCCTATTGATATTCGTACTTAACTTCTGCAGCGAAGAAAGTATAAAAGTGAGTATTAAAAATGGGCTACTTTAACCCACAAGCGAGCTTGACAGGCTGAGGAACTCTGCTAATGGAGGAAACTGATATTACCTGCCATGTCCTCCTGTCAAGGAGACTGTAGTGACTGTAGGCAGCTGCTTGGACTGATGACGGACATTCATTCGCATTGTCTGTTTAGTAGGTAGTTTAAGTTTGAAGAGTTTCGTTAGTGACGCATAAGATCTGTAAGCTGCTTCGATTCTCTCATGGTTGGTAAGGCTTGTCGAAGTGGCTCTACTTAGCTTGAGCCTTAAGTAGGGGTAAAATATTCCCTGATTTCAAAAGAAAAATCGCCAATTTTCCGTTTTGTCTAATGCTGGCTTATTTTGTCTGGACATCATCATAGTTTAGTTTGTCTTACCTTCTTTGATTTTAAGGCAAATTCTACCAGCTGCTTTTGCAATATCAGCGAATGTTTTGGATAGAGCGTTGGTGTTTTTGCTGATGTCATACTCGTATGCGCACAATTGGTTAGTTCTGTTTAATAGTCTAGTACTGTTTTGTAAATGTCCAGTCTTTTTTGCGTCACTTACTTCAACGTTGGCACAGCATAGCATAAGGTTAAAGATTGTTGATGAGGGTTACGCTCTCGCTCTCCCTCTTGTCTTACTTCAGTTTTAATTCTGAAGGATTCAGATTTATTGTCTTGTATCATCACTTTTAATGCCGTTTCTTTCAAAGTTATCATTATTATTCTGTTTAGTTTGTCTGGGATTTTACATTTCTGAAATGTTGTGGAGATAGTCATCTAGTTGATGCCGTCGAAAGCTTGCTTAAAATCAATAAACAGCATATCCAGCCCATTGCTCTGCTCAAAACATTTCTCCATGGACTGCTTTAAAGAAAAAACTTGGTCTATTGTTGACCTTCTAGGTCGAAATCAGCATTGACAAATAAATTCTTTTTAACATTTGTGAAATTTTTTCATAGTTTGTAATTAAAAATAGTTTATAAAAAAATGTGTTTTTCCAAAATTTTACTCTAACTTTTTTTGGAAAAACATTTTTTTTGTATACGCTTGAACATTTTTTAAACGAAGGATCTTCGGTTCTTTTAACATTTTTGTAATATTGTTTTAAATTTCTTAAGATA
This sequence comes from Anastrepha fraterculus, assembly GCA_037575425.1. Classification (NCBI taxonomy): domain Eukaryota; kingdom Metazoa; phylum Arthropoda; class Insecta; order Diptera; family Tephritidae; genus Anastrepha; species Anastrepha fraterculus. The sequence continues at coordinate 431,249 of JAYXIM010024482.1, read as the reverse complement.
AATAAACTTAAAAAAGTCTTAAAAAAATTAATTTTTTTACAACTTTAAATAAAATTTTCGAATAAATTTAATTTTTGTATACCTTTAAAAAAGCAATTTTGGAAAAAGTTAAATTTTTTTATACTTCTAAGAAATCAATGTTGGAAAAAATAAGTTTTTTATAGGTACTTAAAAACAAAATTGGGAAAAAAATTAAACTTTTTATACACTTGAAAATTTTGGTATAGAATTTTTTAAAACGAATGATCTTCGGTTCTTTTATCATTTTAACATTTTTATTATTTCTTAGGAAATACACTTAAAACAAATCTTAAAAAAAAAATTATTTTTTTATGGTAAAAAAAAAATTTGCTAAAAATTGGAAAAAATTTTATTTTTTCATACCTTTAAAAAAACAAATTTGGAAAAAAGTTGAATTTTTCTATAACTTTAAAAAAATAAATTTGGAAAAAAATTAAATTTTTTTACACTTGAAAATTTTGGTGTAGAATTTTTTAAAGCGATATAATATTTTTTAAAGCGGTTCTTTTTACATTTGCATACTGTTTTTATTTCTTAGGATAAAAACACTTTAAAAAATCAAGTTTTGGAAAAAAATTTTGGAGAAAAATTTTATTTTTCACGCGCTTTAAAAAAATTGTTTTTGAAAAAAATTTAATTTTTTTGTCCATATTGTCTGAAGGAATAAACGATTTTTTGTAGTTTTCCAAGAAATATCACCTTGACATTTTTTTTAAATATGTTACATATACTTTTTTTCATTAATAGCTGAGGCTTAATAATGTACGTGGCGGCGTCCCGAAACTCGAAAGTTCATCAATATCCCATTAAGGTACTTGCAGCGATAACTAAGCGTAGTCTGAGCTATTCATAAAAATATAAGAAAATAAAATCTAAGGGAGATGTTTTCAAAAATGACAACAAAAAAATACTCCCAAAAGTTCGAGTAAAATTTTGAAAACAAAAAACATTTGTTTTAAATTATGTTTTTTTATAAAATATGGAAAAATTTCAGAAAAGTTAAAAAGAACTTACTATAAAGGACTATCTACCAAATTTTATACATTAAATAAAAAAATAAATTTTTGCAAAAAAAATTTTCTAATTTTTTCCAAAAAATTTGATTTCCAAAAAAAAATTTTTTTTTTAATTTCTTTTTTCAAAAAAAAAAATTTTGTTTTGGTTTTTCAAAAAAAAGTATTTGTCCAAAAAATTAATTTTTTAGAAGTATATAAAAAACTTCCCTAGGAAGTTAAAAAAATATATAAAAGTGTTCAAAGAGCAGAAGATCTTTCAATTATACCAAAATTTTCAACATTGAAAGAATCTCAAAGTTATAAAATTTCTTTCCAAACCTTTTTCAGTTTACTTCTTATTAACTCAAGCTTAGAAATAAAAAATATCTTTGAAGAATTGACGACAATGCTCACAACATTTTGATCACTTGCCATGAAATCCCTCAGTAATGTCACTCCCGCTGAAATATGAGTTAAATTCACGCACATGGCAAAGGTAGCAGCAGTAGAGCAAAAACAATAAGAGCAATGAATTTTGTTTTTGCTTTTCCTCAAAATCTGTAAGCATAAACAAAGCTTGGCAATTTAGATTAATTTAAACAACATTTTAAGGATTTATTCTTTCTCTCTCTCTCTCTTAGCTTCACAGTTTGTGGTGGACCATAGCTTCATCAACAATCCTCCCCCAATTCAGTCTATCCCTGCCTCATTTCTCCAATTACGAACGTTCATCGCTTTTAAGTCTACTTCTACTTCGTCAAGCCATCTCTTGCTTGGTCGGCCTCTCTTTCTTCCTCCTATTGGACTCAAAGTAAATACTCTTTCACTCTTTTTTGGATTCTTTCGTTAGGAATTCTTATGATTTGACCAATCCATCTAATCCGCTGCGCTTAAGAATTTATATATCAAATAAATAGAAAAAAATCAAATCAACTGTTTTACTGCTCTTTACCTCATCATTGTGCCTTGATTATATTAAAAAGTCACACATTTTTTGTAGTTTTTGTAAATGTATATTATGTATTAAATACAGTTCTTATTGACTAAGACAGTAATTTCTCATTAGAATTTTACATTTTTACTACCTTGCGCTACAATGCAGGGAAAAAAAGGTTTTGATTTTGTTAAAATTTTCAGCTGAATTGATTTAGAAATCAATTGGTTTTTTGGAAAGGGAAAATGTACTTGTTTTGAACTACTCGTACCGTTTCTTTTAAGATTCTTTAAGTTACTTTAGGTTAGGTTAAATGGCTGCCCATGCGAGGGGCCAAGTTGGACAAAGAATCAGAATTCATCTACTGTGAATCCATACAGAAAAACTAAAAAGGGGGCGGGGGGAAAAGAAGAAGTGGCTTCGGTCTGGATCACAACCAACATTGACTAATTATGTGTATTAATCGCTTCAAGCTGCCAACAAAATTCACCAGGTGTGTGATATTTAAATCTGCAATATCCCCAGGTGTAGCAAAAAGATGAGAGCTAAGATAGGTATGTATCTGTCTTAGCCCGTTGAGAGCAGAGAGGCTCAGCAAATTCGAGAGCTGCGGGATTGTTAGCCTTAGGAGTTCCTTCAAGCGCCCGGGATCAAAAGGTTCTAGCGACTTTGCATGTCTGCGCAATAGTCCAGCGCTCGCTGAGTTGATGGTGCCGGGCATCTTTCCACGGGTCTGTGTCCTGTGGTCTGGTTCTCAAGGAAAGACCGATACTCTCATTTCGTAGTGAAAGGGAAATCATTTCCCTGCTCCCTGTACAATCAGCTCAGCAGTTTCCGTCTATGACGCAATGAACGGGAACCAAGATGAACGTAATATCGAAGTATTCGAGAGAGAAGTCAGGCATTTCCCGGCTAATTTCGAAAGCACAATCAACGAGCCCAGGGCGCTAATTGCCGCATGTCTTTTACTTTTGTTATTTGTAACAAAAATTGTGGCAAATATATTTTCTCTAAACTTTCCACTCTTAAAACGTAATTCATAAACTCGAAGTTATATTCCATAAAATTTTGTTGTTGACGGTATAAGACTTTCGTTGCAGCCAAGCAGCAGAGAGACGCAGGAAGGAGCCCTTTATCATTCTCGCTACATGAATTGATGTGAAATCCTGCAAACTACAAAAGTGCACAAGCAAATTGATATGCTACAAATACAACTATGCTTCCCTCCAGTGTCGCTTTTGTGTAAGTCGCGAAAACTTAAGTAAAATTCTGCCACTTCAGCCGCGGAATATTTCCATTTTCCCTTTCAGTTTCCATGCAATATTTCTTAACTTTTTTTCGCCATATTCTACACAACGATTGCCATTGGCAATTACAGTTGCTTGAGAGAGGCGCCACTATAACGACTTTTCCACCTATGCAGTGTGTCCTTGGCCGATGGAGGCGTGTTTGCAGCAGTCGTAAATTCAAATTGATTTCTATACTTCGAACGCTGATATTTAACACTTCAACAATAGCTGAATTGTCGTCATTCATTGCCGATACTTTTGCACACAGGCACACGCACACATACATAAAATCCTAGCGATTGTTGCGATTTGCAAATGTAGCAACTGCGATGTTGTTCGTTACGTTTCCTGCCGTTTTAGATATGAACAGCAAATTTGCATTTTGCACGTTGATATTTTATGCTTACGAGTATTTTTAATATTCTCTACAGAAGTCAAAGTGATGTATTTACGTGAGTAGCAGCAGGTGTAAGAAGAAGAATTAGTTTGAAGTCTACGAACGGCTGACCGGTGAGTTATTAGGACAGCCGCAATGCTTGGCTAAACTGACGGAAATGGGCCATTACTTTGAATGCCAATGCGAGTGATGTGCGAATAGTATTCGGTGTGCAACTAAGGTCTCGCTGATATTTTTTTTTTTTTTTATGAGAATACAACTATATTCTGAAAAAATGGTAACAAGTGCATCATTGAAAGCATTGCCCATCCTGGCTACTACTTTTTGCCATCCTTCTGGTAGATCTCGTATACCGTCGCGGTAAAACTGTTCATCTTTCGAGGCTATCCACGGATCAACCCATTTTTTGATGTCTTCATATGAATGGAACTGCTGGTCCGCTATACCATGTGCTCTCGATCGGCACAGGTGATAATCGGACGGCGCTATATCTGGAGCATATGGCGGGTGGGGTAGGATTTCCCATTTCAGTGCTCCCAGAGAGGTTTTAACGGGTTTGGCAACGTGAGGTCGCGCGTTGTCATGATGTAGAATCACTTTTTCATGCCTCTGCGCGTATTGCGGCCGCTGCTCGCGCAGTGCTCGGCTCAATCGCATCAACTGAAGTCGACACTGATCCCCAGAGATGGTATCGCTTGGTTTTAACAATTCATAATAAATAACACCAACTTGGTACCACCAAATACATAGCATAACCTTCGCGGCGTGAATATTCGGCCGAGGCCACGACGTAGAAGCATGACCGGACAGTCCCCATGACTTTTTTTTCTTTGGATTGCTGTAATGAATCCATTTTTCATCATCTGTCGCGATGCGATGAAGAAAACCCTTACTTTTCCCTTTTTTGCCGCTGGAGTAGTTGTTCACAGGCGAAAAAACTACGTGAACATCCCTTGGTTTTAACTCATAAGGAACCCAAGTCCACTGTTTCTGAATCATTCCCAAAGCATGCAATCGCTAGGAAATGGATTGGTGGATAATTCCTAATACTGAAGTAAGTTCTTCTTGCGTTTGGCAGTTTGGCATGGATCCTCATTGAGCAACGCCTCCAATTCAGCGTCTTCGAAGGTTTTTGGTCTTCCTTCACGCGGACGGTCGTCAACATTAAAATCACCGTCTTTGAAGCGACGGAACCAATCTTGGCACGTTGTTTCACTTAAAGCAGTATCTCCATAAACTTTTTGTAGCTCTCGATGCGCTTAAGCCGCCATTTTTTTCGAATGAAAGAGGAAAATCAACACTTTCCGCAAATGACGATTATTCAGCACAAAATCAGATAGTTTCACAAAACCAAAAGTATCTGATACCAAAAGAAAACCACTAATGTGTCATAGAGTTGGTTTGCCATATGTCTAAGCTTGGTTTTATGACGTTTAGGTTATGTTAGAATCAGCTGCCACACGCTGCTGGAGGCATCTATTGGCAAACAGCGGGAACTTAGTTGCGCACCTAATATATTTTTCTTTGGTTTTTAACCGGAGGGGGGAATCTTACATAGATACCGTTAGCAAAGATGACATGTACGACTCCTACACACACGCACAGTCATTAAGATCTTCCTATACTAAACTTACGAACAGTACACCTACATCCTAAGCCCTCAACTCCACCATCTCCATCACTATACCCGCGGAACTGCTTCAACGTATTACTTCACATTGTTGGTTAGCTATGCATAAAGCTTCGTCCGCTTCTATCGGCTTTTGGCTTTCATTTTCCCAAGGTATCTAAGCTCTTTCTGGGTTCTAGTAACATATGCAGCTACCTTCTCCTACTTTTCTTCTGAGTCCAACATGAACTCAACTACGTCGCTTCCATTTGAGAATCTTCTTCCTGTCATAAAGCGTGGACAGTGGAAATTAGCGGTGCATGTCTTCTTCTACATAGATGCACCCAGGGCAGTAAGGGTTGTCATCGTGCCCGTACCTATGCCGGTATTTTCTGAATCCGCCTTGTCCAGATAGGGACTGAATCACGTGGTAGCTTGCATCGCCGAAACTACGTTGACCGTAAGTCAGGAATAAGTTGATAGGTCTATCGTCCTTTGCTGTATGTGTTCCATCGACTTTGCCACCTTTTCTGTAGCCACGGCAAGCCCTTAGAACACTTAGTCTATATACCGATAATAGTTTCATTCTGTTATTTATGAATTTCGTCACATTTCCCCAGACTGGGGATGCATACAAGAGAACTGAGGTAGCTACGTTCGCCAGCCATTTTCGCCTGACCCACATTGGGCCACCAATGTTAGCCACACAATCGATATGAGCTTTAAAGTCTTTGAATCTGCTGTCGATAATGATGCCTAAATTTGTACGCGAATCGTGATGATATAATTTGTTGGGGGCCGCGTTGATATCGCCAAAGACATGATTTCCAAGAATGAGTACGGCCCAACACTCATCAAACGCATCATTACTGGAGCCAATACGTGGGTTTGAGAGTTCGAGACGCAATCCAGCCATCAGGCGAGTGAGTTGGGAGGAGCTCCGTGTGAACGAATGGACCAAGATCAAAAAGACCACCGCGTCGTTTTCGGTCAAAATATAAATCAGGCTCACGGAATTTATGGATTTTATGCTACGAATTGTTTTCAGAAGGTCAAACAGTTAATAGAGCCTTATATTTAGGCGTTATGAGACATTTACGTCTTCTTTGCGCATTCGTCAGAAAATAAAGCCTGTTTAGGAAAACAGCTCGTGGACTTTGCACCATGACTACGCACCGCACCACAGTGCCGTCAGTATCCATGAATTTTCGACCAAGAACTAAACAAATCCCGTCCAACAGCCATCAAAATCACCTGATATGGCTCGCTGTTCTTTGTTTCTGTTTGATCGTGTCAAAAAACCGTCCTACGTTTCTACAGCCGAAAGGAAGTAATGGGAAAATCAAAGACGGCTCTGTTGGCTCCACCGCAAATAGAGTTCCAGAAATGTTTCGAGAACTGAATCAAAAGAAAGCTGGCATAAGTACGTTGTATTTGATGGGGAGTACTTTGAAGGTGATGACATCGCTTTTGAGGAATCAGCTTTTGTTTTCAATTTTCTGAACATATTCCGGGGAACTTTTTGTTCAAGAGGCTTTATTAGAAAATGTAGTGTCAGTTTGGGATGAAAATTCCCGTTGCCTACAAGTCTTTAATTTCATATCATTAATAGGTAATACACAAAGTTTTTCATTGGATACATTTTTTTGAATAATTTTTTACTAAATGAATAAAAATAATTTTTAGCATTGGACATCTTTATTTGAACCCGTACATCTTTTTTTCGTGTTCATTCTTCTCGGGAGCATTGAATCTCGACAAGAAGTGTCTTGCGTTGGTTTCGTTAATTTATCTGATTTCTGACAGGGTAGATGATTAGCCTGCCGCTACCAGTCCTAAGTGGTGGGAATGCCCACTTGTCGTTGCTTTTTTTTGTTTTTTGTTTTGTCCGGACAACTAGCAAGCGCAGCACTCAGACATTAATCCATTGTACTACACTTGGATTCCCTTTTTCATTTTCTTTAAGTCTACCCGATCTCCGAAGAAATCTGAGTAGATCTTGTGGTGCCAAGGAGCCAAGGTGGTCGCTTCTTAACACATCAGTGCCAAAGACCTCAAACCTGATTCGAGCGAGAGCGGGGCAGACGCACAGGGAGTGGTCCGCCGTCTCAACCTCCTCTTCATAAGCAGAGCAGAGTACACTGTCTGAGATGCCCACCCTTTCCATGTGCCTCGCCCACAGAAAGTGGCCCGTCATCAGTCCAACCAGCTGTCTGCACTCCGTTCTGCTTAATGACAGGAGGATCTGCAACAGTCGGTCGGACATGGCAGGTAACATCAGTTTAGTCCATCTGCAGCGTCTCTCAGCCTCTCAAGCTCGCTTGTGGGTTGTGGTAACCCACTTGCTAACCGTGGCTTTGATGGTCGCAGAAGGGAGGGGCAAACCGGGCTCTGGGCCAAAGAAGTTTGCCTCAGAGCCCATCTTTGCTAAGGAGTCAGAGGTCTCGTTTCCCATGATACCCACGTGTCGTTGCTTAGGAACAACGCCTTCATACTACTTGGTGCGCCATCTGTGTGTCACATTTTTCTGGCAGAAGGATCGCACAGATGGTTGAGGACTTCGCTAAATTTGGTGTGTCTGCGCTATTACCGCGATTGCCTGCGTCCTTTTGCTGGCGCCACTGATGCAATGTGTAACTGTGTCTTTTTCTTTTTGGTTTTTGCTTGTTTTAGCAGCCACAATGCAAGTAATGCGCTAACTTTATGCGCGAGAGTAAGATTATTGGGGTGGAGGAATTAATTTTTTTTCTTTCTTATAAAAACTAGGAAAGTAGGTAAGTTTGGAAAAGTTCGAGGAGCGTGCATTACGTGGGATTCGAACCCACAACCTCTGGGATGGCAGGCTAGTGCACTTACTTATCATCAACTAAATGCTAAATGGTGTGAACTGGAAATATAACTAAAGAACCATTCTATTCTATTCTATTCTATTCTATTCTATTCTATTCTATTCTATTCTATTCTATTCTATTCTATTCTATTCTATTCTATTCTATTCTATTCTATTCTATTCTACTCTATTCTATTCTATTCTATTCTATTCTATTCTATTCTATTCTATTCTATTCTATTCTATTCTATTCTATTCTATTCTATTCTATTCTATTCTATTCTATTCTATTCTATTCTATTCTATTCTATTCTATTCTATTCTATTCTATTCTATTCTATTCTATTCTATTCTATTCTATTCTATTCTATTCTATTCTATTCTATTCTATTCTATTCTATTCTATTCTATTCTATTCTATTCTATTCTATTCTATTCTATTCTATTCTATTCTATTCTATTCTATTCTATTCTATTCTATTCTATTCTATTCTATTCTATTCTATTCTATTCTATTCTATTCTATTCTATTCTATTCTATTCTATTCTATTCTATTCTATTCTATTCTATTCTATTCTATTCTATTCTATTCTATTCTATTCTATTCTATTCTATTCTATTCTATTCTATTCTATTCTATTCTATTCTATTCTATTCTATTCTATTCTATTCTATTCTATTCTATTCTATTCTATTCTATTCTATTCTATTCTATTCTATTCTATTCTATTCTATTCTATTCTATTCTATTCTATTCTATTCTATTCTATTCTATTCTATTCTATTCTATTCTATTCTATTCTATTCTATTCTATTCTATTCTATTCTATTCTATTCTATTCTATTCTATTCTATTCTATTCTATTCTATTCTATTCTATTCTATTCTATTCATTTGCATTTTTTCTTTTCTATTCCGATAGGGTGACTAACTTTGCGCCATATAATATTACACTACCCCTGCAATCCAGTTTATAATAGATATTGTTATTATTTTTTTCATTTAACACTTTTTTTGCTTCCTTTCATCTACGTGGATTTCACTGTACATCGATTGAGTAAACGTTCACGGCCTCTCAATTAGGCATTTCATATTCAGCAATCAAAAAAACAACAAAGCAATGAAATGTAAAGCGCATTTTTTCCAGATTCATGTAACAGTAACAGTTAAACCTCTAAAAAAATTTGTGCTCACGGTAAATTGACTCTACCTCCGCTCGCAATCTATGAAATGTTTCATGTACAATTGAACCCCACCATTACATAAACACGTACACACAGTTACACTTCCGCCCAACCGATGGATAGGAAAAAATATATTACACGGCAAATACACGTACGAAGTCATAGCAGAGTTACACACGTTCGGCACATGCAAACACACGAGTGCACCGAACCTACAAATCAAGAACTCACTCTCGCACTCAAATGATTACACAAAAGTTCACAATCATCGCTGCATGCTCAGAAGTCAAGTGATGAAGCGTAGATTGAAGGCAAATATTGGAGTAGCGCATTACAAACAGCAGGTGGATATGTATGTAGGTAGATATACTCGTATTGTGCCCACTCTCAGTTGATCTCAAATGCCATGCCGAGTTTGTTGTGCGCGCCAATCTACCAGGGAGTTTGACTTCTTTGCTTACTCGCTCTCGTACCTTTCCAATCAACTTTGTTCCGCCATTGGCATTGACATCGTCGTCGATTGGCTTAGCTGCAACGCAATACTGTTTAAATATGCTCGCACAAACAATTCTATGCATAAAAAAGTATGTACGCGTATGTTTGAATTTGCGTAAGCCCAAATTAGATGTGTGTGTGTGTGTGGATGTGTGCATTCGCGTAGTGGCTGATTTACTTATTTCGCTTTGATGCTTGATGGGTGTTGCTGATGAAAGAAATTGCAAATATTTTCAAATATATTTACATGCGTAGACATGTAATTCCCAAGTGCTGAGTGGGTTTATGTGTGACTACTATTCGGTTGGTCTTGGGTGCAAAGCCTTTTGTGGGCATGAAATATCAAATGATTAAGAAAGGTTTTTCGTATAGTGGCCGCTGCTCACCTGAACTAAATACATACAATAGTAGGCTGGTAAAATAAATTATAACGAAAATGTCAATACATTCCGGTTTATGTCAGAATATAATTCATTTGGGCTCCGCGGAACTTATTATTGGTAGCAAATAATTTTGAGATTTTACCACTATGACAACAGATAGCGGTTCAGGTAAGTTAATGACAACGTACTTATATGTAAATATATTAATTAGTAATCGGATACTATGATTATGATGTCATCTGCGACCAGGTAATACTTCCAAGAAATGGAAAAGAATGAGACAATTATCATCTTCAGATGAATCAGACCAAGACTTCAGTGTAAAGTTAGAAACCCCAGAAAAGGTGCAGATAGAAAAAGATAAAAAAAAAAAACGAGCAAGAAATGAAGGTAGTCACGCACAAAATATCAGAAAAATTTAGAGAAATCATGGCGAAGAATACACGACAAACAAATCAAAACTAGTGAGTGCCAAAATATTTGAAAATAGGGACTGTTTTTGCTCAAAGAAATGTTTGGATCGTCTAGAATATAATGAAAGAAAATTTAATTTTGATCATTTCTGGAAACTAAAAGTTTTTGAAACTGCAGTTCATCAACGATTAATAAAGCAAAGGAGGCCTAAAACTTTTGAAAGACCTATGAGAAAATACTGCTACCAGTATTTGCTGTCAAAAAATAATAAATCTGAAGTAGGGGCGGTTTACGGAAACTTGTTTTTAAACACCTATAACATTTCAGTAGGGCGGTTAGTTCGAGCACTCAATGCTGAAACACTTGGAACTGATCGTCGTGGGAAGATGCGTGGATCTTCACGAAAAACAGATGAAATTAAGATAAAAGCTGTACGAGAACATATTTTAAGTTTTCTAGCATATCAGAGCCACTGCACCAGGGCTCGCCACACTCTTGGTTGAAAATATTTGAGTACTGTTTTAGGCCTTCGTAAAATGTATAACCTATATGTAGAGAAATGTGAGGAAAAAAAGAGGTTGTCTGTAAAGTCGGTTTACTGACGATAGTTTAACGTGACAACGTCATACGAAAATATTGATGGAATGGTTGCAATTTTCAAAACAAAATTTTAATTTTATTTGTTTGATAGATATTTTGTATGGATATAGAGGAGGAGGTAAATGGAATTGCAATGGAATAGGTCAAGTTACATTTACACAAACGTGAAAAATGACGCAACATTTATCAAATTCATGAAAGATATCTTCAATTTCGATTGTGCATCAGACGTTAATAAGTCGACAACACTAAGAGGCACCATCATCGATTTGACTTTTTCAAGACACATTACACTCGAAACACTCTCTTTCATTTCCTACTTTTTCTATCATCGTCCTATTCTCAACAGAGAAATGGTTCATTACCATGCACACAGGAAGAAGGCATATGCAAATACAAGTATGTGAATTTATATACAAATGCGCATATACATACATATATACGCTCACTTAAATAGGAGAGAGCAAGACGTCGAACGTTGCCGTTCGTTTGCTTTGTTTGCTTTGTCGTTCGTTCCGCGCTTTCGCTTGCAGTTCATTCAAGGTAACGACAATGAGCAAGATAACGACAATGAGCAAGGTAACGACGAATGAGCAAGGTAACGACACATTTTTTCGTGCGCGCAGCCTGCTAAATCGAATTATAAGACGTTATCACGTCAAAAATCAATCTTTTGTTAAGGAATAGATCTACGGGAGAATGTTTTATACTGAATTTAGCTTAAATTTTAATGCTCCTCGAAAAGACACATCTAAAAATGCGATTTTCTGAATGGTAAAATCCAAACATGCAATAATGAGGGCGAGAAATTACATTGTAGAGAAAGTCATGAGGTAGGTACATTTATAAAATGCCGAAAGAGCTAGGAGCTGTCTTGCAGAGGACCAGAAAAAAGCCAAAGAAAATTCCATTATACACCACCCCTAGACCAGGAACGGAAGAAAAACATGAGGATATTATGTGTTTACTACCATACAGGTACATTCCTCCAGTTTATCATGAACATTTCAAGAATCTTAAAAACTAGAGAAAATGAAAAAAATTGATTATTTTTTTAAAATAATTAATTAATATTCATGAATTTTTTTGCATTAAAATTATTGTTTCAAATAAAACTCATAGTTCTTTATTTCATGAAATCATTTCTAAGGCATTCTATTAATTTTGAAAATTGTCTAAGTCAATTAGAGATTTAGAAACAACATTTACGCATGACATTCGTACAAAGTTTTATAATGATAATCAATTTCCATTAATAAAAACTTTGAAAATTATAAATTAAAATGGTGGATAATATAAAAATATTTTTAACTCGTTCAAACGCAATTCAATAAATCCCATATACCTATGAAATGAGACTTTTTTTTCAATTTCAACTAACAAAACATGGTTACAAATTTAATCTTCAAAATAATAGCCATCGCGCACGATACATGTTTCCCATCTCTCAAGCAATTTGTGGATGCCGCGCCAAAAAAATTGGCCGTCTTTGGCCGCAAACCAATCATCGAGCCATTTTTTGGCTTCTTCGTGAGAATTGAAGCGCTGCACGGAAAGTGTGTGGCCCATCGATGCAAACAAATGATAATCGGAAGGCGCCAAGTCTGGTGAGTAAGCCGCATGCAACAGCGGTTCCCAATCGTACGTCTCCACCATTTCCCGAGTCGCTCTTGTTCGATGTGGCGGTGCATTGTCATCAAGTCAGTTCATGCGGCATCTTCCGACCTTTAAATCATGCCCCTGTCTTTCAAACGTTTGGAAATGGTTTTTTGGGCCACTCCCAACTGCTTTGCCATCATTTCTTGCGTTTGACCATCATCTTTATCCAACAATGCTTGCAATTCGGCGTCCTTAAACTTTTTCGGTGGCCGTCCATGGTCCTCGTCCTCCACGCTAAAATCACCACTTCGGAATTTTTCAAACCACCTGAAGCACTGTGCTCTACTTAGAGCATTCCCACCATAAGCTTCTATAAGCATTTGATGAGCTTGAGAAGCGTTTTTCTTCAATTGATAACAGAAAATCAACGATGTTGCGAACAATCGTAGTTTGAAGGCACGAAATTCGACATTTTTAAGAGTGACAAAAATGCATTGTTGTATGAAACGTAACAAACAATGAACTGAATATCGTTGACAGATGACATACGAAAAACAACAAGACATTTGGGAAGGTTTAAAAATACTCCTGGCGACATCTTTGTATTAATAGCCGAAAGTCTCATTTCATAGATATATACTACTGTGGGCAAAAAGTAGGGTGAATTTATTTGTCAAACTTCGCGGGATTAAAATTTCGCTCTAGTTATTCTTTTCATAAGTTGGCAGCACTGTTAATAACATCTGGGCCAACTCTCATGTGAATGTCATTATCAGTCATATATTTACGCTTGTGTTTACCAAACGAGCAAGAGTGCATTTTTCGATTTTTACAATGTCTGATTTGATTGAGCAGAGAAGTGCCATAAAATTTTGTTTGCGGAATGAAATTTCGGCTGCGGAAACGTTTAGCATGTTGCAGAAGGCATTTGATGATTCGACTATGTCGCAGAAAACTGTTTATAAGTGGTACAAAGACTTCAAAGAGGGTCGAGAACGTGTTGATGACTTGGAGCGCTCCGGACGACTATCGACGTAAACAGATGACCAACACGTCAATAAAGTGAAGGAGTTAGTACTCAAAAATCGTCGGTTGACTGTTAAAGACCTTACTGATATGATCGGAATATTAGAAGGATCTGTGAAAACCATTTTGAAAGACCATTTGGGCCTACGAAAAGTCAAATCTCGTTTGGGACCGAAAACTCTCGAAAGTCGTCGCGTTGATGTGTGTGAAACAATGCTTTCAGACTATCAGGACAAACTCAAATGCATCATTACGGGAGATGAGACTTGGGTTTATGCTAACGACCCTGAAACACCGAACAATCAAGCGAATATCGTGCTAAAGGCGAGGCCAGACCGAAAAGAGCACGTCAAAGTCATTCAAAAATAAAGGTCATGATGAAATTTTTTTTCGATTTTCGTGGTGTGGTGCACTATGAATTCCTTCCACCTGGCCAAACTGTTAATAAGGAATATTATTTGAGCATTATGCGTCGTTAACGTCGTTTACGCGAAGCGATTCGTCTAAAAAGACCAGAATTATGGGCCAACAAATCTTGGTTTTTGCATCACGATAATGCACAGCCTCACACTGCACTCGTTCTTCGCCTGATTTGGCTCCGTGTGACTTCTGGCTATTCCCAAAACACAAGTGAGCACTCCGGGGAACGCGTTTCGAGTCGATTGAGGAGATAAAAGCTGAATCGAAGAAGGTGCTGATGGCTATACCGGATATGGACTATTTGGCATGTTTCGGGGATTGGAAAAATCGTTGGCATAAGTGTATGTCATCGAGAGGGGATTATTTTGAAGGGGATGAAATTGATTTACAAGAATAAACAAAGATTTTTCATTTTACAACCAAATTACCCTTACTTTTTGCCCACAGAGAACATATCTCGTTTCTCATGCGTATATATGTATGTCGAATCAAGAAATATATGACTTAGACCACTTTCATAATTATGGGCACATCGTTTCAGTCTTTTTGCATACACCGAGAGCTGCTTTTTTTAAATTGTTTTAAATATTACTCTTTCAGTGTCGTTTTATTTGTATTGCGTTAGGCTACCCATGTTCTTGCTGAATGTGTCGATTTTGTTTTCAAGTCGAGCCTCCCATCGAGGCGCCTTTTTTCCTTATTAGATATACAACTGAGAAATAAATATGTATATAATTTCACGACTTCTAATCTTCACCCTGTGGACTCTCTTACCCCTCCTTTAATAAGGAAAAACTTCGCCACATTCCCGTTTTATGGCTATCTGCCGTTATAACGCTTTCCGGCTTGACGTTGAGCTTTTCCCATTTTGTTGCTTTTTCCCGTTCTAAAATTATTCCAATCGTCAAGCTTTTGATGCATAATTTTCGCACATAAATGCGGTAAAATACAAAAACAAAAAACCAAACAACAACTAAAATTTCCCAGATGCGCTTAATGAGATGCCAGTCGTGTCGCTTTGCGGTCGCTTTGCAAAATCACGTGAAGGCAAAAAAGCAACAAAAACGGCAAGACAGTCCTGTGGGGTAGCAATAGAAATCGTATGTCTTGAGTTTAATATTAAATGCAAGCAATTTTTAATGAAATTTCCACACGCCACCCGCTTCCCACAGCTGAAACCGAGCTACGCCTCGTGCGAACAACCTGCCAACGTTGCCAGCTGTCTGCCTAACAACATTCACTTTGAAACTCTTCACATGTGCACACCTATACATACACACACACGCACACACATACAAATGCATGTATAAGCACCTACAACAGCAGCGCAAAGTTGCTTACTGGCTTTGTTCTTGTGCAACGCGTAAAATTGCATAAATACAAAAAAAAAAAAAAATGCAACAACAACAACAACAAAAACAAAAAACTGTTACCTAACATGGCAAGACGACACTCAGAAATAAACATTAACCGCAACTGTGATGCGCTTGAAATGCGCATTTATGCAAGAGACAGTCAAAAATAAGCACAAGAAGCAGTAGATACAAGCAGTAAAAGTGGAAGACGAAGAAGAAGAAGCAGGAGACGAAGAAAAGTTAAATTAACTAAGCATGGGTAAAAAGTGTAGCAGACAGTAAGTTGCAAGTGTGCATACTTTCGTTCCATATGAGCTGCGCAGTCTTCGCAAAGACTCATACACTCGTACACTGCAGGCGTTGCATAAATACTTCCACTTATGCTTGCCACTTGTTCTTGCACTTGCATGCCACAGCAGCCTCTCTATTGCTTTCTTTGCATAAACGTATGTAGATGTTTTTTTTTTTTTTCCGGGATGACGCCCATGAAGAGGAAACTCTCATGAGTACTGCTATACCGGCATAGCAGTATGCACGACTTGTAGCCTCACAGCTACACCTACGTACTAAACACCTCTCCACTCTACCACTCTCCCCGCGGAACTGTCCAGGAAGGAATTACCTCACGGGGCTGGTTAGCTCATAGGCTGCTAGTTACTTCGTCTACGAACCTCCGCGCGTCTTAGATCATTGTGGATATATTTTGCATGCGCGCAGATTCGCTTCCAGTTATCGCTCGATTTTAGCATAAAATCTATAATATTTTCTCCGTTTAAAATACCACAAGTTTCGGGAGCATAGCGTGGGCATTGGAACAAGACGTGATCAGCGTCTTCTTCCCTATCCGTGCAGATTGGGCAGTTTGGGGAACTGTCATGGCCGAATCTATGGAGGTATTTTCGAAATACTCCGTGCCCTGAAAGAAATTGGGTTAGGTGGAAGTTTGTTTCCCCATGCTTCCTTTCTAACCACGTCGTAAGGATGGGTATTAGCCCATGCGTCCATCTACCTTTCGGTGATCTGTTCCACCGGTCTTGCCAGTGGGCGATCGAACGACGTCTTTCTTCCTCTGCAATGGTTTTACGACTTGCTCTACTGTCGTGTTCAGATAGCCTTATGTACACTCTCTGCATTTCTTTCGCCAAGATGTCCACGGGGACTAGCCCTGCTATAACGAAGGAAGCATCATCCGAAATTGTACGGAAGCCGCAGATAGTTCGCAAAGCGCTTAGCCGATAGACGGCTGTCAGTTTTTTTGTGAAGCTATT
The DNA here is from genome assembly GCA_037575425.1 of Anastrepha fraterculus. Classification (NCBI taxonomy): domain Eukaryota; kingdom Metazoa; phylum Arthropoda; class Insecta; order Diptera; family Tephritidae; genus Anastrepha; species Anastrepha fraterculus. Next base: position 414,429 of record JAYXIM010024482.1, on the reverse strand, counting down.
TAAGTTCAGTGCATCAGCCCAGATCGGTGCGGCATACAAAAGAACCGAGCTGACTACCCTGCTATATAGCATTCTTTTGCTGTGGCTAGGTCCGCCATTGTTTGGCATGATTCGCGACAGGCAGACCTGCACACTCGATGCCTTCTTTACAGCGTACTCCAGGTGTGTTTTGAAGTTTAAACGGCTGTCAACCATCACTCCTAGGTATTTTATAGCAGGTTTTGAAGTAATGGTTACAGACCCAACATTTACACTTATAGTTTCTACTATCTTCCTGCTGCTTATTAGAACTACATCGGTCTTATGCTCAGCTAATTCCAGCTTCATAGACCTTAGCCAAGTCTTGATCCTGCTTACTGATTCGCTTGCGATCCTCTCAATTTCGTGGATGTGTTTTGCTACCATTACCACCGCGATGTCATCCGCGAATCCAATGACTTTAGTTCTGGGGGGCATATTCAGTCTTAGAACCCCGTCGTACATTAGGTTCCATAGCAGTGGGCCCAGAACTGATCCTTGAGGAACCCCTGCTGATACGATATACTCCTCAACGCCTTTGTCACTTCTATACCTCAGTTTACGGTCCCTGAAATAGCTCTCAATTATTTTGATTATATAACTAGGCGACCCTATTTTTGCGAGGGTTTCTAGTATACGCTGCCAACTAGCTGTGTTAAAAGCATTTCTAACGTCCAGAGTTACCACAGCGCAGTATTCTTTTTTCCCGCCGCGCCATCTCTTGCCTTCAATGGCTTCTGTTGCTAAATCTACCACGCATTTGATAGCATCCACTGTTGAGCGGGATTTTCTGAAGCCAAACTGGTAAGTGGATAGAATACCTTTGTCTTCAGCGAAAGACGACAGCCTGTCGCAAATAATTCTCTCCAGAATTTTCCCCATTGTGTCTAGTAGACATATTGGTCGGTAAGACTCGGGCTCGCCAGGCTTTTTGTTGCCCTTGGGTAAAAGCACAAGTGTTTGCTTCTTCCACCTCTTTGGGAAAGTGCCTTCGTTAAGGCAGGTTTGGAAGACTGCTTGAAATATGTCCGGACGTTTGGAAATTGCTAATTTCAGGGCTCTATTTGGTATGCCATCTGGGCCTGGAGCTTTCTTAGGCTTTATTTTATTACACGCCGCCTGGAGTTCTTGCTCGGTGACACGAGGGATATCGCTTGCTTCGTGTTGTATGCAGGATGGCAAAATGTTTTCGGATCTTTGAGGAAAAAGAGTAGTAACAATTTTGCGCAGCCTAATTGGGCAAGTAATTTGGGGTGTGTGTACGCTTTTCGCTTTGGATAATACCACCCGGTACGCGGTGCCCCAGGGGTTGATATCAGCTTCCTCACAAAGCTTCTTGAAACTTTCTTGCTTGCTAGTTTTAATGGCTTTTTTTAGCGCCTGCCTGGCTGATCTAAGGTTTTGGACATTTTCAACAAAGTCAGGTCTCCCTCTACTGCGTTGCATCTTGCGTCTAGCGCGGAGGCATTGAGATCTTAGTGATTTGATATTTTCGTTCCACCAGTAGCATGGGTATATGTGTTGATGCATTACTCGCCTGGGCATGGAGGCGTCGCAAGCTTCTCTTAGTCCTTCTACTAGGAGTTTCGTCCTATTCTCAGCAGAACCAGCAGGGGTTTGTAGTTGCTCAATCATATATGTTAGGGCTTCGCTATCAAGCATCGCGTCCTTCCACTTTGGACCTGTCGGCTTGGGTGCAATTTTAAGCCTCCTTTCATTGATGTCCATTATGATAGCTTGATGGTCACTGTGCGTGTAGCCCTCACTCACCCTCCATTTGATCTTTTGAGCAAGGGAATCATTTGCCAGGGTAATATCTATGACTGACCCTATTCCCATCTTACGGTAGGTGAAAGTTGACCCGCTATTTAGAACAGTAATGTGGAGAGGAGCAAATGCTTCAAGAAGCATCTCTCCTCTTTTGTTTGTGCGCCGGCTACCCCATTCGGTTGCCCAGGCGTTGAAATCGCCCGCTATTATTAAAGGCGATTTTCCACTAGCTTCCAGAACAATGTTTTGAAGAAGCTGTTCGTACTGCACTGTAGTCAAACTGGGTCTTGCGTAGCAACTGACGAAATTGATTCCATTTATTTTAGATCGCACGAACCCTTCGCCAGCGCTATTATTCTCTTGGAAAGCGAGCTCTCCACAAAGCCAGATGGCCGCGCAGTTTTTGCTGTCAGAGGCCCAAGTGCTGTTGTTTTCACACCTGTAGGGCTCACATATAATGGCAATATCCGCTTTAATTTCTTTAACTCTTTGTGATAATAGGTCTTGGGCGGCCTCACAGTGGTTAAGATTTATCTGAACAATTCTCATTTGCTTTTATTTGTTAGAGCTCTCCTGAATGCAGGGCACCTATAGCTCCCGGTAATATGGTTGATGTTCTCCCTTCTGTCAGTCTCGCAGAGCACACATTTCGGGCTATTTTGACAATCCTTGGCGAAGTGACCATCAACACCACATTTCCTGCACTGCTTAGATCTATCGGAAGAACTAGCACAGGTGCGCGACATGTGACCGTATTCTAGGCATCTATAGCATCTTTGTAACGAGACACGTTCTCGTAAGCGACAGACGACCCATCCAATTTTGACTTTGCCAATCTCCATTAGCTTTTTGTCTTTCACAGCTGGCAGCCTAATGGTGGCCGTTTGAATGCCCGCATAGGCTGCTCGGAGTCCAGTTATATCTGCCAACTCCATATCGTCAAAACCAGGCAAGATTTAATCGCGTTAGGCACCTCTTCCTTGCAGGTCACTTCATCGATGTCCTTGCATTCTATTGTGATGAGATGAGTAAGCGCCTTCACTGTTGCTTCGCTACCTAGGGTGGCACCCACGATAGTTTTGAAATCAGTAGATTTTTTACACGATTTCGTCAGTTCGATTAAGAGATCGCCTTTTTGGGTTCTCCTTATTTTTGAAACTGATTCAGCGAAATTCTTGAATTTTTCGTCGCTTTTCACCTTCTTTAAAATATCAGCGTAAGAACAGTTACCCGTTTTTTCAATTATTATGGCATCGGGTCTTACTCTTCCCGTACCTTTACTAATAACTTGTTTGGCCTTTTTGGGGTTTTTGTTTTTTACCAGTGTCCACTCATTTGTTGGCTTGTGCTGGACTGGGTGAGAAGAAGCTGGTACATGAACTTTCACCACCGATTGCGTTCTTCTCACTGCTTCTGCTTTTTCCGTTTTACTTCTCGGAGAATCCTCAGTGCTAGCCTTTTGGCGTTTAGTTCCTGTTGTATTTATTGGCCTGGGTGACGTTTGTGTACTATTCTCATGGCAGGGCATCCCCTTTGAGTTGCAACGACATTTTTCTGCGGCAGCCCGTTGGTAGAGGGATTTTATACTAAATATAACGTCCCTCATAGGTTGATGGATGGTACGGCGCTTTCCTTCGTTTTCGTTTAGCATGTTCACGAGGGCTATTACTTGTTCCCCCAGCTTGCTAAACGAGTTTTTCGTTTCCAGATCTTGTTTCTGTGCTGATCTGATAGTGGGTGAGCCAGCACCCGTAATGCTCTGTGGCTCTTCGACTCGGCAAGTCCGGTCCGTAGGAGATCTTGCCGGTGAATGAGCCAGGCGTGAGCTTTTCTTGAAGGGATCTATGTCCTCCGAGGCAAGCTTGTTTTGTTTTTCTTTGTTGTTTTGATCTTTCTTGTTTAGATCAATGGTTTCGTTTGCTTTTTTTGTGATTAATTGCTCCATATTTTAGTTTTTGGGTCCCCACTCAGAGCCGTTATCTTTACTCGTATGCGTAGTTACCTATTTGATCCCATGGTTATCTATGTAAACAGGGAGGCCATGCGAGGGTTGACACAATCTCTTATGAAGAATTGTGTTCAGAGCCAGATCGGTATTAGTCAGGATTAAATCAACTGAGCCTACGCGGCCAACTTAATGACAACGAATAGAGAGCGTTTTCTGAGTCCTGCCATGGTTTTAACGGGACGGGGGCAAACTTGGCATTAGCCTGAAAGCCATTTCTGCAGATTGTCACACCTGCATACTCAGGTAACAGAATACCAAACTCACCAGCTCAAAGCGAACATTTCAAAAGTGGGTTTCCAGTATACCATTAAGTTAAAACCTTACTGGGCTCGGTTCTAACATGTTAAAATAAGGTTGTGGCAACTTTGGTTATTAGTTGAATGTATTATAATATTTTACTAATAACATATCTATCTTCTTTAGGTAACAGTTTAGCTAATTGCAACTTCTTCTACTTTTCCTACTGGGTTGTCGTGCACGATTCCTAGTGGGTTACATTTAATAGTATGTACGTGTATGTGTACCAAGCAATAAAGAGGATAGAAATTTGTATTAGGTTCTCGTGCCGTTTAAGAGCGAGCATAGCGATTAAACATATGATAACGCCATCAGCCGGCGTCGATTGTGTATGGTATTTCTACCTACAACAACTTCAGCGACTTAAGCAGTATACATGCCCGCTATGTACGCACATGAACACAATCGAGTGTTAGGAGTAACAAACTAGTGCTACTAAACTTAACGTGAGGAATTTACATAGAAAACCCAACAAACCCAACCTTGACCACTAAATAAGAACGGTGATGACGTTAAGACAAACAAAACATTTTTTTTTTTTTTTTTATCCAACGACAGCTGCAGTAACTGAAGCGGTATACAGGCAGACGTTACAAATGTCTAATGTAGAGTATATACTACTTTATCTACTTTTCCTACCGGGATGATGTGCACGATTCCTACTGGGTTACTCGGACAACAGTTCGTCATTGTATATAAACATATTTATGTACGTGTGGGTGTATGAGACAAACAAATTTTAAAACAATAATACAAGCTCTCTTTGATTATCATGCTATTTGAGAGCGAGCATATAATAAGCTAACAAACATATGTGTGAGGATGCGAACAAGGAGGAGGCAGACTAAGCCTAATCGTGAGGTATTGACTTAACGAGCACAACATTGACTGCACAGTAACAACAATAGTATTACTGACCGCTCAATAAGAACAGAAATGACTTTGAAGCATACAATAGCAAATTGCTACTGCCAGGTTCAGCGTGAGGAGTGAACTTAGAAAGAGATGTTTAATTGGCTCTTTTTTTTTTTTTTTTTTTTTTTTTTTGTGTTTTTGTTTGCCGCCTTTGTTTACCACCGTTATGCATTCTCTCAGCACTGAGAGGCTTTGTGAAGGCTTTGACGAATTGAAATAGGTTATATTTCAATACAAAAACAAATCACAGGAAACAAATGGCAAAATATTATTAAACTGATATTTATAATACTTAGCTTATTTTTGTTTCCATATTTCAGCAGGCTCACTAAAGCACACTTAGATACACATTCCCACACTTATTTTCTTAATTTCAGCGTTTCGCACCACTGATATTTTAAAAATTAAGCACCACTTTCTAACTCACGTCCACTCGCGACCACCTCAAAACCAAAAAAACGTATGTAGATGTATGTATGTATGTGTGCGCGCATGTATGTTTGTATGTAGTTAGTTACAATACTCTGAGGTATGCTTGAAGTTGCTTGTTAAGCGGCATAAATGCTTTATATGTATGTATGTGTACGGGTACATCAGAGGACAGAATAACAGCAGCACGACAAATAAGTTTTGATTATTTATTTATTTATTTTATTATTTCATTATTATTTTTACTTAAGTAACAAAAGTTCATTTAGAGACTATTGACAATTCTGTGCTTAAGCAACGAGAATTAGTGTAACACTAAAGCTTTGCCTCCATAATTTAGAAGTAGAAGTAATTTTACAGCTTGAATATAACTGATTCATATGAGTTGTAAAATTCGTTTAAAAATATATTATAAAACTAGACTTACTAGACTTTCTGTCAAAAAAAATATAGGGATTTGTTCATTTAAAGGGTGGTTAAATTTAAAGGGCCGATGTTGAATGTAAACCACACCTAAGCGCCAAGCTTTTTCTCCATTTCATTTGACATTTTTCAATTTCAGTCTAACTCAATTTGAACCGTGGTCAATTTCAACATTCGTCCATGGTCAGAATGGTGGCTGGAAATGGCAACAGTGAATGACCAATTTTTGGAGAAAATCATCTTCAATGATGAGGCACATTTTCACCTCAGTGGATTCGTCAATAAGCAGAATTGCCGCATTTGGGCGATTTTTTTTGTTTTGTATTAATTTTTATTGTAACTAGTCAACAAAATTAAACTAAAGAACAATTTTCTTCGGTTTCTGAATTTAATACCGAGTTCTTCTCTTTTCTTCTTTACGTGAGAACTCCATCTGAGTTTGGTGTCAAGAGTCAGACCCAGGTATTTAGCCGTGTTATGATACGGGACTTGCACTCCATTTATATATAGTGGAAGGTATCTTATTTCATTGTACGTAAAATCAATATGAACGGATTTGGTTTCATTTAGTTTTATACGCCAAGTAACTGCCCACTCATAGATTCTGTTTAAATGTTTTTGAAGATTTGCAGTTGACTCAATTTGTGTATTTCCAACTGACAAGATAGCGGTGTCGTCTGCAAACGTTGCTATGACGCAGTTCTGATTGGTAGGCAAATCGGATGTGAAAACTAGATAAAGGATGGGCCCCAGAACGCTACCCTGTGGGACACCAGCTTTAATTTCTTTCAGGTCAGAATACGTGTCGTCGTATTTAATTCGAAAGAAACGATCGGATAGATAGGATTTTAAAATGTTATAATATTGAATTGGTAATAGCTCTTTTATTTTGTTGAAAAGGCCATCGTGACATACCTTATCGAAAGCCTTGGATACATCTAGGAAGACAGTCGAGCACACTTTTTTCTTTTCGAAGGCATTTTCTATAACTTGAGTTAGCCTGTGAACTTGATCGATTGTCGAATGTTTTGGGCGAAAGCCAAATTGTTGCGCTGGTATCGGATTCCTCTGCTCAATAATATTGTTAAGACGTTTGGCAAGTAGTTTTTCCAATAGTTTTGACAAAATGGGTAGGAGGGATATAGGCCGATATGATGAGACGTCGTGTACTGGCTTTCCTGGCTTGTTTACCATGATCACCTCGGCAGTTTTCCAGTATATAGGGATGTGTTTCAATCCGAAGATAGCATTCATAATTTTGGTTAATTTAATTAGAGTAATTGATGGGAGTTGTTTTAGGATTTCCTCGGTGATGAGGTCAAAGCCAGGTGCCTTTTTGGATTTTATTTCTTTTCATTTCATCACATAATTCAGAATCCATTACTGGAGGAATTTCGTCGTGATCGTTGAGGTAACATGATTCCATTTCAGCCGCTCTTGATACGTCGTATGGCTTGAAGATATTTTCAAGGTATTCAGAGTAGGTATTAGCTTTCTCTAAATTGGTTTTTGCCCATGTGGTATCTGTTTTTCTTATTGGTGGATATTGTATAGCTGGTTGTGAAAATCTTTTCGCGCATTTCCAAAGTGAGTAATCGGTGCTGTGTTCATTTGTTAGCCCTTTTAGGTAGTCACTATGAGCTCGGTTTTTAAAAGCCTTTATCTTTTTAGAGAGTTCTTTTGATATTTTATTTAAAGTAGTTTTATAAGGTGGGGATCTGGATTGCTGCCATCGTCGGCATGCTTTGCGTTTTTCTCTAACCATTTCTTTTATTTCTGTGTACTTATGTCCCGCTGAGATAGTTCCTATAACTGGGGTACTGCGCCACGCTGCGCGTTGTATGCTGTTTGACAAGTTCAATACTTCATCGTCAAGAGCCTCATTACAATTTATTTTTGGATTGTCTTTATCTCCGACAGTATCTTTCTAAAGAAATCTCAGTCAGTGTATTTATTCGTTGGTGTAAATTGTGGTTCCTTGGTAATTACACTTTTATGTATTGTTAAGTATATTGGAGAATGGTCCGAGTTTAAATCTAGTCCACTTTCTATGCGTATATATTCTGAAGAAAAATTTCTGGTTATGAAGAAGTCTATAAGATCAGGAATCTTCTGTGGATCTGTTGGCTAATACGTTGGTGCTCCAGTAGAAAGTGTGCTGCATCCAGTACTTTGGATCGCCTTGTATAATTCTTTGCCTTTGGTTGTGATAATTCTCGACCCCCAATGGGTATGCTTAGCGTTAAAATGCCCGCCCATTATGAATCCATGTTTATGATTATTGATTAGCCGCAGGTATTGATCGCATGTCATCTTATGCCTTGGAGAGCTATAGACTGCTGTAAGTGATAAATGTTTACCGCAATCAATCGAAATGGTTATCGTTTGAAATTCATTTGTATAGAGTCTGCCGTCTTCAAAATGTTTTATGTTTTTTTTTTATAATGATTGCAGCACCTCCACGTGCGCAGTTATTTGGATGTATTTTATGGTATGCCACAAAATTTGGCATGATTCCTTGGTAAAATGAGTTTCCGAAATCAAACAGATGTCGATTTTTTTCAAAATTGAGGATTACTTCAAGATCATTTTGATGCTTCAATAAGCCGTTTGAATTCCATAGCATAATTTTAAAAAGATTGGTCATTGGGCTTGAGCAAAAATTGTTTCAAGTTTTAGTAGCCGCTTTCCAAGTGCTAGCGTGAACTCATTTTGTTTTGTTAGTTTTTCTAGGATTTGATGCAAAATATTTGTATCTTCCGAAGGATCATTCCCTTTTACTATTTGGCAGTATGTTGGTCCATTAGTTATTGATGCAGTTTTTTGAAGAGCTGGATTACGTGAAGATATTTTTTGATTGTTTTCTGTGGGCTTTATAGCTGGTTTTTTTTTGCATTAATATCTTTATTTTTGATATCGCTTTTTTTGTTACCGAATCTCTGATCGCGTATCTTTTGCAACTCCTTAGCAACAACACAGCCTCTATAGCTAGATGGATGAGCTTCACCACAGTTGCAGCATTTTGGTTGTACTTCTTCAGGCTTATTGCATTTGGGCGAATGATAATCCAAGAGTGATTGCCGAAAAACGAATGCACCCACAAAGAGTGACTGTCTGGTGCGGTTTATGGGCCGGCGGCATCATTGGGTCGTATTTTTTCCAAAGTGAGGCCGGTCAGGCAGTTACTGTGAATAGTGTTCGCTATCGTGAGATGATAACGAACTTTTTATGGCCCGAATTGGAAGATATGAATGTGGACGATATGTGGTTTCAATAGGACGGTGCCACTCTTCACACAGCTAACGAAACAATGGCTCTGTTGCGCGAAAAATTTAATGGCCGAATAATCTAACGGTGCGGCGATGTCAATCGGCCGTCAAGATCATGTGATTTGACACCATTGGACTTCTTTCTTTGGGGTTATTTGAAAGAAAAGATGTACGTCGACAAGCCAGCAACAATTTAAGAGCTAAAGGATGAGATAATTCGCACATTAACGGCATAGAACCTCAATTATGCCTCAGCGTCACCGAAAATTTGGACCATCGGATGGAGGTGTGCCACCATTTGGTCAATATTTTGTTCTCTACAAAATGGAATTATACCAATATTATCATAATAAAGAGAAATGACAATAATTAAAAAAAAAGTGTATTTTATTTAAAATTAATACCGGCCCTTGAAACTTAACCATCCTTTAGATAAGGAACTATTTGCATTTCGTGGTCTTTGGAGGTGTGCCGCCGGGGCCGCGGCAGCCATTTGGCCGATATTTTGTCCCACACATAATTGAGCCATACCAGTGTTATCATAGTAAAGAAAAATTATAATAATTTCTTAAAAAATTGTATTTTATTCAAAACCAGTACCGGCCTTTGAAACTTAACCACACTTTACAAAGCGCGCGTCCCTTAAATGTCTAAATTTTTCGCCTTCATCGGATGAAAACTTCGACAAAGTCAGAAAAATGGTGAAGGAAAACCAGCATTTAAATTTGAGGGAGATAGCTCGTAACCTTAGCAATTCTCACGAATCATGAAGATGCGTGGCTGCTCGACTCGTTCCAGAGAGTTGAATTTCTTTCAAAAAATTCATCGGAAAAAGGTGGCTGAAGACATGCTTAAACAAGAGAATTCAGACCCAACGATTATCCAGCGCATCATAACAGGTGATGAGACGTGGATATATGAGTGTGGCATGTAAACCAGTCAACAAGCAACCAGGCGGCTGAATGGCGCTATCCATATGAGCCGAAACCCAAATAACCACGTCCAAGTCGGTCAAAAGTGAAAGTCGCGACACTCGTTTTCTTTGATTCTCAAGGTGTTGTGCACTCAGAATTCATTCCAAATGGTTTTACCTTAAATAGAGAATATCATTTGAAAGTTATGCGACGGTTGAGAGAGAATGCGCGTAGGAAACTGCTCAATTGGTGGAAAGAAAACTTATGGATCTTGTGTGAAACTCTAATTTATAAGTTTTTTGTTGCAGCGTGAATTATGTTTTTATAAAAAAATAAAAGTAAAAAATTATAAAAAATAACTCAACAATCAATACTTGGCAATAGGCGCGCTACTATTATTGTGAACATAGGTGTAGGCACAAATATGTAGATGAAAGACATAAAAAGCAATGTTTATGCGGCACTTGAAACCAAAAGCAGAATCTCTTATTTAACCAAAAAAGTAGATGAAAAAACAAAAAAAACAAAAAATAATAATAATGAAAGTGTTGTCTAGAGGCGTTCAAGGCATATGCGGTGGTCTCAAAATCTGGTGCATTTGTAATTTTGCTAAACCTACTTTAAAGGCATTTGGCACTAAACCTGATTCGAATTATTTTTACTAAAGTTAATATTTTTCTTTAAAAATTTAAATTAAGTCTTACTCAAAATTAGAAAAAGTTAAGTTTTAACCAGGCAAGGTAAACCTTCTAAGTTCTATGAGTTACGGCTAGTGCTAACTTCACTATGAAATTTCGCCAGCAACATATGTATATAAGACATGCGTGAAATGTTGCTAGTAGCATATAGAAAACTTGGCGTGAAATGTTGCTAGCAACATGTAAAAGAATTGCCGTGAAATGTAGCAAGCAACATATAAAAGAATCGCCGTGAAATGTTGCTAGCAGCATATATAAGACTTGCCATGAAATGTTGCTAGCAACATATAAAAGACTTCGCGTGAAATGTCGCTAGCAACATATAGAAGACTTGCTGTGAAATGCTGCTAGCAACATATAGAAGACTTGCTGTGAAATGCTGCTAGCAACATATAAAAGACTTGCCATGAAATGTTGCTAGCAACATATAGAAGACTTGCTGTGAAATGTTGCTAGCAAGCAAGCCTTCTTTATGTTGCTAGCAGCATATAAAAGACTTTCCGTGAAATGTTGCTAGCAACACTGGTTGTCATATGAGAAGAAAGGTCAAATTTATGAGCATCGCTTCAAAAGCAATTGGCACGGTTTGGTAAGAAAAGTGTTTTTAAACATAAAAATAAAATCAATTCTATTATTTCTACTTTAAGTTTTACTGCATTTACCAGCCTTTTTCGATTTACTTCCATATGAAGATAAAGTTGGCTTTGGTGTCTATTGATGAAAAAGTAAGCGTTTTGGCTCGTCTTCCAAATCATTGTAGGGTATTTCAGGGGGAAATTCTAGCCGAGGTAGCTATAGGGAGGGCATAGTGATATACCCAGGAATTGTAAAGCAGTCCTTCTTGGTATGGAGACTGTATTTATACCCCTCTCAAACTACAAACTGCGTGGTACAAGTAGCCACCACGAGTGGGTTGATAGTCTGACATGTGGTGCTCCAAAAATAATTTCGCCAAGTGGGACGTCAGGCGATCAAAGCCACTACAAAGCAAAGATGGTGGGTCTGTTGGTGAACGAGGACGAAATGAAGTACCTCCTGTTACCAAAGATCAAGTATTGTACTGCAGTAGCTGACAAAATATCCAATTAGGTCTGTCATTTTATCGTAATGCTTGCCAAACGTGTGGAAAATATTAAACAATAATATCGGTATGGCTCTTCCGGCTCTATTGTAAAAACACATCATCTTCTCGGACGAAACTACCACCCTCGATTATTTTCTTGGGTACTACGTCATCTTCTTAGTATACGCCAACAAGTCAACCACAATTCATTCAATCTACAAAATAGTCATCAAACAGAGTCATCAGAAATTGGAACCACCTACTTGACCGTCTACTTCAGTGTGGTCAGTTGCTAACAATAGAAGCTAAGAGTATACTAATGCCACCAAACAAGTAGGAAAACTTTCTCACAGTTAGCCCAGACTTTGTCATCACTTGCGCCTTAGTCATCACTCACCGCGTTGTGACACCAAATTTCTTACCTCCTCAGGCTTTTTGTCCATATCAATAATCGACTAAGAGTCACATGACTCAGGAGTACGGGTCTTGGGAGAGCTGCACATTCGCAGAAAATGTGCTCTGGAAGCTCATCGTCGAGTTCGCTAGACATACATCGAACTTCTTCTTGAGACGAAAATTATGCAAATGGGTTCTCAAGAGTATCTGAAATTGTTACCTCATTCGGCCGACCTGAGCGTTGCTTGTTGATCTTTGGACGCCCAAACTTGCCTATGCAGACTATGTATTTTCTTTTTACAGGGTGCATACGTTAGCTGGGAAAATGCATATATGGGACTATGACATCTCAAAAAAATTATTTTTCTTGTTGGTTATTTCCAGATAAGACATGGTGGACTACAACTTAACTCAAGGAATAAAGATACAGGCAGTTAACGTCGCTTTATGTGCAAATCGCAACAATTTAAAAAGCTCTAATTTTCTTAGGTGCATCCATTCATTCGTTCAGAAGTGAATCGCCGTGAATTGGAAGCATCAGGCGGGGATGCATAATCTGTTGCAAAACGCGAAGAACGATCTGACTCTATCAGACCTGTAGCATTTTTGTAGCGTGATGCCAATAAGCTTCCTCGTAGCACCATTTCTTCTAAGGAGACTGCAAGTAATACCATTAAGGTCAAAATGAATGAGGAACATTTGATGCGGGCATTCAATCATTTCCGGACCCGGAGGACACAAAAGACCATGAGGTTGAAGTACAAAGTTCCAATAAATCTAAAAATCTTTCTAACCGGCATCAAGAAGGACATCGTGAAGTTTATTAAGGCGTAACAGCTACGCTGGGTCGGTCACGTAGTGCGTTTGGAAGAATCATGACCACAGAAAATAAACTATTTCTAATTCAATCATCAAGAGAGGCAAAGGCAGACCTAAGCTGACATGTCTACAAAACATCTGCGAAGACTTGAAGAAATGAAAAGTAAAAATTGGAGAATGGAGGTTCTTGGGCGATTTAAATGGAAGAAGATCGACGAGGAAGCTTAAGCTTACGAAAAGTTGTAATGCTGATGAATGATGATGATAATAAGTTAATGTTGTGTCAAAAATTCGCGACACTCCGGTGTCTCAGGAAACGAAATTGCCGACGAATTGGTCAACCGTGGATCAGCGGTGCCCACACAGGGGCCAGAGCCAATAATCGGAATCAGTTTCGCAGGAATCAGGAATGGGATCAGCGATTATGTAAGCAATCTACATAAAGATCGATGGTCCGGTCTAGAACGCTGCAGAACAGCAAAGTGTTTTGTGACAAATCCGAACAGAAAACTGTCAAACTGGAGTCGTGGAGTCTTCATACGACCACCATTGGAATCATTGATGAACCGATTTGCTTGTCTTGCTTAGAGGAGGCGAATAGCATGGATCATTTTCTCTGTGAGTGACCTACCTTTGCTAGAGCAAGGCTACGAGTTTTGGGTTCCGATGTCGTGAGAATGAGTAATATTCAATCTCTAAAACTGGAGGATATTTACAGGTTTGCCAAAGAATCAGGAAAATTCTGGCAGGACTAAATATCTCTCTCTCTCTGTCCCAATTATTTCCTATCTCTTTCTCTGATACTTTTCTCCTTCCCTCCTTGACTATCTACCCCCTTTCCAGAGCTTTAAATACAATGGGCTGAGTGTTTTAGGTGCCTCCTGGTGCTCCTTGGCTCGACCTTTTCAAATTTCAATTTCAATGGTAATGGTTACACATGTTAGACTAAGGCCTTTATGCACTGCGACCAGATTGATCTATTGTCGCCCTTAAGGGTTTAATTTTAGTTATTTTGTCAAACCAGCTCCTTAGAGGAGAGCATTTGTAAGTCTTCATTCTCCAGTAGGTACGAGCCCAGGATTCTGTGTCTCGTATGACCTAATGCTTCACAACTGGTGATTAAGTGTTCCATGGATTCAGAACCTGCACAAACAAGTGCTAGATTGTCCAATTGTTTGTGTGTTTGTATGTTTATTGGAGGCAAAGTGACCTGTCAGTGCTCTACAAAGTAATCTGAGGCCCTTTCTATCTAGGACTAGAACAGATTTGGCTTGGTTGGCATTAAAGTTCAGGAACTTAGTGGAGTGATTAAGATCTCTTGTGCCGTTCCAGTGTTCCGTGATTTTAGTTTCGATCCATTTTTTTGGTTTCCTGTTTTATATTATTTTTGATGAAGCCGAAAAATGGGGTTGGTCTAATAACTAGCTCTTCTCCCCCTTTTTTGGCATAAAAGTCCGGCTTTTCGTTTCCTTCGTGTCCGTCATGTCCAAATCACTGATTATGAGTGTCCAGTTTGTTAAGTGCATTGCTACGCTCTTGACGTATGTGAAGCTACTCAATGCTTTGAGAACAGTATCTGTACTTAGAAGTTTTATTAAATACTAGCTAATTCAAAATAAACGCTAATTAGTTTTACTCTCAAGTTGTACTCAAATAACGTACGCACCCTGTATATTAGGCCGGGTCGATTTGTGGGGAAGCAAAAAAATCGACCATTGCTCTACGAAAATCATATTCTAGGGATCAAAATAAGAAATTTTGCCGAAGGAACCATACCTCTAAAACGAATTCTGATAATCCCCAATTTGGGTCTAACTTTTTAGTTTCTTTTCTCATGTAAAGGCCAAAAATTGTGATATTTTGAAATGATTGTATGGGGAACCCCCCAGAGGAGTTCCAGGGGGTGTGCCACTGGCACGGGTGGATCGGCCGTCCAAAGTTAGTGGGGGTCGGTCATACATTTGGACTCGATTGGAGCACTCTAAATGGGTCAGAGTGGGATTTTTCGTTCGACCCAAATTGGGGGACATCAGAATTCGTTTTAGAGGTATGGTTCCTTCGGCAAAGTCTCTTATTTTGATCTCTAGAATACGATTTTCACAAAGCAATGAGCGATTTTTAAATCGACCCGCCCTACTGTATATCATTGTATTTTTGCTTGGAAATTCTCCCTTTCAACGCATGAAATTTACTTCTCCCAAATCTCTCCATTCCATGAACTTTTTGACCGCCCTCGGACTATTTATGTTTACGAAAGTACCACTGATTGTTTACTTCGCAGCTATTTTTGTTATTATTCATAGCCAATCTGCTCGTGTGGCTAATTTTTGGAATTTTCTAAGCGCTTTGAAGAGAACCTGTGACATAATAATTTATTTTTAATATATATTTTGACCATGGGGAGCATCGAAAACGCAGCTCTAGTAACATAAATTTCATTTAAAATACATAAATTGACACCACGCAAAGTAAAACAAAAATGAAATATATGGGGCGATAAGAAATTCAAGCTGAGCAGACGCGCGAACGCTGCGCAATCTATTGAGCCATACAGCAAATGAAATGCTTTAGTCAATTTCAGGCACTGCCTGCATTAACAACCTTAACGAATTCTCGGAATCTGTATACATTTCTAAGGCAAAATGTCAAGCATTTACCAGACTTTGGTGCTGTTGCTGCTGCTGCTGCTGCAAATACGTGGAAAAATCACCTTAGCCAAGCCAGCTGCGCCACAGTACAGCAATGCAACACTGCAACTCGCGCGTGGCATACAAATGGCGGCATATATGGATGTGGATGTCAATCCATGTGATGATTTCTACAATTGGGCCTGTGGGCGTTGGTCGCTTAGCCACCCAGCTGCGGCATCAAAGCGCAAAACCTCATTCGTGGGACTACTGGAAAATTTGTATGTGAGCAAATGCGCGGCGGCACTACAAAAGCCCAGCAATAGCAATGACGCAGCTGCGGCCGATATATATTTGGATAATTTGCTGAAAGCGGTATTTGATTCATGTCACGATACGAAGGCAATAAACACCGTGGGCTATGCACCCATTTGGGATGCCTTGGAGCTGCAGGGTGGCTGGCCGTTCATCATCGACGATGAGTGGTTCGAAAACGAGTATGACTGGCTTAAGACTGTGGTGTTGGCCAAACGTAAATTCAATGCTGACGTCTTTATTGCTTTCGAAGTGGTGAAGGACCTGCAACATCCCGAGATAAATCGCATGCAATTAGGCGCGCCACAGCTAGCGTTGAATGAGAGCGAAGCAGCATGGAGTGAAAAGTATGTGACGCAGCGTGAAAATTATCAAGCGCACATATCGGAAAAACTACAACAATTCTTTCCGGAAATGCCGAATGGTTGGTCCGAGGAAGTCGCCTCACAGGTGATACAAGTCGAAGAGAAGTTGCTCAAGGCATTGCCCAATGCAACCAATGCCGAAGCACCACTTGACCGCTACGTTGCTGAGCTGAAGGTGTCCTATGGCAACTTTGTGGACTTGAGTCGCTATCTGCAACTAATGTTCGATCGTCCGATTAATGAGAAAGTATATGAAACGCCAAAGGGCTATTTCAAAAACCTTGTCGATGTCATACGACTCACGCCCAAGCTAACGCTGGCCAATTACACGCTCTGGAAAGTTTTGGATCAATTCGATTTGGGCGGCAGCAAAGAGTTTTGCGTACGCAAGCTGATGCAATTTCTGCCACATGAATTGGATTACTTCTACTATCGCAACTATGAGGAGCCCGGTTTGTTCAAGGAGTTGCAAGCACTTTTTCACAGCATCAAATACAATCTTTACGATGAGTTGCAGACCTCGCCGCGCTTCAGTTGGATCTCACCGCATACGCTGCAGAATTTGAGAGAAAAACTACGATCGATGCGTGTGGAAGTTGCGCAAACGCAAGAGCAGGTGGGTTTGTTTCAAGGCGACATTAAGCCGCCCAACATGCAATCGCATCAATACTACAGCAACATCATCAGCCTGCTGGAATGGCAAAATGAGAAGCGGCTGTTCAAATTGCATCAAGGCGCTGCCCTACTCAATACGCCACAACATAACACGCAACGGAACGCACAAAATATGTTACCCTCTTACAATTCACACACCAACACCGTGCAATTACCAGTCGTTTTCCTGCAGCCACGCTTCTTCTGGGATCCTGTCTATCCTATTGCGCTCAAGCATGGCACATTCAGCTTCTTGCTGGCGCAACAAATCGTGCGCGGTCTAAGCGATGATGAGAGCGAAACCGATCGGCATAAAGTGTGGGATATTCCCTCTGAATTGGCGTTCGCAAAACGTGCCAGCTGTTATGCCCAGGAGACGCAGTATGCAGCAAAAGAGTTCCGCGGCCGAAATGTGAATGATCGCGAGCGCCTGAAGACGGCGCTCATAGACAACGGCGGTCTCGCCATCGCTTTCCGCGCATATGAGAAGGCGCTGCGTGTTACAGGGGAGCGTGAACCAGGCGTGTTGCCACGATTGCCCATCACGCATATGCAGCAGTTTTTCCTCGCTTACGCGCAGCTCTTCTGTGCTGATGATGCTGCGGAGTTGTTGGAATATGACGTCCTGCCGGAAGCGTTGCGTGTAAATGGCGCCGTTGCGAATCTGGCCGAGTTTGCAAAGGAGTTCAAATGTAGCGGCGAGAGTAAATTGAAGCCGAAAGAGAAGTGTATCATTTTTTAGTGCCAGGTAGTAGAAAATTTTTGATTTAAGTTTACATAGAAATTTTTGCATTTTGGGTGCGTACGAGTATAAGCAGGCACTTCTGTAACAATTCTTGAATAATTGTGCCAAGCAGTTCAAAGAAATGAGTTTCAATTAAGTTGGCGGGATAGGGTACTTTTGTAGTTTAATAAAAAACAAGAGTTAACAAAAAATCAAAACAAGTCGTTCTTCACTTTAAAAAGGTTTTCTTGCAAAGGGCTCGGAAGTAAAATCTGTAGTGTTTTATATGCGCCCAATTGAAAAATCTTCACTGGCTTTGATGATATTATTAATTTTTAAAAAATTGTATATGAGGGGAACCGCGAAGTTAAATAAATATTGCGCCTCGTTGGGGTTGTTGCTGAGTGGTGCGAGCAGTCGGGAGTTCAATACTGCTGCTATATCGACGAGAAGCATTGCGGTTTCTTCGGCGGTTTACAGCGCGTTGCCTACGGCTCCCATGCTTCTGTGCCAGAAAGGCTTCCCCGAGCTCCCTCTGCTCCCAAAAAGTTCGTCAGCACCCCTCGACGCCCAATGAACCAGTTGAGAGCGAAAACAAATTTATCAAAAACATTTTTCTAATAACGGTCACCCCTCGGCAGGCAGTGGCAAACCTCCGAGTGTGTTTCTACCATGAAAAAGCTTCTCATAAAAATATCTGCCGTTCGGAGTCGGCTTGAAACTGTAGGTCCCTCCATTTGTGGAACAACATCAAAACGCACACCACAAATAGGAAGAGGAGCTCAGCCAAACACCCAAAAAGGGTTACCCACAATAATCTATCTCACATATTGAGAAGGGCCCTTGGGCGCGTAATCGATCGGCGGATAGATTGCCCATGATCTGACCTTGCAATTTTGGCTTGACAGTGAATGCATTCTCTTACAGTTCAAGCTCACCGGTTCATCAACCATCAGAACCATTATTCACCGTTACATAGCACATCGTGGGAAATAGGAATGGCCTGCAACTGCGTGGGCTCACAAAGGGAAGTGGAAGCTGGAAACAAACCGATCCATGTTAAACAGGTATTGAGTGCGAAAAGTTGAAGCAAGAAATTGGCTTTGTGATTGACCGAAACTCCTTATTTTCGTTCTCGTTTTCATTGGTTCTGGTCCGGTTTCAACTGTTATATATTTCAGTACTTATCGCTTTCGTTTTTGTGCTGACAAACTTCCAGAACCGTTTTTATTTTACAAAAACCACAGGCTAAAGCAGCGAACTTCAATCTCAAAAGATGAGTAAGCCAAAGTCGGCTATTTGAAATCTCTCTCCAAGTAAGGAGATGATGGACTTAAAGCCCTTAAAGCGCCAGAGAACTGTTACAAATAACAGCATAGTGCGCATAAGAACGGGTCTCCTTGAAAATACCATGTCGCTAGATCCAATCGAATTGGAGTGCCGACTCGATATATTGAGGTCCCACAGCGAAAAACTCATGAAAGTGTCAGTCGAAAAGTGAGGGAATCTATGAAGATGGTCACCATTGCAGCTGAGCTTTTAGATGGTGTGAAGCTTTTTTTTAACTCTTCATAAAATACACCTTTGTTTTAGGTAATAAACAGTTTATTTTAGAATGTACAGTTTAGTCTTAAGTTGACGTTGAAGACTAAAGTCATGTTTTCTGCAAACTACTCACTGTTTCATTTTAAATATATAATTCGCGCGAAGGCATTTCGCCGATAGTAAACGCGAAAAACGAAAATCAGTATTGGATTTCAAACGTAATAGTGTGATTGCATTATATTTGGCTGGAAAATCACAACCAGCGATTGTTCGTGAGCTGGAGCACCTGAAAGTGAATACAATTTTTATTTATTGCATCATCGCGCGTTACAACGATACTGGTAGCATTGCGAAACGTCATGGAGGTGGTCATCAAAAGACTGCAACGCCACTTGAAATGGTTCAAAAAGTGAAGAAGCGATTTGAACAAAATCCCCGACGAAGTGCCAATCGAATGGCGAAAGAACTGAAAATATCTGACCGTAGCATTCATCGCATAGTGAAAAATGATCTCGAAGTCAGACCTTACAAGACCTAGAAGGCGCACGATCTCACACCAAAGCAGCAACTAGTCAGACTTGAAAGAGCAAAGGAGTTGCTTCGCTTGGCCGAAAGCGGCCAGTTTCCGAACATTGTGTTTTCTGATGAGAAAAATTTTAAAACTGAGCAATTTTTAAGGTCCCAGAATGATAGAGCTTACTTGACTGACCGTTCATGCGAGAATTTGAGTCATCAATTGATCACCAGGAGGCAGCACCCGCCCCAGGTAATGGTTTAGGCCGCTGTAACCGCGGATGGGCGCTACTCAATCATTTTCATCGAGTTTGGCGGGCCTGGAGTCAAGGTACATGCCAAATATTATCTGCCGTGGGCAGACAAACATTTCGGTGGCTGACCATGGACGTTTCAACAGGACTCGACAGCGTCTCACAAAGATCGAGTGAACTAAGAATAGCTAAGAAACAACGTTCCAAAGTTCATAACGTCCATACACAGGGCTCTCAAATTCACCAGAGGCGAATCCGACGGGTTATTCTCTTTGGGCCAGGTCAGAGGAGAGTGAAGTCCGAACTAAAAGATTCACCAGTCTCGAGGCGCTGAAAAAAGACGTTGTCCGCGAGTGGGCCAAAATACCTACAAGTCACATTCGGGCAGCTTGCGATTCGTTACTGGACCGGTTCAAAGCCATAGTCACGGCAAAAGGTGGTCTTATCGAGCAAACGTAAATTGATTTTTAATTTTGCATTATTTTCAAATAGTTTTTACTTTGAATTGAATTTCCAAACTAAATTTATGGCCTTTCGAATTGGTTACACTTCGTGTGCCAGACCCTGAATAATGAAAGCATAACAAAAAAAATGGTGGTTTCAGGCCGATAGCCCCAGCCTGTAGTGTAATTATTTATAATTATATTTCGTAAATATGGTTAATGGTTAATGGTAGCAAAGGGTTAATGTATGTGGCTTTAGCACTGCGACCATATCGATCTATTGTGCACCCTATGCTGTCTATTGACTGTTAAGTATGCTTATGAATTGTACCAGCTCCTTCTGAGGGAGTGATTGAAGGTCTGTTCATCTGTAAGCATGAACTTGTTTAAAAACTTTCTCCTTCTATGCGTCAACCCCGGACATTCGATGATGAGATGTTCTATAGACTCCGCATCTACGCAGCAACATCTGCAGGTGCTGGTGTTAGTTGTGCCTAATTTATGTAGGTGTTTGTTGCAGGTGAAGTAACCCGTGAGGGCGCCTGTGAGAATGCGAATGCTCTTTTTGTTTAACGTGAGGGCCATGTTAGCTCTTTTAGCATTGAAACTTAAGAATTTTTTGGAGTGTCTAAGACCCTCTACGTTGTTCCAATGCTGATTTATTAGAGGTTTGGCCCAGTATTTTACTTTTTGTTTCAGGCTGTTTTTGTTAAATCCAAGCATGGGACTAGGTCCGATGAAATTTACATCTGCCCCTTTTTTGGCTTGAAAGTTTGCCTTTTCGTTGCCGTCATATCCCTCATGTCCTGGTACCCAAATTAATGAAACATTGTTTTTGGATGCCAAGTTATTGAGTGCCTTGTGGCATTCTAAGAGAGTTTTCGAGTTGTAGGTATAGCTATCTAAAGCTTTTAGAACTGATTGGCTGTCCGAGAGTATTCTAATCTTTACTCTCTTGTGGTTTCTACGTTGCATGATGTTTGCTGCTTCCATTATTGCGTATAATTCCGCTTAGAAGATGGTGGTGTCCCTGGTGAGAGTGAATGATTTGTAGATTCTGGGCCCCACTACTCCTGCTCCTACACCATAAGTTGTTTTTCATCCATCAGTTTTGTAAATATAAGTAAATCAATAAATATTTTTAATCTTATTTCATATATTTAACAACGTTTTGGGTTTTAATTTTAGATTTTACAACAACATTTTACATTATTGCGTTACAAGTGATTATTTCTCGTTTTCGTTTGCAAGAATCTCTTAATTGGCGTCAATACTCGTATGTGTGTAAGTATGTATGTATGTATGTGTGTGTCACACATTGCACTGCCTCAAACTTTAAATGGAACACTTAAGTATGTCACTAGTTTCGATTAAAACTTTCGAGATAACCGCTTGACCCGCCCTATTCTGCTTGGCGCTGCCAAGCAAGCGTTTTGGGTGAAGAAATGCCCCTAAGCAAAATAAAACACGCAGCCTCAAGCAGTTCATTCATTCACAAACCACTTAAGCATGAAACCAAAACACAAAAAAAACATATTTACACTTTAAGCAACTCGTAGTTGGTAAACAAAGCCAAAAACAAATGAGCAACAGGCAGCAGATAACAGATAAGAGGAGTCCACCGGCAAACGGCAACCGACGACTGATGACTGAAATCATACGACGACATACCGAAGGCCCAATAAATGCCCCAGACATCGATGAGAACCAATTAATGAGAGTGGGCTTTAGCATGTGTGCGAGTGTGTATGAGTGTGTGTGTGTGAGTGTGCTCACTGCAAATAGGCGCCACAACAAGCTGAGTAGCAAATCAATACATGCTGGCAAATGTTTGGAACTCAAACCGATTAGGGTGGTAGCAAACAGTTGTCAGACAAGCACCAGCAACAGCCTCAATGCTTATGCGTATTTTAGTGTAAGAGCACGCAATAAGAAGTTACAGATGTACGAGCCCTGTGAGAAATTGCACTATTTAAGAAATGGTGGCGCAACCAGAAATATGCGAATGGGTACTGGTTTCAGCTAAATCTATGTCTTTGAAGTACTTTTTTTTGTTTTTGTTGTGGGGGAACAATAAGCAAGTGCAGCACTCAGACACAATTAAGTCCATTGTACTGCACTCAGGTTCCCTTTTTAATTTTCTTTAAATCTACTCGATATCCGAAGAAATCTGAGTAGATCTTGTGGTGCCAAGGAGCCAAGGTGGTCACTTCTTAACACATCAGTGCCAAAGACCTCAAGTCTGATTCGAGCGAAGGCCGGGCAGATGAACAGAAAGTGGCCGCCGTCTCATCCTCCTCTTCACACGCTGGGCAGAGTGCACTATCTGAGATGCCCCCCTTTCCATGTGATTCGCACGTAAATTGAGAGTACTTATTATTTTAAAATATATTATATTACATATTAATATTCATGCGTTTAAAGTTTGTTTTCCACTTTCTCCAGTGGTCCCAGACTCTTTTCTGTAACTAGAAGGAGGAAAGACATGCTGTGCCTTTGCGGAGCCTCCGCTTTGATAATCGACCAATCGGTCATCGGCACATAGCGATTATGCGCCTGAAGGTAGGGGATTAGTTGATTGGCTTCAAACTCCATGTTTGGTCCCCAGATGGGAGCCCTCGACCTGTGAGAAATCTCGCTAGCCAGAATTAGCTTGAGTTTCAAGCCCTCCCTGCTGTTCTGGATTTTGCCAATCACGTTTGAGAATTGGTCATCGCTTTTAATGACACGGTAACCGCGGACTAACTATACCGAGTCGAAAACTAGTGCTTGACATTCCGGGTTCGCCATGACATGGTAAACGACTATGCGAGACAACCGTGCCTGAATCTCTGACCACTTGTCAAGCACTGGTTTTCCGCGGTTAGAGGTTTCATCTACCAACGCCATTTGAAGATGATCCCGTGGCACCTCAGTAAATCGCTTGGTAGGGTTTGGAGGCAACTGCACCCTGATCCGATATCTTGTGCTTGTTTGTTACCTTCCCAGTTTCGCCATGCGAGCGGTTTCGTTTTTTGGCATCTGTCTTGTTGGCGGCTTGGAATGCCAAGTATTCGTGAATCACCTTTTGCTTTCTTGCCTTGTCGATCTCATCTTTGGGATGAACTTTACTTTCGGTCTCGTTTTTTTCGAATCCTGCCAAGGATAGCGAGAGACCTCTGGTAGAGTTTATATCCGGTCGACCATGGCATGATATTATTATTAAGGTAATTCCTGATTAATTTAGCTATACGACATAATATTTAAAACTTTTCCAGATAAACGATTTTCAAGATTTTTTTAAGTAGTTTTGTTTTTTTTTTATTTTTGGTGTACGTTTTTTTTTTAATGTTAGCCTTTTCTGTTTTTAGTGAAAGTGCATTAATCAGTCAATTAATAAAAATCATCAAAAAATTAGGACCAAATCCTGGCATTAAAAATGGCTGCTTAATAGAATTTAGAATTTACGCTTTTTCTTCAAATTTTCCAAATCCACATTATAAAAAAAAATGTATAAGCGGAATTTATTCTGCAAATTATTTTAAACCTAGTATGCCCTCTTAGCGGTCTCGATAGTCTAGCGTAAGTGCACTAACCTGCCATCCACAAGAGGTTATGGGTTCGAATCTCACGTACAGCACGGTCATCGCACTTTTCCTAATTTACCTACTTTTCCTGTTTCTAAAACAAAAACAAACAGACTCATTCCTCAAACCCAAAAACTTATCCAGAGGAAGCGGGCAGCCGCAGTAATAGCGCAGACACATCACTTTAGCAAAGTCCTCAACCATCTGTGTGTTCCTTCTGCTAAAAAAATGTGACACACAGATGGCGCTCCAAGCAGTAAGAAGGTGTTGTTCCCAAGCAACGACAGATGGGCATTGCCACTACTGGTAGGACTGGTAGCAGCAGGCTAATCATCTACCCTGTCACAAATCAAAATAGATTAACGAAACCCACGCAAGACTCAGGTCGAGGCTCTACGCGCCCGAGAGAAGTGAACAAGGGGAAAAAAACCATTGACCTCATAGCTTTCCAAAAAGTTAATCCCGTGTAACGAATACTCAACAATTTTTTGGAATATTTGATGTCTGAGACACGCCATGCACTTCTTTGACCTAGGAGTAGGTCTTGAAGTCTTGTTAACACTATATACAGGGTGGCTGATGAATTTTGCTACATTAAGAAGCTCAAATAACTTTTTTTAGTGTATGGAATTCATTTATTTTTTTTTCAAGTTGAAGGTCATTAAATTTTATTAAATGTAGCTTAACTAGTTTTAAAAATAATTGAATTTAAATGTCCCCAATGCTCGTTGACACAAGTGCGGCATCTTAGTAAAAAGTTGTTCATTGCTGCTTTGAGAGTTGCGACAGGAATAGCCGCAATTGTTGCCCGAATGGATTGTTTTAGTTCATCCAAATTTGTTGGCTTTGTTTTATAAACTTCTTGTTTACATAAACCCCACAAGAAAAAGTCAGGTGCAGTAAGGTCAGGCGACCTGGGGGGCCAACAAAATTCGGAGTTTCTTGAAATCAGTTTATTGGGAAATTTTCGTCGCAACTCTGTCATAACAGTCTGGGCTATGTGAGACGTTGTCCCATCTTGTTGAAACCACACAGAGTTGAAAGGAATTCTCTTTCGGCGTAGTTCTGGATAGAAAAATTCTTTCAGCATTTTCAAATAACGGTCTCCAGTAACCGTCACGGTGTGACCATTTTCTTCAAAAAAATAAGGCCCGACAATACAGCGTGAAGAAACCGCACACCACACTGTCACGCGAAGAGGATGCAATTCCGTCTCGTGGAGTATCTGTGGGTTAGAAGTACTCCATAGTCGACAATTTTGTTTGTTCACATTGCCGTTTAAATCGAAATGGGCCTCATCAGACATGAAAAGGCAGTTTAACATGTTTTGGTCTTCTTCCACCATTTGCAGGATCTTCTGGCAAAATTCCAAGCGAATCGGCAAGTCTGCTGCATTCAGTTTGTTAACCATTTGAATTTTGTAGGGAAATAAGTCTAAATCTTTGAGCATTATTGTTTGCAAAGACTGTCGGCTGACACCAAGTTGAGCAGATAAGCTTCTTGTTGAAACCCTTGGATTGCTTTGTATAGCTGCAGCTACAGCAGCGATCGTTTCCTCCGTCCGAACTGGTGGGTTTCGATGGTAAGGCCTTCTTGCGACTGTTCCTTGCTCAGCAAAATTATTCACCAGTCTCATTATGGTCCATCTGCTCGGGGGATCGCCGCCAAACATCCGCCTGTACTCTCTCTGCACCAAAACTACGGACTCCAGTGCGTGATAGCGGCGGACTATTCAAATTCTTGTTTGCGTGTCTCAGTTATCCATTTTAATAAATTTTAAAGATCAATCTGCAAATTAAAACAAAAATGGAACAGATAACTTAAAAAGAAAAAAAGGTATTCAATTTTTTTCTGGTATCGGCTTTCATCAGCCACCCTGTACTATGTCACTAAAATTTTAAAAATATATGAATACTTACGTAAATTGTATTGCTTTTACCTACATACTGCAACCAAAAAATATTTTCTCAAATAAATCCGGGTAGCTTAAACCCTTCATCTTCGAGCGATGAGAAGGTTGTGATTGTGTCTTAGAGATAGTTATCTATGGCCCGTCAATACGCCATTGGTCGCCGCATAAATTTCTGGGCGTCACAAAGTTCAAAGATGTGCCTCTTCACATTCCAAAACTTTGTACTGAGTACCAAACTTCGTACAAAAGTTAAAAAATTATCATAAAAATTTTGAACTTTTTAATCAGAACCTCTAGTAAATTTCTAGGTATGCATTCTTATAGCTCATTTCTCTTTATTATAATAAAATATGAGTTGAAATAGCGCGAAAAAGTGTTGGTTCTTAACAATAAAATCGCACTGATTTAAACATTTTTTTTTACTGGCAGTGTTGTGAATTTTTTCCTCAAAACGATTGCTTGAAATGTTTTATATGGAAGCAAATACCCAACACCGTCAGCTAAAAAATTCTTATAAAATGAATGATATTTTGAAGCCCCTTCAGTTTTCACTTTATTATAATAAAATTGAATAGCGTATAAAATAACATGCCTTGAAATTTTTTAGAAATTCTGATCTTCTTCTTTTTTGACAGCATTCCAACTTGGGGTGCGCCAAATCTTTCTCCAAAGCGGTCGATCTTGAGCTTTTGAGATCGTTTTCCACTGCGTCTATTCATCGGTGCCTCCGGTTCCATCTATTATTATTGGGCATTTACGCCCATGAGCTTTCCCATCATGGCTTTCTTCACGGTACAGGCAGCAGACAAACGGGTAACGCGGCCTGGCCATCTTTTTTGATGCGCTATTACAAAACGCACAGCTGTCTCGTTTGGAGTGAGATAGTTTAGTTCGGAGTTGTATTCGATTCTATAGGTACCAGCATCCATTCATATTGGGCCAAAAATCTTTCTTAAAACTGTTGTTTTCCGGCTAGCAATCAGCGCGCAGTCAGGAACTTTAAGAGCCCATAGCTCCTTACGTTAAGATTGGTCGGATAAGAGTCTAGTACATAGTCAGCTTTGTAGTTTTCTACGAGAGCAGGCACTTGAATAAGTTAAGGCGTGCATAAAAAGTTTTTTTGGCGGCGTTGATGCGATCTATGACTGCAGAAGTTGGATCACCGCTACAGGCGAACGCAACTCTCAAATACTTAAAATGCAGCACTGCTTCAAAGGTATAAGCTCGCATATGAAAATGTTGCACCTTGTAGACCGTCTCGTCTTTAGCAAATATTTGGTTTTGCTCTTGTTTACAAAGAGACCCCAATACCGTTCGCACTTTTGTTTTATAGGCAGGAAATTTTGATTAAAAAGTTGAAAATTTTGAAGGTAATTTTTTGAAATTTGTTAAATTATTGTGAATTTTAAACAAACTGTGAAACTCAGTATATAGTTTGGGAATGTCAAGAGTTATATCTTTGAAGTTAATTTTGACGCCTAGAAATTCATGCGACTTCCATGTCGCAAGGTTCCGAATTGACGGACCTTGGAAAACATTCGTCAGGAGGCAATCACCACCTTCATTAACACTCGTCGGATGAAGGTGATGGGTTTTAGCTACTCAAAAGCCCTAACAAATTTGCACTTGCAGGCTTTTATTTACAAACTCAGTCGTCTATAAAATTGTCTCTCCTAAATTTATCTAAAAATTTGTATTAAAAAATGAAATTTTGTTGAATTTTCACAAAGATTGAAGGTCATTTTAATTTTTTTTTAATTTGCACAAAAGCTCAAAACTTGGATTTATATGGTTTTTGTAGCGGAATTAGTCGTATTTTTTTAAACTAATTTTTTTTTTCTAAAAATTCTTATTAAAAAATTTTAATTATGTTCAATTATTTTTTTTAATTTTCACAAAATTTGATACTTGATTTTATATAGATTGTGTAGTATAATTACAGTGAAATTCCTTATAACCGGACACTCACAGTCGCAGTGTTTTTGTCCGGCTATGGGAGATGTCCGCTTATAAGGGATGAAGTCACAAAATATATACCACACATATAAATTGTAGTGTACATAGTTTATTTAAGAAATTTTTGGAAGTAAAGAATATTTGCATACTTTAGTATTGCATATAAATACATATATGTACATATATCGATTAAGTACATTGTACAAGTCTTTACATTTCAATACTAGTGTTTTAAAACTAAGCTTCTATACAAAGTTTTAAAATTTTGGATTATACCTTGATCAAGGGGTTGGCTAACTGCCGTTGTATTTGGCGGCAAGAAAATAATTTTTATGCTGGTTAAGTTTAATTCCTTTGGGTGAGAAGCCGTGTTATCTAAAAACAAGATAATTTTTCGATTCTGGGCTTTCATTCTTCGATTGAACTGCTGCAGCCATTCACTCATTACTTCTCGAGTCATCCATGCTTTTTTATTGGACTTCCAATCCACTAGCAGTTTTGCGATTGGAACATGTTTAAAAGATCGAGGACGGGCTGCTTTACCTATAACCAAAAGCAACTCCTTATCTCCAGCCATGTTAGCACAGAACAAAATTGTGAGTCTTTCTTTTGATAGTGTACCGCCCACGCATTTTTCGGATTTAAGAGCGAGGGTTTTGTCAGATAAGGCACAAAAAAAAAGCCCACTTTCGTCTGCGTTCTAAATGTCTTGAGGCTTGTAACCGGTCAACAGATGGCAGTTTTGTCCTAAACTGTTCGACACCATCCTGGTTTACATCTGCAGCTTCACCAGATACGCATTTGAAAGCAACATTATTCCTTATTCGCCATTTGTTTAACCATCCATCTGAAGCATTAAAATTAGGTACACCCAGTTCGCCTGCAATTTCCATTGCCTTTGCTTTCGAAATGGGACCAGAAATTGGAATGTTTTGACTTCTAGCTTTAGTGAACCAATTAAAACACATATTGTTTATTTCAGAGCCGCCTTCTTTAAGAAAGCTTCGCTTTTGATGAACATTAACTCCAGACTCCCATTTAGAACGCATTTTTTCTTTATTTTTATTGATTTCAGCAGCTAGTGTTTTGCCAATATTGAACCTTTCAAAGCAAAAGAAACGTGTACCTAAGATTAAATTTTTGGGCTCACTGTACTTTACCTTTTTGCAATTCCAAGTACTGATAATTTATCTTTTTCGAAAACATTAATAATTTCCATTTTTTCTTTAATAGAAAGTACCCTCTTTTTCGGCGCCATATTATTACGAACTTTGAGCGCAACTATTCGCATGCAACTGACTTTACAAACTGAATGGAAAACTACTCTTAATTTAAAACACAGGACTTGAATGTGTGCATACATGTTAAAAGGGGAATCACCTATTTCATTTTTATAATGAACAACAAAGCTTGCTTGTGATATTTTTGAATTTTGTCCGTTTATCAGAAATTTTTTTATGAAAATGGTTTGAAATACTTTGTCCGCGTCCGGTTATTAGAGTGTCCGTTTATTAGGATGATATTTGTATGAAAAAATGAATGAAAAACCTGTGTACCCAAAATTTGTCCGGTTATTGGAGCTGTCCGGTTATAAGGACTGTCCGTAATGGGGAATTTCACTGTAATTGTATTTTTCGAAATAAATTTTTTTCCTAAAATTTTAATTTTGTTGAACTTTTTTTTTAATTTTCACAAAGTTTGAAATTTGGATTTGTATGGCTTTTGTAGTCATTCTTATTAAAAATTTTAATTTATTTAGAATTAATCCTTTTTTTTTAAAGTAATTTTTTTTGTAAAAATGCTTATTAAAAAATTTTAATTTTGTTGAACTATTTTTCTTTAATTTTCACAATATTTGATACTTGATTTTATATAGATTTTGTAGTAGAATTTATTGTATTTTTTGAAATAAATTTTTTTTCTAAAACTTTAATTTTGTTCAACTTTTTTTTTTAATTTTCACAAAGTTTGAAATTTGGATTTGTATGGCTTTTGTAGTAGAATTAATCGTATTTTTTTAAAGTATTTTTTTTTCTAAAAATTCTTATTAAAAATTTAAATTTATTTAGAATTAATCGTATTTTTTAAGTCGTGCATTTTTCGATAAATTCTTATTAAAAAGCTAAAAATTTTTAAAATATTTTTTGTAAGTTTGTAACTTAGACTTAGTGGCTTTTGTGCTAGAATTAATCGTATTTTTTTAAAGTATTTTTTTTTTTAATTTCTCATTAACACATTGAGTGCCATGGCTACACGTTTTCGTGCGACACCAAAAACTGCCTGGGGTGCCACGTCGTACGAAAACGTGCGACAGGCATTGTCTGGCCTTAGATATTGTCGTGCGTTTCTGTTTGACTCTACGGGGTTTTTTTATTGTTTTTCTAGTAGCCTAATGTTTGCCCTAAATTTTGGTCCAAGCTTCATAGAGATATCTTCATTTATGCAGTTTTTATGATAAAAACTCGGAGGTTCTTTTAAATTTTGAAAATTTATTGGAATTCATTCGAAAAAAGTATAAAAAAGATAGAAAAATATAAAATTAAGATATCGCACCCTAAATACAAAAGGGTCACAACTCAAAATGAGCAGAAGCTCAAATATGAACGAGACGTTATCAATAAAACGGTCCGCGGATGACATATGGCAAAAATAAATTTTTTGTTTTTTGGTAGGACTGTTACAAGCTTACATGGCAAATTTCAGCGTGATATGTCACATAGTTTGTTTTCTGTGCTACTGTAAACAAGTCAAGCTCGAGTGTGGAAAATTTTGAGTTGTGCCCCTTTTGTATTTAGGGTGCGATATGATAATTTCAATTTACATTAATTTTTTAAATGCGTATATTGTGGAAAGCAATCAATGCACAATTGGGGAGTGTTGGGGCATTGCGGACAGTACGTAGTTGTCCTTTTTAAGTTCTTTCTTGCTTCCTTTCGACTAAATTTTCTTTTTGCTTCAGCGTAGCATAAAACGCAAGCACGTCGGATGGTTTTATTATTTTCATCTACTCTTTTGGTGATGATATGCTGCGATTGTGGTACAGGCTGCGGGCATGTAAGGCCTAGTAGGTCCTTAGCAACGCGTTTACGGAATGTTCGTATACTCATGGTTTTAGTATTCGACGCGGCTTTATACACAGTAAAGGCATTAACCACGGAAAGTCCGAGTAAAAGTTCAATTCCCAGCTTTCGATACCATTTTAACCCTTTGCGAAGGGCATTTGAGTAAGAAGCCATTTGGTCGGAAAGATCAATGCCTGCTTTCCCCTTATTATATTCTACCACAGACAATGGCTTTTCTGTTGCTCGTCTTGTACGTCTCGCTCCTCGACTAGTTGAAGGCTCTTCAGGATTACGTGCTCCATCTGTTGTGGATACCATTATCGGGGCATGTTTCGTAGATAGCATTCTGATGTCGCGTTTATCTTTCCACTTCAGAACAACTATACCATTGGGATCTTCTCTAGCCACTACTTCGCCTTTCTTTATAGGTGCAATCATAACTTCATTTGGGAAATGTTTCTTGTTGGCACGGAGTGTACCGACAACATATGTTTTTTGATCTAGCATTGAACGAGCCAATTCATAGCTTGTGTAAAAGTTGTCCACATATAAAGTTCGACCTTGACCTTTCAAATCAATAATCAGATCCTCGCAAGCACTTTTTGCCAAAACCGACTTCTCTCAATCCACTTGATGACTTTCCGGAGTATATTTTCAACGACCAGGTAAATCCTTCAGTAGCGCAGAGCTTAAAAAGCTTTATACCATAATGATGAGCTTTAGTTGGTATATATTGTCGGATTGATAGTCTGCCTCGCCATGGAATAAGGTTCTCATCAATTACTATGTTTTCACCTGGTACGTAAATTCTTTGGTATCTCATTTGTAGCATGTCCAATAGTGGTTTTATTTTACCAAGCCTATCACCTGGTACAATTAAGTTATTGACTGTGAAGTGCAGGAAACTAAGCAATAGTTGAAAGCGATTACGTGACATTGTTTTCCCCGGAATTAAAAAGTTGTAGAGGGAATCTTTGGACCAATAGTCTTTTAAACTCCCGACCTTCACCAAACCCATCCACAAAAGAAAGCCAAGGAACTTCTTCATTTCACAATCTGTTGTTGGTATCCAATTTTTTTTCGAGAAAATGTGGTAGGAGCATCTTTATTTACATATTCCTCAGCATATTTATTTGATTCTGATGCAATTACTTCAATAACGTCGTTGTCAACAAATAGGAGAAATGCATCAATACAGGAAATATCTGTTGGAATAGGCTGTTGCAAACCTGATCGCCCGGGGAATGTAAACGTTTTTTGACGAGAACTAAATTCAGTCCAAATGTTTGTTTCGGAAGAATCGACTAAGTTTGACAATGCTGTTGGTTCGTCCTCATCTATGTCCCAGTCGTTTTCAGTATCGCTGTTATAAATGTTATCAATGTTATTAGTATCATTGTTATTATCAGAGTCAGTGTCCGAATCATCTGGTAGCCAGTTCTCATCATTCAAGTCATCGCAAGAAAAATCATAGTCATCATCACTTTCTTCCAAAGCTTCAAGTATTTCACGATCTCTAAGGTTTCGCTTCGCCATTTTTCTAACTCAAATCTAAAACAATAAAAGAAAATAAAAATAAAAATAAAAAAACAAAGAAAATAAAGAAAAATATATATAAAGAAAACAAAAAAAAAGACAAATAAAAATTAAAAAAAAAAAACAAAAAATTGAAATAAAAACTGATATAATAAAAAATTTAAATAAATGTAAATGAAAATGCGTAAAAAAACAATTAAGAAATAGCAAACAAAATCGCGTCGCACATTTTCGTACGACAGTGATTTTTACGATTACAAAAAACCGCTATAAAATCCAAAATAAACCACAAAATCACCCGGGATTGGAGCAGAACTGAATATTTCCTACTTTTACACTAGTTTATAGCAAAAAATGTTCTTGGCACCCGGGGAAGGTTTTCGTCAAAACCCATTGGCACTCAATGTGTTAAAAAGTTGAAATTTAGTTTTGATTCACAAAATTTTAGACTTGGACTTATACAATTTTTACAGGAAAATAAATTATACTTTCACAAAAAAAAGTTATAAAAATTGTATAGTAAACAAATCAATGGTCAAAGCGTGTCGATAAGTCCATGTGGTACCGTTATTTAGATATATGCATTTGGTCTAAGCAAAATTCCAATTTGAAACCATTTATGCCTTGCAGGGCAGCTAATAGCAAATTCGTGTATGTGTGTGTGGCACTAATGTTCCATTTATAGACTGACTGACTGGCCGAACAAACGCACGACCCACCAGAGTGACGATATGTTTGCAGATGCTGTAACCCAAAGCTATCATTACCACATTATGTCCATACAAGCATGCTTAGAGATGCACTGACATGAACAAAAATAAACACACACATCCACACACACACACGCGCACACGCACGCACTTCATGTACATTTTGCGTAGCTGTTTGATGCGGGAACTTCATTAGCAGCTGAGGATGTTTGTGCAGGGTAATGTACTCAGCTGTGTGCTTCCTGCCATCCTTGTTATTGTTTATTCCACTAACGCTCCCAACTCGGTCACTTATACACGCACACGCACATACACACTTGTACAAATCTTGTCATCCTTACACGCCGATGTGTGTGTGTGCGTGTGTGTATCCCGCCATCGTTGAGTCGTTGTTGTCATTACTGCATTAACTCTTCGCCGAAGATGAAAGTGACCAGAAGGGCATAGAAAATAAAAAGTGCAGCAGAAAGCAAAGTAGAAAACCTAGAAAATTAGATCTGTTTCTCGTTGACTAGCCACTCAATTCACCACCACCAACAACACCATAATCAACAAAAAGCAAGCAAGCAAGCAAAGCAGCCAGGCAGTAAGGCAGCAAATCAGTCTCTTTGCACCTCCCACCGTTGCTTGTCGTCAAAATATTGAGCTGGGACAAAATAAAAACCTATTAAGTTTGCATTTGTCGACCACTACAGACTGGCCTTGGAGCTGTCACTTGGACGTGTCCGCAATGAGGCTTGACCAGCCTGGTCGATCGGCCTCGGAGTATGCAGCAGCTCTCAAACGACATAATTGCATGCAAAAGTCATTATTATAGTTCGTCTGCTTTCCACTTTTCAATTTCTTTCCATTCCCTCTTTTTGCTCATACGCCCAGCTCTAATTCCAGCTTCTTCAATCATGAGGCTCCTCTAGACAGTTGGCTTGAGAGCAAAGCAGCTTTGCACAGAGCTATGAATGTGTGCGTGTGTGTGTAAACGTTTCGATGAATGCACAGACTGGAGGAGCATAATTTCACCGGGGCAATTGAGAGTACATAAAATTGCAATTAGAATGCGTCTGTTATAAGAAAAAATAAAAGACAGGAAATGCATTCGTACTGTGGGCAAAAAGTAAGGTGAATTTGGTTGTGAAATTAAAAATCTTTATTTATTCTTGTAAATCAATTTCATCCCCATCAAAATAATCCCCTCTCGATGAAATACACTTATGCCGCCGATTTTTCCAATCCCCGAAACATGCCAAATAGTCCATTTCCGGTATAGCCATCAGCACCTTCTTCGATTCAGCTTTTATCTCCTCAATCGACTGGAAACGCGTTCCCCGGAGTGGTCTCTTGAGTTTTGGGGATAGGCAGAAGTCACACGGACCCAAATCAGGCGAATACGGTGGTCGCGGAACAATATGCGTGGAATTTTTTGCGAAATGGTCACGAAGATCGAGTGCAGTGTGAGACGGTGCACTATCGTGATGCAAAAACCAAGAGTTGTTGGCCCATAATTCCTTATTAACAGTTTGGCCAGGTGGAAGGAATTCTTAGTGCACCACACCACGAAAATCGAAAAAAAATGTCGTCATGACTTTTATTTTTGAACGAATTGGCGTACTCTTTTCGGTCTGGCCTCGCCTTTAGCACGATATTCGCTTGATTGGTCGGTTGTTTCAGGGTCGTGAGCATAATTCCGAGTCTCATTTTCCGTAATGATGCATTTGAGCTTGTCCTGATAGTCTGAAAGCATTGTTTCACACACATCAACGCGACGACTTTTTTCCAAGAAATTGAGAGTTTTTGGTACCAAACGAGATTTGACTTTTCGTAGGCCCAAATGGTCTTTCAAAATGGTTTCACAGATCCTTCTGATATTCCGATCATATCAGTAAGGTCTTTAACAGTCAACTGACGATTTTTGAGCACTAACTCCTTCACTTTATTGACGTGTTGGTCATCTGTTGACGTCGATGGTCGTCCGGAGCTCTCCAAGTCATCAACACGTTCTCGACCCTCTTTGAAGTCTTTGTACCACTTATAAACATTTTTCTGCGACATGGTCGAATTACCAAATGCCTTCTGCAACATTCTAAACGTTTCCGCAGCCGAAATTTCATTCCGCAAACAAAATTTGATGGCATTTCTCTGCTCAATCAAATCAGACATTGTAAAAATCGAAAAGTGCACTCTTGGTCGTTTGGTAAACACAAGCGTAAATATATTGCTGATAATGACATTCACATGAAAGTTGGCCCAGATGTTATTAACAGTGCTGCCAACTCATGAAAAAAATAACTAGAGCGAAATTTTAATCGCGCGAAGTTTGACAAATAAATTCACCCTACTTTTTGTCCACAGGTATGCTCGTGACAACACTAACAACAACAAGTTTGATGGAGAGTTTTAGAAAAGTTATTGTTTTACTTTATAAATTTTATAGGTAATTTTCTCGCTAATTCCAGTTCATCAAAAGACAGTTCTATGCTCTGGAAGTATTGAGCGCAGGAGAGTTTGAGTCAGCTACGTAGTTCAACAGTCAACAGCCTATGCCGACATTGCTATGCGTCTTGGGCTCTTGCTAACTCGTAATACAAGGTGAAGTCCAAAATAAGCAAGACTGACGTCATATAAATGTTTTTGATGGCGCTATCTTTTTAATGAGTTAATACCTTGGAAGTTACATCTCTCGCTGACTTAGAGAGTGAAAGCTTGGTGACATTCGGTTCAGTGGAAGCAAAGTTATTGCGTCTAAAGTGTCAGTATGTTTGTGTCATCGGTACAAAAATGAGTTTCGAACAAACAGCTAATATCAAATATTGTTTCAAAATCGGTTAAACGTTTACCGATACATTTGAATAGATGAGAAAGTTGATGGCGATAATTGTCTATCTCGTGCCAGAGTTCTTGAGTGGTTTACACGTTTCAGAGATGGTTGTGATGACATAAATGACAATGAATGTACGGGCCGCCCAAAATCAGTAATCATCGAAAACTCCATCGAAATTGTTCCTAAATTTATCAAAAAAGAACCAAAATCATAGTTGAAATTCATGGAATCGGAGTTGAATATCTGCAAAACATTGATTTATCGCATTTTAACTGATCATTTGGGCTTACGAAAGGTCTGTGATCGTTTCATTCCGCACAAGTTAACTGAGGACCAAAAATTGCTCAGTATTCAACATTCGAGAGACCTCACCAAACAGCCGAGAAAAGAAGCGTTTCAGCGGAAAAAACACTATTTTTGGGAACTTTTTTCTTAAATATGGATTGAGCAAATTTATTTAAAACTTTTGTACAATATTAAGCACACTTTTAACCATATTCTACAGGTAAATCCGAAAAACATTTCGAAAGCTCTGGAGCAGTAGCGTTAAGCCTAAAACCTCTGATAAAGGGACATATTTTTAATGTATTGTTTCCTGATTGACATTGGAATGCCGGAGTAAGTGCTAGTGAAACGATGAGTCGAGAGCAGGACAGAAGAGCTGCGATACTAGAGTCGCTTCGCGCCGGAAAAAGCCTTCAAGAGATAATTGAGTGGTTTGGCTACAAAAAAACGTAACCCTGGATGGCGGCGTATTTTTGGCGGCGGTCTAAAGTGAAAACTTCTATTTTCAATGAAAATTTTGTGGGTGGGAAACTCCCTTCGTGTCACAAAAAAAAAGTATTTGCTAAACGTTGGGGGGAGGCATTTTATATGAAGAAAATATGTGCCAAGTTTGGAATGAATTCGTCATGTAGTTTTTAAATGGCAGTGATCACCGAATTTCAGAAAGTAGTTTTGAGAAAAAGTGTTTAAAAGTTTGAGAGCTAAAAACTGTATACCTACTTGTCAGTCGCACTGCCTTCCCGAACACTCGCACCTGTCAGAGCTAAGACGCGAAACTAATTGGACAATAACTTCAAAATTTTTGCTCAGATCGGCTTACAATTTTGGGAATATATTCTTGAAATGTTAAACAATAAGGCAAGACAAAAAAAATCGATTTTTTGAAAGTGCAAGCCTTTAATTTTTCGGTTTAAAGATCAACGAAAACAAAACGAAGTATCTACCAAGGCTTAGCGCGTTGAAAAAATTGGCTGATCTTAGAATTGGCGATCACGAATTTGAAAGCGTGGATGAAACTAAATATTTCCGACTGTTTCTCAGTAGAACAGATGATACACCGATTGCTATCCAAGACCGTGTACGGGCGCAAACAGAACATATTTTGCCCACGTTAAACTATTAACAAGCAAGCTCTTGAAAAGAAAAGGTGTGTGTGTTCAAAAAGTATCGCGAATTTCGAATTTTTTGTGGCGATATGTCTCTCACTCATGCCGACGAGTTTGGCCATTTTGAATGTTCAGTTAATTGTTGACAGCTGCTTCGATTTTTACCTATTCATAAAGATGGATCAAAGAACCTGTAGCAAATTTTGTGTGAAAAACGAAATTAAGTGCGCGGATGCATTCCGAATGTTGACTGTGTCATACGGAGAAGCTAGTTTGGACCAAAGCCACGTTTTTCGGTGGTACAAAATGTTCTCAGAAGGCCGAGAAGATGTGAATGACGAAAAGCGTGCCGGACGCCTGAGCACTTCAACAACAGACGAAAAAATGGATGAAGTGAAGAAAATGGTATTGGCCAATCGTCAAATCACCACTGAGAGAAGTTGCTGAGGACCTAGACATTCGATTTTTTTCAATGATTTGAGCATGAGACGGGTCGCCGCAAAATTCGTACCAAAACTGCTCAATTTCGACCAAAACCGGCATCGCATGAACGTCGCTAATGAGATGTTGGACTCTGTCCGCGACGACCCAAATTTGATCCAAAAGGTCATAGCTGGTGACGAATCATAGGTTTATGGTTATGACGTGGAAACCAAAGCTCAATCATCTCAATGGAAGCTGCCGCACGAACCAAGACCGAAAAAAGCGCGACATGTTCGCTCGAATGTAAAAGTTTTGCTTACCGTTTTCTTCGATTGCAGGTGCGTTGAGCATCATGAGTTCTTGTCACAGGGTAAAACGGTCAATAAGGAATATTAACTACAAGTTATGCGCAATTTGTGCGAAGCAATCCGTCAGAAACGCCCGGATTCGTGGAAGAACAAAAATTGGCTATTGCATCACGATAACGCCCCTGCGCGACTTTTTGGCCAAAAACAACACACTAATGATGCCGCAGCCACCGTATTCCCCAGATCTGGCCCCCTGTGACCTTTTCTTGTTCCCGAAACTGAAGAGGCCTATGAAAGGACGACGCTACGCTACGATTGACGAGATAAAGACGGAGCCGAAGGAGGAGCTGAACAAGATAAAAAAAAAGGTTTTTAGAAGTGCTTCGAAGATTGGAAACAACGTTGGCACAAGTGCATAATATCTCATTTGAAGGGCACAAAATTCGCGATACTTTTTGAACACACCTCGTAAAACAGTGATTCGACCAGTAGCAACGTACGGATATGAAACGTGGACATTGAAAGCGAATACAATTAAACAATAAAACAATCTGGAAAGAAGAATACTGAGGAGAATACTGGGTCCAGTACGAGAGGAACATGGAGTATATCGCATCAGATAGAACAACGAGATAGAGGCGAAAATGTTGTGCAGTTTGATAAATCGCAGCATATCCGATGGCTAGGGCACGTCTGCAGAATGCAAGATGAAAGAACACCTCGCAAAATTATAGATGGGCGCATGCTTTGTGAAAAGCGAAGAGGACGGTCGCGGAAACGGTGGTTAGACAACTTTGAGGACGACCTCAGAAGCATAGGAGGGACCAACTATCGTAGTCTAGCTATAGACCGAGATGCATGGAGAAGAATTGTGGAGGAAACTAAGGCTCACAACGAGCTGTGATGCTATGAATGATGATGATGATGATGTGGAACGAACAATGAGATTCGCCTCAAGATATAGTTAGAAATAAAATGTAATAAATAAAAGCGCGTACACCCTGTTTAGGTGTTTGGCCGAGCTCCTCCACCTATTTATGGCGGGCGTCTTGATGGAGGGACCTACAGTTTTAAGCCGACTCCGAACGGCAGATATTTTTATGAGGAGCTTTTTGATGGCAGAAATACACTCGGAAGTTTGCCATTTCCTGCCGAGGGGCAACCGCTATTAGAAAAAACGTTTTCTTAAGTTTGATGTTTCACCGAGATTCGAACCTACAAGCGATAGCATCATATAAATATGTCCGTCTTGTCAACAAATCGTAAAAACAAATAACAACAAATATGAGCCAAAAAAATAAAGCGAAATACGAGCAAAGAAAGCGCATCAAAAGGAAATGAGTGAAGTTGACAGCACACCAGCGACAGGCCTGCTTGCTGGCAGTGGCTATTAAACATATCGACTACATTCGAGTTAGGAAGCCTTGGTGGCTAAGATTGCAGCTGTCTTTCACCGAAAACGATGAGTATCGAAATCAATGATGATAGCTTATTGAAAGCTTTACGAAGTGAACGTAATCTAGAGGACAGCAAGACTGACTAGTGGAAGCGAGTATCTGTATCTCACCCGAGTGAGATGACGACAAATGGCTTAGCACAGCGCAGAGCACAGGCAAGCCAAAGAAATCCAAAGGAAATTTAGCGAAAGTACTCTAAGAAAAAACACCAACGCCGACGACAAGTGACCAACGTCGCTGGTGAAGTCCATTCATTTTATGCACTTGGCGAAATCGACAAAAACCACTTGAGGCTGGCGCCACAGACGGCTTAAGATGAACATTACTTTACGCTGATGGCTTTTGCGTGACCGAAATTCTAAGCTAAAGCAAAGGAAAGCGGGTGGGTGGGTGGCGCGGTTGTGCGTGTCCAAAAGCCTCACCTCGCAGTGCAGTGCAGCAGTTAAGAGTGTCGATTGTAAAGCAAAGCAGTTTCGTGGCACGAATGTGCAACCTGTCTGTATCTATGGTAATCATATAAATTTGGCAAGCAAGACAATTGAGGTGTTCACGAGCCGGTAAGGCTACTACACTTTTGGTGCGGCGCGGCCGGTACACGTAATAGGGCAAATGGCCTTGACAATCGCACAAATGCGCGGAACTTTTTTTTTTGTTTTTTTTTTTCGTTTTTACTGCTTCATATATTTGAGCGGATTTTCGGCGGCTATGCCATAAAAATAAATTAATAAAAGCAAAGCAAACACAATAAAGGAGCGTAAAAGTAGATAAAAAACGCCGACTTCCGTACAAACAGCGGGAATTGTGGAACGTGCAAGTTGTGAATAAAATAATCTGGCAGGCGCGCATGGAGTGGCTGAAGTTCTGAACGGAAATAAACAAAATAAAGATGAAGTGCATTTCCACCCACGCGCCATATGCCGTTTGGACTAAGCAGCGCGTGCAGATTTAAGGCACTGTATTTGAATGAGCTGAGCTGTTAGAGTGGCGCTGGTGCTGATGTATGAGTCACATGTGACAGTTATGAGGTTTCTAAATAGATGTGTGGCCTATTGAGTGAGTGCTTAGCCCGCGCCTGTTATTCGCGGATGTATGCGTATATGAGCGTGTGTGTGTGCTTGTATATGAAAATTATAAATTAAAATATATGAAATCTCTGTCTCAGCGACAGCTGCGACATTAATGTCAATTTGCATTTCTCAGTTGCATAAAAGTGAATGAAAGTTGGGCTTAAAACAGAGGAATTCATATCTGTCATACTTATGCTTATATGGGACCACCGGAAGAGCCGTCTTAGATAGGTAAGCGCATCATTAGTTAGGTCGCCTTTTACGGCAACACTGTGTAGCAGAGAGCCTTGCTTGGTTGCAGGGACGTTAATACGGTGGCAAGAAGGGCAAAAGTCACTAGATTCGTTCACAGGTGGACGCCGCAGGATGGTGTCCTTTCGCTCCTACTTTGGCTAGTTGCTATTGACGAAGTTCTGATAATGCTAAATAAGCGTAGAATTAAGGTAGTAGCATACGCCGATGACTTGGTCTTAATGGTATCGGGACCGTTTCCCTCAGTCATGGCTGAGATTTTAGAAAGTTCACTGGCTGTACTCAGTCGCTGGGCTGCCACTTGCGGCCTCTGAGTGAACTCTGACAAAACGCAGCTGGTGCTATTCACCATAAAATATAAACCTCCACCCTTTCGACTTCCCAAATTAAACAATCACGTTCTGCCGCTCTCATCGGAAGTTAGGTATCTTGGAGTGACACTTGTCTCCAAACTCCATTGGAAGCTACACATTGAAAATTGGTTAAAGAAGGCCAGTATTGCCTTCTACTCCTGCAAATCTATGTTCGGTGAAAAATGGACACTCAAGCCACAGGTCGTTGCTTCGAAAACTCTTTGGAAGGACTATAATACAACTAAACTGGGAAGGGTACAAAGAACTGCATGCATTGGCATCACCGGAGCATGTAAAACTTGCTGCAGTGCTGCCCTGAATGTCGCTTTGCACCTAACTCCCATCGACTTTTCCGTCATTTCCATCGCAGCTCAAAGTGCAATCAGTCTAAAGGAGGTTGGCCTCTGGAGGCATTCTCTCAAGGGACATGGTAGAATCGTATTTCTCCGAACTTCGAACAGATCTCTCTATCCAAAAACTAGAGTTTGATTGTCGTGCTAGGGCAGGATTGGATTAAGGGGAAAATCTGCACCGAAGCTTGCACCTCTGTCTTCATTGACGGTTCCAAGATGGAATCGGGAGTCGGATCAGGGAGTTTCTCTAAATCAGCCAACTTATCTATCTCTTTTAAACTACCGAATACTGCTAGTGGTTTTCAAGCAGAAGTCTTTGCGATCCTGCAGGCATGCAAAATGCCCTGATCTGGGCTCCAGGATATCGGAACATAGAGGGAAATGAAATTGCTGATAAGCTTGCAAGGAAGGGGACTGAATTGGTCTCAGAAGCCTTCTATCCGGTCATTGCCATCCCCCTGACAGTTGTTAAAGGGGAACTGCACAGATTATTTCTCAGGAAAGCGCAGGAAAGATGGAGCTTCATTTCTTCATGGGCTTTTTCGAAAACTCTTTGGCTTGTAGCTTTGCTTACTGGTCACTGGACGATCGGCACACAAGCGGAAAAGCTAGGGTTACCATTTAACTCCCATTGCAGAAGCTGTGGGGGCCTTTCAGAGAAGGAGACTGTTTTACACTTTCTCTGTAAATTTCCGGGCTTAGCAGCTAGATGATTAAGATCTCTGGGTGTTTCTTTCTTCGACAGTCTGGGGCAGTGCGCCAACCTTAATCCCATCAATCTTCTCCATTATATCAACAGCTCTGGCTGGCTATAGATATCTGCCTCTTGGGGCGCTTTATGCTACTCGAGGAGTACCAGGCTGGCACTTCAACCATTTCACCTACCTACCAATTCCAAGATGGTACCCTTTTTATGGCATCTCTGGCATTTGTCAAGAAGGCAGATGTACAATTTTACACTTATGTGGACTTTTACATACGGAACGATGAGCTGTATGAGCTTTACGACGGCATAGACATAGCGCAGCGAATAAAGATCCAGCGGCTATGTTGGCTGCGTCATGTCGTCCGAACTTCGTCTGAAGAACTTAGCCAGGGAATAGTTCTTTTTCCTACTTTTGACATGAAAACCACTTGTGCTCTTCTTCACTCTGTTGGTATGTATGTATATTTGTTTAGCCAGTTTCCAGACAGATTGGATCAGCCCCGAAAACACCGCATAGGACTCCGGACTTCCTGACTTATGGACCTCCGAAAATGTGTGGCCAGCAAGATGCAAAGCTTTGTCGGGGATAGAAAGAGAACTGCCAGACCAAAAACTAGACGTTCTGTTCAGAACTTTAAGTTGTTACTTAACAACCCTCAACATCGTCGATATCTCGACGTTTTCAACAATTAGGCATTCGAGGAATGGCGAGATCTGCTCATGATGGACATTTAAAAAAGCCGTTTTTATAAATGCTCCTGCAGCCGCCGTTGCCGAATGGGTTGGTGCGTGAATACCATTCGGAGCTCAGAGAGAAACGTAGATTCGAATCTCGGTAAAACACCAAAATGATGAAAAAACAGTCGCCCCTCGGCAGGGGCGTATTTCTGCTCAAAGCAATATCTGCCTCATAAAAATATCTGCCATTCGGAGTCGGCTAAAAACTGTAGGTCCCTCCATTTGTGGAACAACATCAAGGCGCACGCCACAAATTGGAGGATGAACTTGGCCAAACACCCAAAAATCTAGTTCATTCTGCTACAAAATCCGTACAAATCCAAGTTTCGTCCTTTGCGATAAATAAAAAAAGGAATTCCGAAACGCAGGATTATGTGCCATTAAAATTTTATATAATAACGTAGCAATATTTATTATTATAATAATTAAAAGCAGCCAACGAAAGAATCCAAAAAAGGTGTTGACTTTGCGTCCAATTGGAGGAAGAGAGAGAGGCCGACCAAGCAAGAGATGGCTTGACGAAGTAGAAGTAGACTTAAAAGCGATGAATGTTCGTAATTGGAGAAATGAGGCAAGAGAGAGTCTGAATTGGAGGAGGTTTGTTGATTAAGGGTGTAACCCACTAACTCACTTTTGAAAAATCGATTATTTTTTTTTTGCATTTTTCGAAAGTATATATATCCAGAAACATCATGTTAAAATCGCAGATTGAACTTAGGTAAGTTTTTTTCATGATTTTTCATAAAAAAAAACTTTAATTGCATTTTTCTCGAATTAACGTTTTTTCGGTTGGTCCACAAGATTTCTCGGGAACCAGTGGAACGATTCTCATGAAATTTTAACCACATATTCTACACATAAATAGCTATAAAATAAACAACTTTCGTAATAAAATTTTGATTTTTACTAATTTTTTTTCACAAAAAACAGTGTAAAAAATCATGTTTTTTAAAATTTTTTTGTTTTTTGGCCGCCATTTTGTTATTTA
Organism: Anastrepha fraterculus; assembly: GCA_037575425.1. Taxonomy (NCBI): domain Eukaryota; kingdom Metazoa; phylum Arthropoda; class Insecta; order Diptera; family Tephritidae; genus Anastrepha; species Anastrepha fraterculus. Next base: position 370,377 of record JAYXIM010024482.1, on the reverse strand, counting down.
TTAATAAAAATTAATAATTTTACTTTATTTTATAGCTACTGTTATAACAAATCTAAAACTTTTTGATTTTTCTGTTTCAGATAAGCCGTTCTCGAGATATCGTGTGGACCAGCGACCTATCTCTAAATCATGGTGTTATGTTTAGCTATAGTTTTTGTATAAAAAAATTGCAAAAAATGAATAAAAAAAAATTTTTTCTTGTATTTTAAGACTTTATTTATCAAGCCTAACAACTTTTATATCAATATCATTCATAGCCTGCTTGAAAAAAATTTCCGAAAATAGCCTTTTTTTCGAGCGTAGTTAGTGGGTTACACCCTTAAGCTATGGTCCACCACAGACTGTGAAGCTAAAGGAGAGAGAGGGAGATAGAGAGAGAGGCATTTTAAAAAAAGTATGCGTTTTACGTCATAAATGTATGAGTTATCATGATAAACATGGGATAAACGCTATAAAAAAACACTTTTTTCATGAATTTATTGTAGCGAAACGGTTCAAGCCAGTTTATTAAAAGTTGTTGCATATTATAAAGTAACATTTCAAGAATATTTGATAAAATTTTCATGTAAAAATATTGCAAAATGAGCGAATGAGAGCACATTTACGTAGACGTCTTTTCAAAAATACATTTTGCAGTAGTCAGCATATCTCAGCGTAGAATCATCTGAAATCAAAAAAATCGAATAATTTAGTTAAAGTATGAGTTAAACTTCCCCCCAACGTTTATTTTGACGATTTATTTTCATTTTCAGCCATTTGGTAGTCGTTTGAAGTAAAAAGTGATTTTTGACGAAAAAATGCCGCCATTTTGTAGGTGTAAAACCACCTTAATATAAAAAAAAATGGCGAAAAAAAACGTTGGGGGGAGGTTTTTTATATATTAAATATGTGTCCAAAATTTCAAAAGGATCGGTTGAGTAGTTTTCAGATGCCAATAACTACGCACTTTAAAAAAAAAGGTTCGAGAAAACCGCGTTTAAAGTTTGTAAGGGACTACGCGCGCAACTGCTGCGTCTCGGCAGATGTTTGAGGCGGCTCGGCTTTATGCTCTATAACTTAAAAAGTTTTGCTCGGATTGACTTAAAATTTTAACACGGTATTTTTGAAATGTTTTACTACAATAACATGCAAAAAAAAAATCGCCCAGAGTATTTTTTACAGGCGGGCGGAATCAGTTTACCCAGAGTAAATGCGAAAAAGATAACTAGTAATGGATTTCAAACGTAAAAGTGTGATTGCACTATATTTGGCTGAAAAATCACAACCAGCGATTATTCGTGAACTCGCGCACCTTAAAGTAAATAAAGTTTTTGTTCATCGCCCCATTACTCAATACAACGATACTCGTATCATCGCGAAACGTCATGGAGGTGGTCATTAAACGACTACAAAGTCACATGAAATGGTTCAAAAAGTGAAGAAGCGACTTTAGCGAATCTCCGACGAAGTGCCAATCAAATGGCGACAGAACTGAAAATATCTGACGATGACAAAACGATAGAGCTTACTTGACTGACCATTAATGCGAGAATTTGAGTCATCAATTGGCCACCAAGCGGTAGCACTCGCCACAGGTAATTGTTTAGGCCGCTGTAACCGCAGATGGGCGCTCTCCAATCGTTTTCATCGAGCCTGGTAGTGGCGTGAAGGTAAATGTGAAATATTATCGGGAATGTATTCTGAAGATTGCTTTGAAGGCGTGGGCAGACAAACACTTCGGTGGCCGACCATGGACGTTTTAGCAGGGCTCGGCACCATCTCACAAAGCTCGAGTAAATCAAGAATGGCTACAACCAACGCTCCGATCTTTATAACGTCCAAACAATGGCTCTCAAGTGCACCAGATGCGGATCCGATGGATTATTCTCTTTGGGTCATTTTAGAGACCAAGGTTCGAACTAAAATATTCACCAGTCTCGAGGCGCTGAAGAGAACCGTTGTCCACGATTGGACCAAAATACCTGCAAGTCACATTCGGGCAGCTTGCAATTCGTTTCTGAACCGGCTCAGGACATAGTCAAGGCAAAAGGTGGTCATATCGATAAATTTTCTTGATTCTTAATTTTGTATTATTTTCACACACTTTTTACTTTGAATTGAATAAAAGTAATTTTCCAAACTAAATTTATGGTCTGTTTTAATTGGTTACACCTCGAGTACCGGACTCTGTACAAGCAACTAGCGCAGCTGAACGTGCGCACACAACTTAAGCTCATCAACCACTAAAGGAAAAATTGACGAAAAATAGTGAGAGCCCACAACAATAAAATGTGAACTGCTTTCGAGCGTCGTCGAAACGCCGAAGAATTTATTCAAGTGTAGGGTTAAGGTTTCAAAATGTGTTTACTTAAAATTGTTTCGCAAATGAATACTTTCAACTCGATTATTTTTGGAGATCATTTTTTGAGTTTTTTACAACATTTATGTGAAGGAAAAAAATGAAAAAAAAGGTTTTTTTCCAAATTATTGAGAAAGTTAACTTATATTTTCAAAATATTTTTTATATAAACCGCTTTTTTTAACCGATTGTAAAAATTATAGATATATTTTTTTATATTAACAAAAAAAGAAAAATTCCAGTCAAGATTTTAAGTCGATGGGTTGAAAATTACAAGAATTTTACTGCCCTCCAAACTGGAAAACTTGGCTTTGAAAAAATGCATTTAGGATTTCAGAGAGTATTTACGTCATGGTGTAGTTGCTTCACAAATTATAGTGAGCCAGAAATAACTGTAAAACATTTTTCACATGGATATAATTTTTCGAATTTTTTTAGCAGTAACGGGAGAAAATTAAAAAATATTTTTCGAGAGGGATCAACCCTCATTAAATTGGACTGGATTATAGCAGTCAGCTTTTGAAATAATATTTAAAATATTTGTTGTTGTACTCATTCACCAAACAAGGCTTATAATTTATACGAAATTCTTATTGGATTTATTTGATTTGCTAACACCCAAAGCTGCGATGCAAATCTGGATGGCTTCAGGCGAAACCCTTTAATAATCATATATACATGCATACACACACACACACGTACATATACATGTGTATGTATATATATTGATATTAATAACAACACCAATTAATCAAAGTTCACCCTCAAAGAGACTTAAAAATCACAAATGTTGCAAATGATTTTTGTAAACAAACAGCCCCGGGCAATGGAATAGTAAGAAAAGAATTAACAAACCTTAAATAACTCGCGAGGGTGGCCCATTTAGGGTGGCTGAAACGTGGTAATATTACATGCAGCAATGCTAAAAAAAGAGAAAGTTGATTTGAACCAGATTAAAGGGTGGTTATGCAGAGCACCCACAGCGGGACCGAGCCTCGAGATATTTAAACCAAAATAAGAAAAACAAAACAATTTGCAACGAAAGCATCAATAACGAAGCGTTGAAAATTTGAAAATTGTAAATTGGAAAAGTGGAAGGGGAACAAGTGGAAGTAGTGGAAAGCTGAGGAGCCAAACATCAAACATCAACGCGCAACTGGGGGTGGTTGGGAGTTTACTTGTACTCGTATGGGAACTCCAGAAGGAGTAGCGTAGAGTGGGTAAAAAGTTTCAATATTATCGATGATAATGGCGGGGTGCGCGTATGCGTGTGCAAGGATGCCTGTTTGTTTTTGTTTTTGCTGCCATTATCGCTAAGAATGCGCAACACTGAAAGCGCCACCCTTCAAGATGCAAAAACGTTTGAGCTGCTGAGCGCTGATGCCTCAATTTCGTTATGCAGTACTCCCTCCCACCTGCCACTCTACCACTCACTCACTCACTCACTCACTCATTCACTCATTACATTTCATCGCACTTCCAAGTGTTTTGCTTGTGAGATTCCATAAGCATGACCTAATCTATTTGCACTTAATCGACGTATTTATCACGCAACTGCACAATTAGAGTTTAAAGTACTCAGCGCGCACAAAGGGAGGGGGTCAAGGAAGAGTGAAACTTAATGAAGTGTTGCATGGCGTTTCATATGCACTTACTGTATATTTATCTTTGTATTTGTATATGTAAACACATTTATTTGCAGGTGTATATGCACTTATGTGGACACATTAGGGTGGGCCAATTTGTATGGAAAGGATTTTTCCGATATCGCTTCTAGCAGATTTGGATTTTGTATTGCCTTTGAAGAAAAAAAGTCGATTAGAACAGAGCTCTAAAGTCAATTTCGAGCGCCCAAATTTTGAGAGAAGCTGTCTTTGAATAATTAGAAAACAGATGGGTAGTTATGGCTATGAAGATGGAAAGTAGAAAAGAATGCAGTTAATGCTGAAAGTAACGAGGATATTAAGCCAAAATAATTGTAAACATGTTTTTAATTGTAAACAAAAAATGTGACGAAAAAAAAATTTTAAACTAAATTTTCAAAGTTTTGAAAAAAAAAAAATTTTTTTTAAATTTTTAAACTAAATATTTAAAGTTCTGAAATTTTTTTAAAATTTTATTGTTTTTGCTTTTCTACAAATTGCTGCTTGATTTACATATAAAAAAACTCCATGCAGTCACTATTCCTATAAAAATATTAGGTTAGGTTAGGTTAGTCAGGTTGCTTCTTTAAGACAAAACACTCGGTGGCTATAAAGTTCGTTGTAATACCTGCATTGGATTTCCATACCCTAACTAAGTTGCTCAAACCACTGAGATCTTTTGAAGAACTAAGCCTCCCACTTTGCAAAATTCCCAGATCTTCACAACAAATAATCGTCAGGATACTTGGCACGGCTTCTTTGAAGTGCAGCGCATTCACGGAGGAGATGTTGCACCGACTCATTTTCTTCGTCATCTCCACAACTCCTGCAGAAGTCATTGTGAGACACATCCATTCTACTGGCTGTGAGGACGCTGACAATTGATCTGTTGAATCTAAGCAGACATTTTGTCCTTTTAAGATTCAGTTTTGGCCAGAGCGCTTTGGAGATCCTGCAATGAGTAGTCAGAGACGTGCTTCTACTGGCTTGCGCGATTACGTTCATGTCAATCGCAGCTTACTGTTTACTTAGAGAAATGCTTGCGTCCTTTACCACTCGCTAAAGATCGAAATCAGAGTCTTTCCTTGCACACTCATCCGCTCTTTCTTTTTCCTCCACTCCAGAGACGGGGTGGGGACTCAACAAAGTGTGGTGTTGTTTTGTTACATAAGCGAGAGCGACATCCCGCATTCTTTAACACATCTTGAACTGTTGCACGCCGAATCGGAGTTGGTGCTCGACTATCAATAAAAATGGTAAGATTTGCTGGAGGTAAGTCCATCAATTTTTGGTTTTTGCTGCTTTGTCTGTAGTGTAGATCTCAGCTTGGAAGGCGCTACACAGGTCTGGAAGTCTAAAGGAGCAATTTAAGGATGATTATTCCCAGTACACTCCCGATCCTTTGTCCATAAATGAGCCGTCAGTATAGATATGGTGACCACTGTCATCAAAATTTTACTGTGGTCTGCCAATCCTTTCTGTTGATCCAGATCTATCTTGTGAACCTGGTAATCTGTTTTCAATGCGCTATGCAAGTGTTCCACAGATGGTAGAACTGATCCATGACTGTACGTGTTTGGCCGCTATGCCCTTAGCATCTATAGTATAGCAATTGGTGGCATATATATGATCACTTCAAGCGCCGCCTTAGGTGTTGATCGACGCACACCTGTTATTCCTACGCAAGTTTATCGTTGGTCTTTTATGAGATTATTTAAGTAGGATTGTGTCTGTTCCGTCTCCCATCATACGAAATCACAAGCTTTCTTCATACATTCCTCGGTGTTCCTCTTCCAACAAAGCTTTGCCACGAGAGGCAGATATTTTTCATTAGGAGCTTTTTCACTCGGAGGTTTGCCATTGCCTGCCGAGGGGCGATCGCAATAAGAAAAAACTTTTTCTTCATTTTGGTATTTCATCGAGATTCGAACCCTACGTTCTCTCTGTCACGCACCAACTCATTCGGCTACGGCGGCCGCATACACAACTATCGTTGGGAAAAACAACTTGACATCAATCGATGAGAGAGTTGAAGAGTTCAGAAATGGGTGCAGCGGAATTATTCTCTCTGCAAGTTTTCCTGGTCTCTGTTTCATCGAAACGCAGGGTTTTAATTAAGACTTCGAATCTATTTTTGCTCATCGTACAACCGTAAATTTCTCTTCGGGTACCGTCGCTGCTAAGCAATGATATGTAGTGCTTACGGTTCTCTTTGAAAATAGCGGTGTAAAATAGGAGTCATATAAAAACTTTAAGTTCCATAAGATCGAACTTTTGAATACAGGTTTCTTTTTTGTAATTTCACCGAATTTTTGGAATTTGCTTCAGTGAATTATTAGTGAACTTTTTTATTCAATGGGGTTTATACCCTTTCCATCGGTTGAACACAGAAAGACCAGCTCTGGTCCTATTGGTGTATTTACACCTCAAGAAATCATTGGGAAAATGATGATAGCCGAAGAAAAATGGAATGCCGCACACTGGGGATTTAGCGGAAGAAAGTCAAATTTTCAACATACCACCTACGCAATGTTTAATGGTATTTCTAAATTCCAGAATAGAACCAACAATAAAATCAAAAAGAATTACTAAACTCCGACTTACAGTTTTTTTTTATAGATATGTCAAAAGTATAATTTTTGTATAGTATTGAACTGACTAAGAAAAAACTTCAAAGCCCAAGGTGGTTTTTTTTCCTTTTGCTTGAGCCGACTTCCAATTTTTTATTTTTCATTTAGGGTACGATATTTTTATATATTTTAGCCGGAAGAACAAAGACTGTAAAGCATTTGATTATCTATTTACAATGAATTTTACGAAAAAAAAAAATCATATTCCTTCATATTCTTGGATCTGCAAGTTGAGCTACATTTACCTACGGTCAGAAACTAGGATCAACGTGTTGCTTAATAGTGTCTCTTTCAGTTTTAATCAATTGCAGGTGCCACCAGGTGCCACCAGACGCCACTGATTATTTTTTGGCAATGATAATAACTAAACGCTTTCTAGTGTGTGCATAATGATAACGAAACACTTTTAATTTTGTTTTGACATTTTGAGGGTAATTCAGAATTATGAACTTACATGTATCCTGTGCGTAAATATTTGCTGGCTTATATTAATAAAAAAAAAAAAAAAATTAAAATTTATGAATTTTAAAAAATAGTTTTTAAACATGTTCTTTTCATACACAAATATATACAACTTCGTTAGTAGTAAAAATGTAAATATTTTTTGGAATGTATACTTTTTTCCGCATCTCTGTACAAAAATCCCCAGTGTGTACCGTTGCAAATTTCGTGGATGATATTATCCGAGGCGTGGAAGCTTATGCTGAAGAGCATTGAGCATAGGTTTTACGAAAAAGGCAACCTTAGGACGCCGTCTTGGACTTCTACCTCGAAGCAATGCGGAAGCAGTTACGGTGAAGCAGTCCCAGTATCGTCTCACCATATGGTGAGAAGGCATATTTAACCCAACAACACCAGCAAAAAAAAACACACACAAAAAATACCCTCTCTTTTCTGCCCTACATTACACAGCAAAGTTCTCAACCACAGAGTCGGCGGTTTAGTAGGCCATTTAAACAGTCAAAGCGATTCTTAAATAAATAATTCCTCTACCTAAGCGAGTATCTCAATTCTGATAATCAAAAGTCGTCGTCTGATGAAGCTTGTCGAGCTACAGGTAAAATCGGAGACTGATGCTTCATAGAATATTAGAATTTTCATGCTCAAACAGCACTTCATCACACTCAATTTTAGAATCCGATTCACAGCTTTCCTCCTGCACTTGCCCTTGGCCAAAATCGAGCTCTACATCACTGCATTCAGCATTTGGCAAGTCTTCAACTTCTCAAAATCCGTCTTCTAACCACGTCATTAAAAGCCATTTTTCAAAACGAATAACTATAAATATTCACCAAAATAATCACATTACCGCCTACCGCCTGTCTCAGAGACGGTCAATAGTAGCTGAAAGAATTGATCACCCTAATGTGCATATATGTAAATATGTACCTCTAAGTATCTAGTAAATTTGTATGTATGTATGCCCCACTGCCTAAAATTTCAAGTTGTTGCAGCACAATTGGTGTTGACTTATGTGCACCTCATGTAAATGAGGCAGTCACAAACAGTTTGCGTGTCATTACCAAATACACACACACACACAGCACGCACGCAAGTCGCTTTCCACCACCTACTTTGTCTCTCCGCAATGCAGTTGTGTCAAAATGCAAAATTTGACAGCTGCAATGATGACTGATGACAGCCAAATCAGCAACAAACAAGCACGCAGGAAGCGTTTTAGTACAAATAAACGCCCTCAAAGGGTAATCATTTTTCTTATTTGATTTTATTTTTTTCTGAAATAAGGAGACTTGCCTCGAAATGCAGTGCAGAATGAAGTGAATGCTCATATCCACACGTGCATGTAAATTACGCGACAGGTTGAGGGCGTTAATGGCTTATGGAAATCCACTTATGAGAGCAAATAATTGAATTTGAAAATAAATTTTAAAGCAGGAAGTTAACAACTATATTTTGGAAACGATTTGGCCGCTGGCAATATTTTTTGTGGAACTCTCATTTAAATATATAGGTATACTTATATAAATATAAGTTAAGCAGAAATAACTGCTGGTCACCACCTACATACGTAAACGACCATGCTTCTCTGCTGTCCAACTAGCGAACATCATACACATATGACTCTAAACTTTAGAGTCTAAAGCATCGCTCGCAGTTGCTATGCACGTGAAGTCGACTGCTGGGAGAGCGAACAGAGCAGTTAACAGCAAAGAGCAATTAAGTGTGAAGTTCACCTTCATCCGATTAGAATTGGTTAATGAGAGTTCTTTTTCAAATGGATCAGCTTGGAGATGACTACGATTACTAGCTTTGCTAAGCTTACAAGATTATTGTAAATTCTTTTGTTTGACAAATAAATATTGTACATATAATTTATAAATATCAAAAACACAGTGGAAAGAGTGATACCCAAAAATTATTAAATTCAATAACCTTTGGCATAACAAATCCATATAATTCAGAGATTCTTCTAATGACAATTTAATATCAAAATGAGGTACATTTACTTCCCAAATATATGGCTATATTTCAATACAGGGTCCGGCACTCGAAGTGTAACCAATTAAAAAGGCTATAAATTTAGTTTGGAAAATTACTTTTATTCAATTCAAAATAAAAACTGTGTGAAAATAGTACAAAATTAAGAATCAATTTACTTTTGCCTTTTGCTTCGACTATGGCCTTGAACCGGTCCAGAAACGAATCGCAAGCTGCCCGAATGTGACTTGCAGGTATTTTGGCCCACTCGCGGACAATGGCTTTTTCGGCGCGTCGAGACTGGTGAATCGTTTAGTTCGGACTTTGCTCTCCAAAATGGCCTAAAGAGAATAATCCATCCATTTTGAAGAATTTGTGAAGAATTTTGCACAAAATTTGAAATTTTGCATTATATAGTTTTTGTTGTAGTATAAGCCACATTTTCATGACAAAATAGTGGCGCGTTTATGATCTTGCAACGGGCTGTATATGAAAAGAAATCGTAGAGGTGTACAAGAAGGCATTCGGTTCAAGGGAAGCGAAGTTTTTGCGTCTAAAGTGTCAGTCTGTTTGTGTCATCGGTACAAAAATGAGTTTCGCGCCACGAGCTAATATCAAATTTTGGTTTAAAAGCGGTGAAACGTTCACCGAAACATTTGAATTGAGGAAAAAAGTTTATGGTAATAAGTTTCTACCTCGCGCCAGAATTCGTTAGTGGCTTACACGTTTCGATGATGGTTGTGAGGACAAAAATAACAATGAACATACTGGCCGCCCAAAATCAGTAATCACCGAAAACTCCATCGACTCCATTGTTCGTAAATTTATCAAAAATGAACCGACAGCATCATTGAAATTCATGGAATCGCAGTTGAATTCCAAAACATCGATTAATCCCATTTTAACTGATCGTTTGGGCTTACGAAAGGTCTGTGCACGTTTCATTCCGCATAAGTAAACTGATGGCCAAAAACTACTCAGAATTCAACATTCGAGAGACCTCATTAAAGAGGCGAGAAAAGACGAGAACTTCCTTTACAACTGTTAAATTATAACTAGTGATGAAACGTGGGGTTTCCAACATGAACCTGAAACTAAGCGTCAAAGTGCCGAATGGAAGAAGTCAAATCGCGTTTGGAGAAGTCAAAAATCCAGTCGATGCTCATTTGTTTAACCTATTCCAAAGAAATTGTCCACAAGAAGTTCATGCCAATAGGTCCAGCCATCAATACAATTTTCTGTCTTGGCGTTTTGAAGCGTTTGTTGCATCGCATTCGTCGAATTCATAGAATTCGTTCTGAATACCGCGAAGAAGGAAGCTGGCGCTTATTGCATGATAATGCACCATCCATCGATGCACTCTTGTGACTGATTTTTTTACTAGAAATCGTATTCTAACCATCAATCACTCACCGTATTCGCATGATATGGCTCTCTGTGGCTTCTATGTATTCGAAGAATTGCACTTGACTACGAAAGGAAAAGGTTTGGCGTCCTAGGGAGCATCCAATATCCGAGTTCAGACCTGGCTAGAGAACCATGGATTAAAGCTGGCCAAAGAGAAAATAGAGCTACTCCTTCTAACCAACAGACGCATCCCATTAGAAGTAGATATTCAAGTACTCGATGCCACTTTATCGACAAAAAGAGTGGTCAAATACCTAGGAGTGCAATTAGACACGGGGCTAACTTACTGGGCGCACATATAGTAAACCATGCTGCCACAAGAGTTGCCAAAGTAAGCGGCATGTTATGTAAACTCATGGCTCATGGACCTTGAAGGTCCAACGCAGAACAAGCGAAAACTTTTACTGGACAAGACGAACTCGACTTTCTTATACGGATGCGAAATATTGGAAGATTCGCTAAGGATGCAATGCCGTTGAAAAACTCTGCAATCTGTGCAACCCACCTGCGCTCTCAGAGTGACTTCTTCATACAGAACAGTATATGAAACAGCGGTTTTAGTTATCACCGGAACCATCCCTATATATATTCTAGCACAAGAGCGCAACGGAGATGGGAAGCACAAATCACAGGAATCCCAGTACCTTGCTTCTCTGTTATTAGAATCCAAACGCTCCCACTTTGGCAGGCAAGATGGAATTCTGAACGGTACGGTAGATGGACAGCGAGACTAATACCCGATCTAAAAAAGTGGGAAGAAAGAAAGCACCGTGAAGTTAACTTTTGCCTCACACAGTTTTTGTCCAGGCATGGGTCCTTTCGCAAGTATTTGTGGCGAATGGGAAAAGTGAGCCTTCCAAACTGCATATATGGAGATACTGAGTATGATGATGCGGAGCACACCTTCTTTAAATGCGAGAGGTTGAACATAGAGAGAACAGCTCAGCAACGAGCTATTGGTGTATTTTCACCTGAAGAAGTGATCGAGAAAATGTTGATAGATGAAGAAAAACGGAAATCCGTCGCAAAATTTTGTAGAGGATATTATCCGAAAAAAGAAGCATGAAATGGAAACTTATGTTGAAGAGCATTGAGCATAGGTTTCTCAAACCAGGCGACCTTGGATGCAAGGTGAGTAAGTAAGTGTCCTTCTTAGGACCCCGTCTTGGTCCTCCACCTCGAAGCAATGCGGAAGCAGTCCGGGGTGGAGGGAAAAATCCAAGAGAAGAGGAGGGATATTTTTAGTGGAATCACCACACACGTAGTAACGATAGTTGTTATATGATGCGAACGCATTTATAACCTAACCTCACCGCCAAAAAAACAAAAAAAAAATTAAGGACATCGAAAAGGCTTGTACCGACATCCTGATGGGCATGACCTGAAACACTCTTTCGAAAAGCTTTTAGATCGCGCAAAACAGGGTATCGAGACCAGAAAGGACTATTTTGAATAAATAAACTCGAAGTTATCAGATTAAAGCCCCTGTCCGTTTTATTTTAGCTCTGTCTTGTTTATTTTGGACTTCACCTTGAACGTTTGAGAGCTAAGTTATATAAGTAGGGGACACAAAACAAAAAAAATTATAGTAAATACAAGTAAAAAAAAATAAAAAAAAACAAAAATATATCGAAAAATTAAAAGAAGTTTACTCAAAACAATTAATTAGTTTTTAATTTGCATGGACTTTTCAAACTATTCTCGCGTTTTCATTATTCTTTAGCTTTAGAAGTCAGTTTGACATGGAGTTTTCTTGACTTCTTGAAATAAATAAAATATTCAGCGGCCTCACAAATTAAGTTAAAAATAGTTGCTAAATATTTTTAGCATCAAAAATTACTTTTGGGATATAATTTTTCGTATTTTTTCTACAAAATTTGGGCTATCAAAAAATTTGTAATTTTTCCGCATTATTTAGAAAATCGCCTCACAAATTAGGTTTGAAGTAATTGCTATACATTTTTCTCATCAATAACTTTTTTTAGATATAATTTTTCGTAGTTTTTTACAACATTTATGCGATGAAAGAAAAATTCTAAAAAATTTAATTTTTTTTTTCAAATTATTTAGAAAGCTTTAGTGAACTTACAATTTCACAAATCAATGTATTTATAGCAGTCTAACTTGTAAATTCCTTCTACCCTATGCTACCTAAGTACTGGTCCACTTCTCTTTCCACTTCGTTGGTGATTCGCATTCAATGAATTGCTCCATTTGAGTAGAACATAAAAGAAATCCTGTGATAGAGATCACTTCCGGCCAGACACTTCTACACAAAATAGCCACGCGCTCGCATACAAAAGAAATCTATTATTGCAGGAGGGCTGGCAGGCGTACTTTTTCCGCACATACCAACTAGCATACCAAGGCGTACATGTGTATGTGTATGTGTGTAGGTATTGATTTTGTATATATTGTGCGAGCATAACGCCAGGAATGTTTTTACGTCGATAACCGAGGAGCTTTGTGCCACGTCCTTGTGCTTGCTGCCACAATTGCCGGCCACTTCCTTATTCAATACCATGGACATTTAGATGTATAGAACTATTGCCATCCGCCAGTTGACCAGCTGTTCGCCATTGGCTATTATTGGCATGGCTGTTGTTGCTGTGGCCATTGCCATTGTTGTAGCTGCCCATTGAAGCGTCAATTGTGCAACGCAGTTTAGACTGTGGCTTTCGCTGTGACCGCGGCCCCCCCTATGTCCTTTAGTCAAATGCGAGGGCGGGAAGGCGTGCTCGTGCACTAGCAACAATATCATATGTCGATTGCTTCAATGGCCATTGTAATTGGCTTCTTTTGTTATTATACCTCGATTTTTTTTTCTCCTCTCCTTGCACGAAGTGGTCGAAGAGCTTGTCTGCTTGCCTGCTTTTTTATAAATTTTTTTCCGCATTTTTTGCCTTTGATTTAATGTTCAGCAACGATAGGCAATTGACTGTTTGAATTGGTGTGCGTGGGCCTTTTAAAGTTATGAGCGTTTTTTGCTTTCAATTAAAAGTTATGTCTTTAATAACTAAGGGGAAAGTAAGCATTTATATATTTTCTACAATTTTTGTGATGCTTTCAAGAGTGACAATTAGGGTGTGGCATAAATGCAAAAATTTAAAATTCTAAAAATTTAACAAAATTTGTGTATCCTTTACAGTATTGCTGTTCTTGACGTACTTCCGGTTTTTTTCTGAAAATTTTCTGCAGTAAATGTGAAGTGATTTTCCCACTTTCCTATTTTCCTGTTTCCTACTCATTACTTCTGCTCCCCTTTTATACTCTATTACAATTTTTTCAGCCTTGTAGGAATTATGCTCTCTTTCTTTTTTCCTTCAAATTCACCGGTGCTAGACCATTAAGTCCATCGGTACATAAAACTTATAGGAAACAACCTAGTAATAAATTGCACACCGCACACCTACATAACTAAATATGTGTGTGTGTGTAAAAGTTACTCCTTTTGTGATTCATATACACCGTACAACACTAAAATATTACAAAGTTGTGAAAGTGGCTTGTGAAAAAGGGAGTTAGGTAGGTAGGCGAAATGGTTGCAATGCTGGTCTGGCACTCTTCAAGTAGCACTAAAGCGCCATTTTGAGACCTCCAACAGGCAGATACCCTCAGTCAACCAAAGCTGTTGATGTAATGGAGAAGATTGATGGGCTTTTGGTTGGCGCACTGCCCCAGGCTGTCAAAGAAAGCGTCCAGCGTCCTTAACCGTCTAGCTGCCAAACCCGGACACTTACAGGGAAAATCCTCTACTGTCTCCTTCTTTGAAAGGAATGGGGGTCATATGGTAACCCTAGCTTTTCCGCGTGTAGGCCTATCGTCCAGTGAGCGGTAAACACAGCCAAGAGTTTGGAAATTGAATGGCGAGGAGTCCAAAGGACTTTCTGAGTCCTTCGTATATCGTATTGGGGCCAAAGGGTTTTCGAAATAGCACATGAAAACATGGAGCTCCGTCTTTTCTGCGCTTTCCTCAAGAATAATTTGTACAGTCCCCTTTAACAACTGTCAGGGCTATGCCGATAACCGGGTGGGAGGTCTCTGAGACCAATTCAGCCCCCTTCCAGGCAAGCTCATCAGGAATTTCATTTCCCTCTACGTTTCTATGGAACCCAGATCAGAGAAATGTTACCTGCACACCCAAGAGATTTTATCTCCTTCTTACAGGAGTTTACTAGTTTCGTTCTGCACCATGGCGGCGTCAGAGCCTTGATCGCGGTTTGACTATTGGAGCAAATGTTAATATGTCTCTCGCTCCCGCGTTCCCGGAGCATTTCGCATGCCCGCAGGATCGCAAAGACTTCTGCTTTGAAAACACTAGCAGTGTTCGGCAGTTTAAAGGTAGAGAAAACCCGTGCTCCGACTCCCGATTCCATCTTGGAACCGTCAATGAAGACAGAGGTGCAAGCTTCGGTGCAGATTTTCCCCTCGATCCAATCCTGCCTTTAGAAAGATTGCCCTAGCACGACCCTCAAACTCCAGTTTGCGGATAGAGAGATCTATTCGAAGTGCGGGGAAATACGGTGTTAACTTCCCGAAAATGCTACCATGTCCCTTGAAAGAATGCCTCCACAGGCCTACCTCCTTTAACCTGATTGCACTTTGAGCTGCGATGGAAATGACGGAAAAGTCGATAGGAATTAAGTGCACAACGACATTCAGGGAGGCACTGAAGCAAGTTTTACATGCTCCGATGATACCAATGGATGCAGTCCTTTGCACCCTCCCCAGTTTAGTGATATTATTGTCCTTCCATATATATAGGCATCCAAACGTTAAAATTGGTAAAACCGCTACGTTGTACATCCATAGCACGCCCTGGATGTGGCTTGAGTCAGCCTCAGACTTTATTTCTCTTATTGCCATTTTTAAAGTTTGCGTCTGAATTTTTATTTACTGTAGTCGGCATACGAAATTAAGAGTCTTTAATATCTGATCCATTTGAGGAACAACATCAAGACTCACACCATAAATAGGGAATAACGTCTAAACAAATTTGGGACTATAGAACATACGAGGAGGGTTCAATAAGTACCCGCGTTAGAAATGATTTTTCAAGCATTCAAAAAAATAGGATTTGTCGAACTCTCCAAAATACCCCTCTTGTCGTCGCATAGAGTCAGATCGGGTGAAGACGGGGGTGCGGCAGCAATTCATAACGCAATTCATGCAGTTTGGTGGCAACAACTACGGCTGAAAAAGCTGGTGCATTATTGTTGTGAAACAGCACGGCGGCCGAGTCTTCTTCAATTTTTTGTGAAAGCGGTCCAATAACTCACTTGGGTATTAAACAGTGATCACTCTTTCTTTTTCTAAAAAATCCATGAGGATGACGCCAATTGCCTCCCACAAAAATCGTCGCCAAGCCCTTTTCGGCCGATGGGCCTGTCTTCGCCTTCTTTGGATCAGATTCACCAGGAGAAATACATTGCTTTGATTGTTGCTTATTTTCTGGTGTGTAATGATGAATCCAGGCTTTATCAACGGTGACAACTCGACGTACAAATTCCTTCAGATCTCGCTTTATTTGCTCCAAACACTGCTTCGAAGTTAACAGCCGCATCCGTTGGTCGTTGCTAGTGAGCAATCGCGGTATCCATCAGACCCACAATTTTTTCATCGCCAACTTATCATGTAAAATATTAATTACCATTCCAGTCGACACACCTATGGCGTCTGTTACTTCACGCACTTTTGTTCGTCGCTCAGCGAGAATCACGACGTCGACTTTTTGAATTATTTCCTCGGTAACCACGTCTGCCGGGCGTTCTGGTTGCTCCTCATCAAAAACGGATATTCGTCCACGTTTAAATTCATTGAACCAATGAGGGTGAAGCGTCTCCATAAGCTCCATCCAACTTTGCTTTTATTTCCTCATATTTTTTCCATCTAAAAACAAAAAGCGAATTACCGAACGATACTGCCCTCTTTCCATCTTAGCGTAAATCACGAAACACCTCTTACTCGAATAGCTGCCAAATTCAAATTAAGCTCTGAAGTGGTCTTAAACTTGCTTTGCCGTCGTTTGATAGATGGCAGCACACGATGCTAAGCCAACTTCCCTTAGTCGTCAAGCACGGGTACTTATTAAACCGCCCCCGTATATGTTCCACATATAGAAATAAGACGGCACTTGCAGGCGACACGGCCATTTTGTCGGTTGGTAAATCTGACATCCCCTTTGTGCATAAACGGAGTACAAATTCCACATCACTACACCGCTATAGGGTCCGACACTCAAAGTGTAACCAAATTTGAAATTTGAGTTATCGATTGGCCACCAGGACGCAGCACCCGCCAAAGGGCATGGTTAGGGCAGCTTTAACCGCAGATGGGCCCTCTCCAATCGTTTCCATCGAGCCTGACAAGCCTGGCGTCAAGGTGAATGCGAAATATTATCAGGAAAGTATTCTGGTATTTTGAAGTCGTGGCAAACATTTCGGTGGCAGTCCACGGACGTTTCAACAGGATTCGGCACCGTCTCTCAAAGTTCGAGTGAACCAAGAATGGCTAAGAAACAATGTTCCAAAGTTCATAACGTCCACACAATGGCTCTGACATTCGCCAGACGAGAATCCGATGGATTATTCTCTTTGAGTTATTTTGAAGAGGAAGGTCCAAACTAAAAGATTCACCAGTCTTGAGGCGCTGAAAAACGCCATTGTCCGCGAGTGGATCAAATACCTACAAGTCACATTCGGGCAGCTTGCGACTTATTTCTTGAACCACTTTTCAAAACACATCCGCTACTCAGAAATGGATAGCTCTAAAGCGAGCTGTTTAAAGACTTCTCCGCCTTCTTTAGGCACTGAAAACTGTTGAGCGTGAAAGAAATCATTAGGTGATAAATCAGGGTAGTAAGGCGAATGACCCATTAGTTTTATCTTTTGAGCGCGCAAAAACTCTCTGTGTAAGCCGATACGTAAGAGCTCGCATTGTCTTGGTGAAGGAGGAATCGTCTTTGGTGGTCGGTTTTTCTTAACTCTCTGCGACAACTTGAGTCAAATCAGAATTGCATATTTTAAGTTTTTCTGTGCTGGATGAAAGACCAAAGCGAAATAACCGAATTCTTTTTAAGCAACTGCCAAATTATGCGGTATCTCTCGACAACCAATTTTCTTGACGACCAAATGTTCACGCAATATTAAATGTATGCTGGTCCCACTAATGCCCAAGGATGCTTCCATCTCGCGATATGCCACATGAGAATCTTGCGTTATTAACTGACACTCGGCATAGATTATTCCTCGCACAGTAACCGTTTTTGGATTGTCTCCGTGAAATTCATCCTACAAGGATCAACAGTCACGTGAGAACTCTTCGTATCAGTGTCTCACAGAGGCTAAGGATGAACTTCAACGCCAAAGGTCGAACTAAGTAGATCAATGCACTGACTCGATAATCCACGTCGAAAATCATAATAAATCATGGCACAAAAATTTTCAGAAGTTAATTCCAACTTCCTCATCAAGTTGGTCTCCTTGCCGCGAGAATGAGGCTTGAGTACTGGTTTAGCCCCCATCTCATGAGGGTGAACTCACCACGAACTAAGAGGGAAACTCCATATGGGTATTGGTGAGCGAACCATCCGGAGATCGGCGGAGGCCAGTGAATTACTATGCTGAGATTACCTTACCGATGACCATCCTACTGTTAGTCCCTTACCTGGTATCCCATCATCTCCTTTCCTGCACCCCCCTAATCTAGGGTGTTACGTGTCACCGTGCCCAATTGATGGTTTGCAGTCAGGGGTATCCGGCTGCATTTTAACGGCGCCCTCCTGAAACTGGGTCACCTCAGGAGGTAGAATGACCTTGGCATGGTAGAGGGGACTGCCATAGTCGACGTTTTCCCTTTCCCCCCTAAAAAATCTTAGTCCGCCACGTCGAGCCGTGCGGACGATTATGAAAATAAATATGCACAAAAAAAACCTAGCCTCGGACAACCAAGGCAAACCAAAATTAAGACCAAATCCCTCAGGAAGGTCAGGTCTTTCAATATAAAATGTCACTAGCGTAAGCGGAGTAAAGCCTGTGGTCAAGCCCGGGCCTAACTCCCGCTCCGTCCTTTCAGGGACTACCTTTACGGCAGCGAGACCTCTTCCTGGCAACAATCCCAACCCTGCCATAAGACAAATTGAGGATGACATACCATTTATGCCTGGTGCCAGCAGTGGAGCCCCCCCCGCCCCCCTCGCAACAAAATCTTTCGGAAGCAAGAGCTGCCCTGTCAGACCTTGACCCTGTCTCCGTCACTCCAGGTGGCAAGGGAACTCCGAAAGGAGAAACATCCACACCAATGTCGGCAGCATCGGTATCACATTGCTCAGTCAATGGTTTCTGATGTCTGCCCTTCCGGCACTATCACTGTAGTACCCACCCCCGGAAGCATATAAGTGTGTCAGAAAGGTACTATCGTACCAGGCGACCGACCTTCAGAATCCTGGAGAGTCTGAAGGACATTAGAGAAGAGGAACAGTCAGACTCCAAGGTGTGGGCTGAAGCTTTCATTACTGAACACCGGGAGAAGGCCAAAATGGACTCCGAACAAGGCAAGCGCAAGCGATCGAGTGAAGGGACATCGGCTGAAGCCAAACGAACTAAGGGGTCTGCCACTCAGATGACTAATGTCACGGCGAAGAAGTCTTTCCTACGATGGTGCGATCTCTCAAGCAAACTTGAACTTAATAAACAGGAGTCTTTGGTAGGTGTACAAGGACATCCTGAAATGAAACCCGGGACCTCCCCGCAGTTGCTCGGATGCGAGATGGTTTCAATGCCGCGTCAAACTAATAAGGTGCGCTGATCAACGTTCCGTGCGATTAATCGCATCGGAGAATCTTGGCCGAGGACCCGCCTTGATGTGGTACCCCGAGAAGACACCCCTAACCGGCCAAGATCTAGAGCCTGGATACCAGATTTCCATTCTGAGGAAGTCCTGGACCTGATAAAGCTGGGCAACCCCGAACAACCTACCAGCGACTGGAAGGTAGCAAAGAAAAAAAGTTGTTTATAACATTTTAGCCATATGCCATTTAATGTTCCAAGCCTTTTCATTTTGAAAAAGTTAAATTTTGTTGTACAGTGTTATTGGAATAATTGGTAGCCCCAATTTCTTCATCAATCCATCGCAATCGCAGTACAACATTCATCATATTATATCAACGAACTCCATTCAAACGCACTATTTCTCGTATACCTACAAAAACAAACATATACATCCAAATGTATGTACGTATAATAGAAATAGCAGAGAGGATACTTGGCAGAATATAAAAACCCCTAAGAAAAAATTAACCTCTGCTGTTGCTGCTGCTACAGCTGCGCGCCTAGAGTCATCAAGCAGAGCAAATATTTAACAACTCTGCAGCCGAGAGTAGTCAACAACAATCACATTAGCAGTGGATAACAACAACATTTCCACTTTTAACACCAGTTACAAGACCACCATGCAACGACTGTGAACACTCGATTACGGAATTAAATGTAATCAGCAAACGTTTGAGCTGCAAAATCCCCAAGGGAAATTTGCAAACAAACGAAAATCTCACACATACACAAATGCAAAAGGAAAAAGTTCAAACTAGAAAAAAAAAAACACAGAAATAAATCCACTAGGTAAAGGAATGTAGCAAACAAGAGTTGAGAGAATTACAGCTAGCAAGAGTGAGAGAGAGGTGGGCTTGTGTAGACGATTTGTTGGTGTTGATGAATTGGTATGAGTCGGAAATATTTTATGGGAATTGATATTTGTAGCAAATAAAATACTATGCAGAAAATCAATGGGAAAATAGAGCAAAGTAGAATGTGGAATGCGAATTTTTTCAAAGGCATTTTTCTGTTTAATAGTAAAAATATTAAAAACATTTTCAAGAAATACTGAGCTCAAATTAATGTGGTTATTGATTTGATGTTGAACTAAAAGGTTTAATAGCTGCTGGTGATGAGAAAGAGTAGGCGATTGTAGCCACTCACGAGCAGATAGGGCATGCGTTTGTGTGTAAAATGGAAGAGTTTACAAAAATGTATGGTATAACACATCTCCTAACGATTTTTAGTTGCATTCTTGTATAGCCTCTAACGCCACTTTAAAGGAATCGATACTTAAAATATGCACTAGTGCATTGAAGATTACATACTAAAAGGATTATTGTGGGAAAAATGTTTAAATACTTTTATGTGTTTTGCATTTTTGAACGACTTCTCACAGTTTGATGTGTGCTGTAGCAACAACTTCAAATGAGTTTCTCACATATTACAATTACATTTTCAAGGCGACTTGGACATATCGACATATCGAATAAATTGTAACCGATTGAAATTTTTAAGATAAATTTACAGTTTATGAAGTATGGATAAAAGTGTGGAAGGATTGTTTTTTAACAAATTTAAGATTTTTTTACATCACGTGATTTTTAATAAAAATCGTTATTTCAAACAAATCGAGTTCCACTTTTTGTTATAGTAAATGAAAAAAGGCGGCCGCCGTAGCCGAATGGGTTGGTGCGTGGGTCGAAAGTGCGTAGGTTTGAATCTCCGTATATGAAACAGCAAAATATTAAAAAAAAATTGTTTTTCTAAATTATTTTTTTGCCATGAAAAATCTCACCTAAATACCTAACAGAAGTGTTCGCGCCAATGATTTATTTATTTTTGAATTAAAAGATTAATTTTAAGTTTTGTTAATCGCCCGCGCAACCTACCAGGTGAGTCCATAAGTTCGTGCGTTTTTCAAAGGTGCTTTTAAAATTAATAAAAAAGATGTTTAAAGTATTTATTAATCAATAATATATTTTCATTCATTACTTATAAGGCTTATCCACACGATGCTTACCGATGCACCGTGGCAGAATGGGGTGACACCTCTCTCCGCCGGCAAGTGAACAGAGGCACTCCGCAAGGCGGTGTTCTCTCGCCACTACTCTGGGTTGCCGTACTTAACGGTCTGCTGGAGGAGCTGGAGGGGAGGGGCTGTAAGGTGATTGCCTACGCGGATGACGTGGCACTTATTGTCAGAGGCAGGTTTCTAGATACTCTGATGGAAACGATGCAGGCTTACCTGAATCTAGTTATAAATTGGACCGCAAATTGCGGCCTATCGATAAATCCTCTGAAGACGGAGCTCGTCTTATTTACGAGCAAATACAAAATACCAAGAGTGTTTCTCCCCTCAATATTGGGCGCTCCGTTGGTGCTCTCTGACAAGGTGAAGTACCTGGGACTCATCCTTGACAGAGGTATTACATGGAAGCCAAACATTGAGGAGAGAATCAGAAAGACAACAGTCGACCTGTATGGTTGCAGGGGCGCTATCGGCAAAAGATGGGACCTCTCGCCTAAAGTCACTTTTTGGCTTTATAACACGATTATAAAACCAATCTTTCTATACGGAGTCCTTGTCTGGTGGAACTCGCTAGAATGGATGGTATCAGTTAAGAAGCTGGAGAGGGTACAAAGGTCTGCCCTCATTGGAATCAGTGGGGCTCTTCGTACCACTCCTACTCTAGCGCTTAACGCTATGCTGAATGTGGCGCCCGTGGACATTGTAGGAAAAACTACCGCTGCACGCGCCGCAATCAGATTAAGGTGTTCGGGCCATAGGCTAGACTTAAGTTACGGACACTGTAGCATTCTTAAAAACTTTGAGTTCATTCCTATGGTGCTGGACCACTGTACACCCACGCTAGGTCCGAGCGGACCTTTTTCTACTCACATTCCCTCAAGGGATGAGTGGGCGGGGTGCAACATTCGGCGGCAAGGCATGGCAAACATGTTCACGGATGGCTCGAAGTTGGACGGAAGGGTTGGTGGGGGAGTATTCTGTAAGGAGCCTCCCATCAAACTTAAATTTAGGCTCCCGCACCACTGTAGTGTTTTCCAAGCGGAGGTATCCGCAATTAAGGAAGCGGTGGACTGGTTGCTCAATTCGGTAATTACCGTTAAGGAAGTGAATATCTACTCCGATAGCCAATCGGCAATTAGGGCCTTGGGCTCGCTGTTTGTGCCTCGAGATTGGTCGGGGAATGTCTGGCTTCTCTCTCGATTGCATCCGAATACTTCATCATCCGGCTCATTTGGGTTCCCGGGCACAGCGGCATAGAGGGAAACTGCTGGGCTGATGAGGTGGCTAGACAGGGAACTTTGGAGACGGCTTCGTCGCGAAATGAGAGAATTGGGGTTCCCCTGAGAACCTGTGGTCTGCTCCTGGAAAGATGGGCCTCGAGTCAACTCAGCGAGCGCTGGGCTACTGCACAAACGTGCAAGGTCGCGAGATCCTTCTGGCCACGGATAGATCGGGGACGCTCAAGGGAACTCCTAAGGCTAACAAAGCCCCAGCTCTCAAATTTGGTGGGCATCCTTACCGGACATTGTCCGTTAGGTGTTCACGCCGTAAGACTTGGGATTGCCTCAAGTTCGTTCTGCAGAAACTGTCTGGCTCTCGTCTGGCAAAGACTTAGAAATCTTTTTCGCTACGCCTGCGGATATAGCCGGTGTAGATATCATAAATTTGGTGAAGTTCATTAGTAGCTTGTGATGGCTAACTATGAACGCAAATCAGCCCCCGTCGGCGCCGTCGTAAAAAGGCATGGTCATCATCGTTTCTAATCCCAAGGCTCCTTATTCCTTCCCATCTCCCTCCTCCTCTCCCATGTATGGCACCACAACGGACAAATTTACTAACATTTGTTTAGCTAGCCCTTAGCTAGGGCAGCCATTTAACCTAACCTAATGGTGGATGCGGAATTAGGTCCCATCCGAGCTTGTTCAGCTTGCCTAATGTTTGCCTTGCGGTATGAGGTCTTGCGTTGTAGTGGTGAAACAAAACTTTGCGTCTATTCACTAAAGACGGTCGATTTTTGTTAAGTGCCTCATCGTCTGGTTTGGTTCCAGAAGTTCATAATAAACAATACCGGCCATATCCCACGAAATAGACAGGAGAATCTTCTTGGGGTGAAGGTCATCTCTAGAAGTCGGTTCTGGTGTTTCATCTTTATCTAACCATTGGCGTTTGCGAACAGGATTATTGTAAAGGACCCATTTTTCATCACCAGTAACGATACTGTTCAAAACAATTTCATTTTCAAGCCGTTGCAGCAGCTGAGAAGACACATTCACTCTCTGCTGAAGATTGGCGACGGAAAGTCTATGCGGAACCCATTTTCCCAGCTTTGAAACCTTTCCCAACTGAACCAGGCTATCATATCGACTGTCAAATTTGGCTCAGCTTCCACGAGTTCAAGCAAGGCGTCGGAGTTAAAGACTTCAGGACGACCAGCGCGCGGGGCATCCTCCATGTCGCAGTTACCACTTCAGAATTTTGAAAACCACTTTTGCGCAGTCCTTACACTCACGGTGTCCTCTCCGTGAAGAGTGCTAATTTCTGCAGCAGCAGTTGTTGTATTTTTACCACTTTTATAAAAAAAACACAAAATATGCCTCTTATACGCATTTGAAGACTCCATTTTATTTTTTAACAACACGTGCCTCTATCCGCGATTGAAATCACTTGTTGAATGCATAAAGTATCAAAGAAAATATAAATAGTTCCGTTATACTCCGCGAATAATTTTTTGTATGCAAAAATCGTACAAAAGTGAAATTATGGGTAAAATACGCACGAACTTATGACTGACCTGATACTTACGCTGTGCCATCTATTTCTGGGTCATATAATAGTTCGTCAGCAGTCATAGTGGCTTCCTAAATATGGATTGTCTGTTGCCTACTTCGCATTCTACCTTCTCGAGCGTTAACTCGAGAGGTCGGTTGATTGCAGCTGCTGGTAGCTACTTGCTCTCGAACGCTGCGGATCTTTGTTATTTGTTGAATAACTCGAAAAGTATTTGTCGGATTCACTTCAAATTTTCAATATGAAAATTCCGTCTATGAAATCTACATGGAATCGTTCATATGGACTCATGGCTAGACAAGTATTTATTTCTGTCAATTAACCCGGGAAGTCCCATAACTTTTTTTGTTTTGGATTTTTTTGAAATGTTGTATACTTATGTATTTCGATCTCCTGAGCACGAAAATGAAGTCTATTTTCATTTTCCTCGCTTCGATTTTCCGGAAAATGCGGAAAACTAGCGTTACCATATGGTAATCGTGGGACCTCTAGACAACATTGTTATCTTTCCATTTCACCAAACAAATACCAGTGCTTTTCATTTCAATTGATTCAGAGTAACCTCTTTCCATTGACTTGAAGTCTTTTTTATGCACTAGTGGACAGCTTGCTGGAATTCTGTTTTCTCGGATTGTCCCAGTACCATTATATCCGCATGACTTGAGATACGCCAACAGAGGATAACTAATAAACAGGTTATCGAAATAAAACTGGAATGACAGCGATTTCAATTCATCAGGAAAATCGTCGATCATGCTGACTAAAGGAGCGGCGCATTTTCTAAACTTTGCTTCGTACTCCAAATTCGGTCGAGGATTCTTCCCCTGGTAAATTTCAAAATTCACCAAATAACCAGATGGAGTACATAGGGACCAGACTTTATATCCAAATCGTAATGGTTTGCCCTTTATAAATTGCTTGCATCCATGTTTACCAAAATAGGATATCATACTTTCGTCGAAAGAAAGATTTTGTTCCGGATGGAAATTTTCTATCATTCTTGCTTTCAAATGATCCGTAAAAGAACGCAGTTTCCACATTTTGTCAGGATTTGGGGCGTCTTTTGAAGAAGCCTTGGAATTTTCTTCGAAGTGGAGATTTTGCAAAATCTCTTGAAAACGATTCCGACGCATGGTGTTACTGACAAGATTGTTCCGAATGTCTTCATCCTGACTCCACAAATGTTTGTAATTCGAGTGATAACTGTAGCCAGTGACGATCAATATGCCTATGAATGCACTAAGTTCGCTGACTGTTATATTTGGGTTCGGTCTATTCTGTTCCACCGAATATAACGCACTTTGTTCGCAAATATGTTCCAATAATGTGTCATCAAAACATTTTTCAAACTGTTCGTGTGGCAGTGAATGGCGACAATCTTCGTAATTTGCGCTTGGAAAAATTGGAATTAGAGATGACGATTTCTTCTTGACCCATTCAAATACAGTTTCCTTGTTTCCTGATGGCAATGCAACGTTTGAAGGTTTCGGTTCAATTGTACGTAAGCGCTTCCTCATTGGAGATTCTGAACGATTAGCCGTTGTTTCTTCATCCTCTATCTCATTATAAGTGTCTGCAACCTCAATAACAGGCAAATCTCCTGGATTTGGTGCTGAAAAATTTAGAGTTTATAAGATTAAAATGATGGTATGCTTATACCGTCTCTAAACATGCCTCCCATATCCTCCTCTTCATCGAAACCTTGCATACGTCGCCCACTAGCCATAACAACTTCACAGCCACCTCTTAGCTGAGCCGGGCAAACATTATCTGGAATGCCCGCACAATCATCTTCAGCGTCATCCTCGCCAGATTCGTTGCCATCCACAGGAGGCTCGATATAAAGAGTGGTTGGAGTATCACCCAGTTGATTTTGATCTTCTGCTTCATCGAGTTCTTGAATGAAATCAAGCATTTCTTGCAACGAAAAACCGCTGTAATTCACAAAATATCAATAAATATGCTCAAAAATCTCAAAAAAAAACTACACCAAACGTAACTAAAACCCTGTACCCTAGACGTCCCACGGTTACCATATGGTAACGCCTTGAGTAAAATACAAAAAAATTACACAAAAAATCAAATCTCAAACAAAAATAAACTTGCATTTACTAGTTTATTTCATTAGCTACAAACTCATGGAATTTTTTTGGAAATATATCAAAAAAGCAAAAAGTTATTCATATACTTACCGACGTGCCATGTTAAAAAACCACAATAATTAACTTTTCTTATGTTTTTCCGTGAGCTGCATTTATTCTGCGTGAAATACAGTTATTCTTTTTTGTTTTTGTTATTTAGTTCAGACATAATACGTAAAATTGCAACGGCATGTTTGCATTACCATATGGTAATCGTGGGAAGATTCGGGTTAATTTAATTTAATTAGCTTTTTAGTCTTCGTAACCACAGTAATGAAAATTTCTGACAAATATTTTGGTATAAAATGCAAGTCTACAAATGTTCCAGCTAAAGGATTTCCCAGTTCTTTTTTTTTAAAGAGGTCAAATTTACTCTTTACTTTGATAAGCAAAAAATAATTCAAAAATGAATTTGGATAATTAATTTTGCATAGCCTTGAATCTGAAGGGTGGTTAAATTTCAAGGGCCGATGTTGAATGTAAACCACACCTCAACGTCAACGACACCGTTGGACTTCTTTCTTTGGGGTTAGGATTTGAAAGAAAAGGTGTACATCGATAAGCCAGTAACAATTCAAGAGCTAAAGGATGAGATAATTCGGTACATTAACGGCATAGAACCTCAATTATGCCTCAGCGTCATCGAAAATTTGGACCATCGGGTGGAGGTGTGCCGCCGAGGCCGCGGCGGTCATTTGGCCAATATTTTGTTCCATACGTAATTGAGCTATACCAATATTATCATAATAAAGAGAAATGATAATAATTTCTTAAAAAAATTGTATTTTATTCAAAATCAACACCGGCCCTTAAAACGCAACCACCCTTTAATAGGCGAGATAAAAAGTATTAAACTTTTCATCGGGCAAAATAACGGTAACATTAGATTTTATAGAGTCTCCGAAGAGCACATGTGGTCATTATGTGGTCATAAGCCCCCACGGCCTTAGAAAAATATTTAAAAAAATATTTCAACCATTAAATATTTCATATTCACTATTAGCATCCAATACAGTACAAATCGAATGCTCGTTATTCACACATTCCCACTCCAACCACGGCCGCTGTACGTTAGCACGTTTGTAAGCTCATTCTAATTCAATTACACTTTTCAATATGAACGTGTGCAAATATTTTCATAGGACAAATTAAAGCATCACAAATGACAGCAGCAGAAAGCGTAGTGACAGAATAAAGACCATAAGCGGATGTCAAGGGTGGGCACAACCAACTAGTCAAACGGCGGAAAAGCCGGTAGCCGCAAGAAACGATAAACATGGCGAACACACCACGTATACGTTGAAGAGCACTTGTGAGCTTCCTTATTTCGTATGCCACACACACACACACACTGCTGAATGTGTGTAGAAAGTTTCCTTTTTGTTTGTCAACACTGTCGAAAATGGCCAATTCAGTAGAGTGGGTGCGTCTGTGCAATCACAGCAGATTTCCAAACATAATCAACTTGATTTCACTCCCTTTCTCTTCTTTTAGTTTTCTTTTTTTTTGGAGGAGGTAATATGCTTAAAAATGTTTGCGGGACATGCGGTATTGCATGTCACAGCTTTAACAACAATACAGGCATATAAGCTTTCAGCGACATGTAAGCAAACATTCCAACCTCCCCAAAAAGAAAACACAAAAAAAAACAAAAAGCTGAAGTGAATGTAGCGGTGCGAGGTTTGCAGGCAGTGGCCAAGGCAATTCACGTTAGCTGCTGGGGATGCTTTGGCTACAAATATAAGCGTTGTATGTATGTGCATGTTTGTGTGTGTGTATGTGTGCGTCTGGGTGTGAGTGTGATGGGAAACGTCATAGCCGCCGGTCCACTGTTTACTGCAGATAAATAAATCATTACCATATTTCCATTATGTTTTCATTTTCCACTTTTCCACTTTGTTGACCAGCAACAACAGCAGCAGAAAATGATTTTTACCACATAAATGGAATTAAGTGAAATGTGAATTTGTTCGAAGAAATTTTAAAAATTAAAATAAATGGATGCGAGGTGTGGAATTTGGGCAGTTACGAATAAATGTATTTCTAGTGAATTATACTCAGGGTATAATTAGATTTTGGTGATGTCGTTCAGCATTCTTGGTGACTGATGGAAGTAGCAGCAAGGTTAAGGGGTCCCGGTGGTCTAGAGCTCGAAAATTTAGAGTACCTATTTTCAAGAATTTTTTTGCAATAAAAAAATGAATAAAGGTATTTAAATTTTTAAGGTATTTTACTTAACTTCTTTTACATCTTCTCTTAATTGGCGCGATAACCGCTTACGCGCTTTTGGCCGAGTTTAACAAAGCGCGACAGTCGTTTCTTTCTCATACTAATCGGCGCCAATTGGACACACCAAGTGAAGCCAAGTCCTTCTCCATCTGATCTTTCGAACGCAGAGGAGACCTTCCTCTTCCTGTACTACCATCAGCTGGTACCGCATCGAATACTTTCAAAGCCGCAGCGTTTGTATCCATTCGGACGACATGACCCAGCCAACGTAGCCGCTGGATCTTTATTCGCTGCGCTATGTCTATGTCGTCGTAAAGCCCTTACAGCTCATCGTTCCATCGTCTGCGATATGCACCGTTGCCAACGCGCAAAGGTCCAAAAATCTTACGCAGAATCTTTCTCTCGAACACTCCAAGCGTGGCTTCATCGGATGTTGTCATCGTCCAAGCTTCTGCGCCATACGTTAGGACGGGCATGATGAGAGTCTTGTAGAGTGTTAGTTTTGTTCGCCGAGAGAGGACTTTACTACTCAGTTGCCTACTTAGTCCAAAGTAGCACTTGTTGGCAAGAGAGATTCTACATTGGATTTCAAGGCTGACATTGTGATCGGTGTTAATGCTGGTTCCTAAATACTATGCGAAGTCTTTCACAACCTCGGAATCAGTGAGTGGGTGTCGATTGTTTGTTTGAAGACAGGAGGTACTTCGTTTTGTTCTCGTTCACCACCAGACCCATTCGCTTTGCCTCTTTATCCAGTTTGGAGAAGGCAGAACTAACAGCGCGGTTGTTAAGGCCGATGATGGCGATATCATCGGCATAAGCCAACAATTGTACGCTCTTATAAAATATTGTGCCTGAGCGATTAAGTTCTGCGGCTCTTTCGACGCTGTCCAACATCAGGTTAAAGAAGTTACGCGACAGCGACTAACCCTGTCTGAAACCTTGTTTGGTATAAGACGGCTCGGAGAGGTCCTTCCCAATTCTGACGGCGCTGCTGGTGTTGAGTAACGTCATCTTGCATAGCCGTATTAGTTTTGCGGGGATAACAAATTCAGAATGCAGCTGTGAAGTCAACGAAAAGATGGTGTGTGTCGATTCTCCTTTCATGGGTCTTTTCCAAGATTTGGCGTATTGTGAATATTTGGTCGATGGTAGACTTTCCAGGTCTAAAGCCACATTGATAAGGTCCAATCTGTTGGTTGACGGTGGGTTTCAGCCTTTCACACAATACGCTCGCTAGAACCTTATAGGCGATATTTAAAAGACTAATCCCGCGATAATTGGCACAAATTCCAGGATCGCCCTTCTTATGGATTCGGCAGAGCACACTTAAATTCCAATCGGCAGGCATGCTTTCATCCGACCATATTTTGCATAGGAGCTGATGCATGCATCTTACCAGCTCCTCGCCGCCATGTTTGAATAGCTCAGCCGGCAGTCCGTCGGCGCCCGCGGCTTTGTTATTCCTTAGCCGCGTTATCGCTATTCTCACCTCGTCATGATCGGGTAGCGGAACGACAGTTCCGGTGTCAACGATTGGGATAACGGGATCTGCACATTATCTCTGACCTGCGCAGCTACCACTGTTTAACAGGGTCGAGAAGTGTTCCCTCCATAATTTAAGATTGTTCTGTACGTTACCTTCTGTAAGCCACCGAACTTTCTGGCAGAATTTTCGGGTGTTGTTCCTGTTGGCCAGCATCTCAAGCTCTTCGCACTCACGTATTTCGGCCTCTCGTTTCTTTTTTCGGATAATACGTCTCTCTTCCTTTTTTAGCTCCCGGTAGCGATCCCGCATGGCTTGTGTTGCGCCCGATCGCAACTTGGCTCTATAGGCGGCATCCTTTCTTTCTGCGGCAGCATCACATTCCTCGTCGTACCAATTGTTTTTTCGGGCTCGTCGGAATTCGATTTATTCTTCGGCGGCGGTACGTAGGGAATGAGAAATGTTGCTCCATTGTTCTTGCATGTCGGTTTGTTGGGCAGTACTGTCTGAGAGCAGGAGTGAGAGTCAATGTTGGGTCCTCGGATCGTACGTACATCTAATACACTAGAAGCGTGTATTCCATCTATCACAACATGATCGATCTGGTTTCGTGTTTTGCGATCAGGAGATAGCCAGGTGGCTTGGTGAATATTCTTATGCTGGAATCTCGTGCTGCAGACTACCATGTTTCGTGCCCCGGCGAAGTCAATCAGCCTCTGTCCGTTACCGGATGTTTCGTTGTGCAGGCTGAATTTTCCGACTGTGGGACCAAAAATTCCCTCCTTGCCCACCCTGGCGTTGAAGTCGCCAATCACGATTTTTATGTCGTGGCGGGGCAGCGCTTATAGGAACGTTCCAAGCGCTCATAGAAGGAGTCTTTGATCACATCGACCTTCTCTTCCGTCGGGGCGTGGGCGCAAATTAGCGATATGTTAAAAAAAACGGGCTTTGATGCGGATTGTTGCGAGACGTTCGACCACCGGAGTGAACGACAGTACTTGGTGACGAAGTCTCTCTCCCACAACAAATCCAACACCGAATTTGCGCTTCTTTACATGGCAGCTGTAGTAGACGTCACAAGGTCCTACGCTTTTCTTGCCTTGTCCCGTCCATCGCATCTCTTGAATGGCAGTGATGTCAACCTTTACTCTCACGAGGACGTCAACCAGCCGGGCAGTGGCACCTTCCCCATTATGCCTATCTGAGATGCCTACCATTTTCATGTGCTTTTCCCATCGAAAGTGGCCCGTCATCAGTCCAACCAGGCTCCTAAAGTACAGATCCTTCTGCTTAGTGACAGGAGGATCTGCGTTAGTCGGTCGGACATGACAGGTAACATCAGTTTTGTCCATCTGCAACCTCTCTCAGCCTGCCAAGCTCGCTTGTGGGTTAGAGTAACCCGCTTGCTTCGATAGTTGTAGAAGGGAGTGACAGAACGGGCTGCGGGCCAAAAAAGTTCGCTATTCCCTGTTGCATATTCACATTGGCGCGAGCCTCGTCTGTGAAGAAAGCACCATGCGCGCCCCAAACGGTTGTTTTCAATTGATGTAATAGCTATTTTTGAATGGCTTTCGGGCTGCTCTTAAGCCCAAATATGGCAATTTTGCTTACCGACGTAGCTATTAAGCCAAAAATGGGCCTCATCGCTAAAGAAACTAAAGAAACATCGCTAAAGGAACTTCGGCGAGTCAACTTTAAGAGTCGAACTAGAGTAGAATTTTGAGTTAGTTGCATTTTGTATGATTTCAAACCAAGATCTTTGCGTAAAAGCGCTTAAATAGTGACATAAGCTAGGCAAAGTTGTATCATCCAATAATGTAAAATTATTCTCAATTTGGCTATGGTTTGCCGAAGTGGAGTGCGTTCGGCAATGTGGTTATGTGCCCCATAAGATGGCCTGAGCGCGCGATGTACACTTTTCACAGAGCGTCGGTTTTTGTAGTACGATTTGTAAACGTTGTTATGGCGTAAGTCTTTCCATGATCAAATGTCAATGAAAGCTGAAAAAAATTTATGAATTTAGTTTGACAGTACCTAGTCACGCCTGATCTGTCAAAAAACCCTATTCCAAAAAGTGCGTCTAATCTGATCACCCTTTATATATACTATATATATATACTAGGGCGGGTCGATTTAAAAATCGCCCATTGCTCTGTGAAAATCGTATTCTAGGGATTAAAATCAGAAACTTTGCCTAAGGAACCATACCTCTAAAACGAATTCTGATGTCCCCCAATTTGACCAATTTAGAGTGCTCCAATCGAGTCCAAATGTATGACCGACCCCCACTAACTTTGGACGGCCGATCCACCCATGCCAGTGGCACACCCCTGGAACTCCCCTGGGGGTTCCCAATACAATCATTTCAAAATATCACCATTTTTGGCCTTTACATGAGAAAAGAAACTAAAAAGTTCGACCGAAATTGGGGGACATCAGAAATCGTTTTAGAGGTATGGTTCCTTCGGCAAAGTTTCTTATTTTGATCCCTAGAATACGATTTTCACAAAGCAATGAGCGATTTTTTTACCTCCTCCCAAATTGAACCGGCCTAATGTATACTTGATCCTCAGATTGTGTGAGGTCTCTATAAGGGTGCTGGATCATTACCACTATTTTCGCACCGCAATTGCACCCTTTGTTTTTCTTACCATTGCTCTCTCTGTCCACAAGTAAGCCCCTACTAATAACTTTCACTTTTTCCTTAATCCATAAATTTTATTTTTTTGCTATTCGTTCTTATAGCCTCCTCTGATTTTAAAATTACTCACAAAACCGTATTGTTTTGCTACGCTCGCCGCACGCCCACTCTGCGCATTGAACCACTTTTTCCATTCACCAGCCA
Source organism: Anastrepha fraterculus (assembly GCA_037575425.1). NCBI lineage: Eukaryota > Metazoa > Arthropoda > Insecta > Diptera > Tephritidae > Anastrepha > Anastrepha fraterculus. The sequence goes on along the minus strand of JAYXIM010024482.1, from coordinate 337,590 downwards.
TCATCGAGTCCCCTCGGCTAATATGATTCGCTTACATCATCATCATAAAATTACCGCAATATTGCCATGAGTTTGGAAGGAAAATTTTTATGCGGTGCGTCATTTTTAATTTTAAATTACTCCACAAACACATACACACACACATACACGCATTACATCGGACGTGCAGGAGGCTCACCTCTACCTGTGCCCCCTTGTTGTGCTCTGCTTTGTCTAAATGGACGCATTTTGCCTGCTTTGAAATTCAATTCAGTTTCAGATTTCAGTACTTTGGCATTTATAGATAATTTTTTTACTCTATTTTTTTTTTTCATCAACATATTTGCGTGTGCTTGCTGCTGGCGCGACTTATAAGCCAATGTGCAGTTGAAATGTACTGACACCAACACAAACACGCACCGTGTGGCCATTTCATAGACTTTTAATCCCCCCGATGCTTTGGCGTATGCCAAATTTACAAATTTGTATGCAAATGTTGCGCAAGCAAACAATTAAAATTTCAATTATCAACGCTGTTTGTCATTTGTGGGGAATTGCAATTTCAAATTGTTGTTATTTAAAACCTTGGCTGGACGATGAAAGCCTTTCGATGGTCAGTTGCGTGTGGCTGTATGTCGCTTGGCTCTCTATTTTTCTTCACAGGACATTTTATTATGTAAATGTGTACATATTTTCCATTGCTTTTTACAGTCATTTCATTTCGTTTATTAGAAATGTTGAGCAATAGTCGCATTGCCTTGGTTATGAATGCGAAATGATGTGCCATTTCATTTGTGAAAAATATTGCAAATGACTACAAAAAAAACAGCAGAGAACGGAAAGTTATAGTTCGTAGTGCAGTTTTTGCATGAAAGCGTTGGGATCAAATCATGCAGATGAATGACTTTTTTTGTTATTGTGTAATTTATTTAACAAGTTACGTAATTTAACTAATAAAATCGTTGCTTGAGTAGTAAAAAGAAATAGGCGAATGTGAAGTGGTTACATGAGTAGTTGGAGAAAAACTAAATTGCAAGTGATTTTATGATTAAGTGAAGCAAAACTAAATTGTGGGTGGTTTCACGAGTAGCTACATAATGTAGAAGTTGCAACTGGTTACAGAGTAGTTACAAATTACATAATTTAAAATTGCTTCCATGACTTAGGGGACCCGGTGGTCTAGAAATTTCAAAAATTGTGTTTTTGGTTTGTTTGATATTTCGAAAGAAGAATATACTGTGAAATTTTCATGCAGAAACTCCGCGCGCTCCTGTACCTCAAACTTTAGACTCATTTATCTCGAAACGACTTTTTTCGGCACGGCGGGGATGGAAACAAAAAAAATATTCAACCGAATCACTTGAAATTTGGATATGTTGTTCACAACATGTATCGCTATCGTCGGATCTAGAGTTATAATTTTATTTAAATAATTTCCTATTTTTTAAACTAAAAAACTAGTAAAAAAAACCCGATTTTACGAACTTTTTTTTCAAAAGTGCGCCATTTTGTCAATTTTTCATTTTTTCGATTTGTTCTAGTTCCGACCATAACTGCACTCTTTCTCATTAAGAATCTTCTTGAATTTTGTGTTTCAGATGAGTAGAAGTCTCGAAATCATCTATGCCGTCCGGGTTCGATATTTCGAGAGGGTCATCTTCAGCGGGATTTTTATAATAATAAATATTGTTTCAAAAGTAAAAAAAACTTTTTTGAATTCTCAATAAACGTACTAATAAGCGCGAAAAGTTGAAACACCGCTTTTTAAATTTTTAATGGCAAAAAAAAAAATTGTGTAAATAGGTGAAATTTTCGTGCTCTAGACCACCGGGTACCCTTAATTTAAAGTGTCTTCATGAGTAACAGATAACAACTAAATTACGACTAATTCTATAAGTAGTTACAAAGTCGTAAATAATAAATGGTTTCATAAGTAGTTGCGGCACAGATACACTAGAAGTGATCAGATGAGTTGATACGTAATACTTAAATTAGACCAGTTACAGGATAGGTAAATTAGAAGCGGTTCCATGAGTAGTTACGTAATTGTAAATAATAAATGGCTTTATGAGTAGTTGCGGAAAAGATACACTGTAGGTGTTCTCATGAGTAGGTACAAAACACGCAAACTGCAACTAGTTACATGAGTAGTTGCAGAAAAGATAACTACAAGTGATTTCATGAGTGGTTACGAAGTACATAAATTGCAACTAGTTACATGAGTAGTTACAGAAAAGATAAACTACAAGTGATTTCATGAGGGGTTACGATCTACGTAAATTGCAACTAGTTACATAATAAGTAAATTAGAAGTAGTTCCATGAGTAGTTGCGAAATTGAAAATGATAAATGGGTCTGTGAGTAGTTACAGAAAAGATAAGTTTCAACAGAATTAATGTGTGGTTACGAAATAAGTGAATTCGAACTAGTTACATAATAGATAAATTAGAAGTAGTCCAAAGGTAGTTACGAAATTGTAAATGATAAATAGGTCTATGAGTAGTTGCAAAAAAACAAACTAAAAGTGATTTTACGAGTGGTTACGAAATACGTAAATTACAACTAGTTACAGAATAGGTAAACTAGAAGTAGTTTAATGAGTAGTTGCGAAATTGTAAATAGTAAATGGGGCTATGAGTAATTACAGAAAAGATAAGTTACAACTGAATTCATGAGTAGTTACGAAGTACATGCATTACAACTAGTTGCATGAGTAGTTGGATGAAAACTAAATTGCGAGTGGTTTCACGAGTACTTACATGAGTGCGTACTTAATACAATACTTAAATTGCAACTAGTTACAAAGTAGTGACAGGTTACATATATTAAAATTGGTTCGATTAGGTTATTTTAGAATAATTCCATGGGTAGTAACAGCCAATACTCTTGAACAGTAATTACATAAGAGCCAAATTACAAATAGTTCCAGAAGTAGTTACAAAATTTATGAAATGTAAGTAGTTCTATGAGTAATGACAGAATAGATACAATAGATGATTCCGCAAGTAGCCACAGAATAGATAAATTGGAAATAATTCCATGAATAGTACAAAATAGATAAGTTACAAGTAGTTCCATGTGTAGTTACAGAAAGTAGATATAGGAAGTGGCTTCACGGTTTGATACAGAAAAACAAGTGGTCCCAAAATTAATCACGGAATAGATGAATTCCTAGTGGAGTAGTGAGTAGTTACAGAGTAGGTAAATTACAAATAATGGTTATGAATGAAATACAGAATAGCTAAATTACAAGAACATGAGTAGATACAAAATTTTTAAATTTTTAGTGGTTCCATGCCGAGGGCTAACGTAGAAGCCCAACACCTAAGAAACAATCGGGAAGGCAACAGTCGCCTTGTAAAGACAACTTTTTGTACGGAGTCCTTGTCCAGTGGACCTTTCTGGAAAAGCGACACCGGTTAAGAAGCTGGACTACATCCAAAGGCCTACGTTCATTGGAACCAGTGGGGCTCTTCGGATCACTTTTACTCTGTAGCTCAATACTAAACTGAATGTGGTACCCGTGGACATTGCAGAAAAAACTAAAGCTGCACACGCCACAATCAAATTGAGGTGTTCGAGCCACAAGCTAGACTTACGCTACGCACACTCTAGTATTCTTAGAAACTTACGGACCTTTTCCATTCATAGTCCCTCAAGCGAGGAGTGAGCGATGTGCAACATTCGGAGATAGGGCATGGCAAACATGTTTAGCTCGAATGGCTCGAAACTATACGGAAGAGTTGGTGGATAAGTACACTGCAACGAGCTTTCTATCAAACTCAAATTTAGGCTACCGGACCACTGAATTGTTTTCCAAGCGGAGGTAACCGCAAATAAAGAAGATGTGCATTGGATACTAACTTCTGCAATTACAGTAAGTGAGGTAAATATCTACTCCGGCACCCAGGCGGCAATTAAAGTCATGAGTTCGTTGCTTGTGCTTTCGAAATCAGTCGGGGAATGCCTGATTTCTCTTTCGACTGCATCCGAATACTTTGTAATTAGGCTCAATTGGGTTCTCGGCCATAGAGACACAGCGCGAAACTGATGTGCTGATGAGCTGGCTAGATAGAGGCCTGGGGATGGTTTCACTGCGAAATGAGTGGGTTGGGCTTCTATTGAGAACCTGTGGTCTGCTTCTGGGAAAATATACTTATCGTCAACTTACCGAGCACTGCGCAAAGTCGCGAGATTATTTTGGCCAGATCTGAGGCGGTCGAGGCAACTTCTGAGACTAGCAAAGTCGTAGCTCTCGAATTTGGTAAGTGTCCTTACCGGGCATTGTCCGTTAGGTATCTATGCGATGAAACCTCATGGGATTTCCTCGAGTCTTTTCTGCGGAAATAGCAGATTTATATTTCACACACCTGGTCAGTTGCATCAGCAGCTTGAAGCGTTTAATGCAATGTATTTAGCTATCGTTTGGTCGTCATCATTCCCCCGCAAAGACATCTCCCTCAAGGAGGTGACGGGTACGATGACCCCGCGGACCCTAGTCAAGAGGTCCCTCGTTTCGGCGACTTTGTAAAAGTTAGCTGGGAAGTTAGGTGACACAATCCAGCACATGTCTGTTCAGTTAGTGTCTGTTCACCATGTTTGGTGCGACTGTTTATGTAAAAAGCATGACCGGTATGCAACGGAGCACACTGGGAGTCCCTGGACCCTGGTCAGGAAGTGTTTATTGGGCGAAAGAGTAGTATTGCTCCGTGCGAGCGCCGGTCCATCCGTGTTTTCCGGGTTCGCTAAAGCGTGGATCAGGCCTCAGGGAACTGGGGTGGAGCCTCCGAGGGTACACCCTCTCTTGACTATTTCGACCCACCCCCCTGCAGATGATGCGCTGGTTAAATAAAACAGCAGAAGGCCATTATTGATGGTAATCTAGAGCAGAGCCCTTTCGTAAGGAAACCACGGTTGCTCTGCTCGCCACCACAAAAAGCGAATACGCCTCTTACGAGCGGATCATTGCCAACGATAGAGAAATCAAAGACGGCAAATGAAGGAGTTGAAATGACGCCTCAAGAATTAGACGTAAGAGCAACGTCAAAAGAGGCTGCAAATATTGCAAATGTGCCCAATGCGTCGACGCAAACCCCTGTAACTGCAAAGGAAGCAAACGCAGAAAGGGAAAAACCTGCATCTTCGCGATAAGAATTTATTCACCAAATGCGTGCTGAAGAAGAGGAAGCTGTAGAGAAATGTTTGAGAGTGCTTAGGAAGATGAAAGTAGTTGTATTGAAGAGTAGGAATACATCCACGGAAATAAGGACTGGAGTCTCAGAGCTACATGCACTATTCGACGTCATGATAAACTGCAGAAGGGGTAGGGTTCGAGCTGAGAAAACTGGCAAAGGTCGTCTCTTGCCGGATACATTAACGAAAGAAAACGGTGGTGACACCCCCGCAACAGCTCGAAAAACCGAGTACTCCTTTAGCCGCAAAACGAAATGCGCCAAGCCCTGCCGCACCCGACTCTTCGAAGAAACTAAGAGTTTGAGAAATGGAAAGTGGTAAGCCGGCAAAAATTTAGGCGCAATACCGTGTGGCATCAAAATGGAGGATTTGATTATTTGCCCAAGTGGCTTTTCGCTTGGGCAGCTATTTATCTTAACCTAACCTTAGTGGTTCCAAGAGCAATTGCAGAAAATTTATACTGAAAATAGTTTCATGAGAAATACAAAATAGGTAAAGGAAAATGGTTTCATAAGAAGTTACGGAAAAGTTACAACTGATTATATGAGGACCTACAGAGCTGATATATAAAAAGCTTTACGCAAGTTTCAAAGGTTTGTGAGACATGTAAATGCCTCGAACTCAAGTGAATATTGAAAATTGGATTGCAGTTTAGCCAGTTTTGTGCCATCATGAACATTTTTCAATATACTTCAAAAGGCAAGCAAAAATAAAAAATAATTAATAAATAGTGAATATTCCACCCAACCATAAAAATAGCAAATAAAGATATTTCAATGTTAGGACGGTGATGCCAACGAGCATACCACGCTGAAAACATCAGTTCTCGTCCGATCACCGAAATTAAGCAGCGTCGGGCGCGGTTAGTACTTGGATGGGAGACCGCTTGGGAACACCGCGTGTTGTTGACATTCTTAAAAGGTGGTCATTGCTGGCAGTCTTTGTAGGGGGAACAACGCAAAGGCCTTCGTGGACTTTGTGCCGTAACTGCAAGACTGTCGGAAGTGCGATTATTCCTCCCCGTGATGGCCACTGAAAACAGGATACCCCAGCACGGTCATGTCTCTGTTGGGGTCCTGACTAATATAGTCGGGCGGGAAGAGTAAACTTCCTTGGGTAAGTATAAATCACCAATCCAAGGTGGAACAGCATATGCCGAGGGATGCTTGGCTAGAGGGGGATCTAGTAATGCGGACTTGGGGCGCCCTGGCGAGGCCCCATCTCAAAAATGCCTTCCTGCGCTACCGAGGCAATGGCGTAGGTGACCGATATACCCCTTTACTCGTGGGAACAAAGATGAATACCAATCGCAATAAAACAAAAAGTGACGGAAGCGGCCAAGAAGGCTTCAACCAAGAGGCTAACAAAAAACCTCAAAAAAGGTGGTCATACCTCAACAGGAAGAGGTCACCATGCCTCAAACTAATAAGGAGGAACGGCCCGCAGTTGAAGGCGTGAGAACTGCCGAGACGACTCCGAACAACACCGATGGCGAAGGGCCGACTACGGAACAGCCAAAAAAGCTCAGTGGTGCGGGCAGGAAAAGATTTGCACACTTCCTAAAAAAGGGCTAACCAGAGAAGAAGCTTATGCTAAGACGCTGGAGCCCATGACTACCAAAAACACCGGAAGATCAACGACGGGGCCGAAACGACTAAGGTCGATTGAGGACACACCACCCGAAGCAACAGCCAAAAAGCGGCCTAAAGATGATGGCCCGTCCACATACAAAGACGTAACAACAGGAGTCAGGTTGGCAGTACTTGCTTGGGACTACCCTAACACGGTACTGACGACCTTTACTACCATTAACCATTAAGACTGTGATATTTATTTCATTCGTTGCAGCTCACAGAGCTGGAGTGCTTCCATTCGCGTCCTGTAAAAAAATGTGGCTACGTACACTTGTACCGAAATCCGTACAAATTTCTATAATAACTCAAAGCTGCTTACTGCATCATCGCCTGCTCTTCAGCTGTCAATAACACACAGATTTCACGATTTAAAAATATGTAAATCTATTGGTTGTTTTGTTGCACGATTACCTAACCGCTCGCGAAATGCCTACTGCTATTGACACATCCCTACCGCTGCCTGTCCATTTTTCATTTTGCAAATCTGCTCAATCGCACGCATTTGTCGCACGTCGTAGACAAGTCACACATAAAACTGTGGAGATTTGTAGGAAATTTAAGCGTAGATGTGTGCATGTGTGTGTGTGTAGCTATATATATGTAAGTGCGTGTGTGTGTATGGCATTTATAAACTCATTGAAAAATCTGCACGCTTGACGCCTTTTAGTCAACAAATTGGCAATAAGCCATTGTCGATTCATCAATAATGATCTGCGACTTAAATGGGGATTTGCATATTTGCGCGATTAAATATAAATACTCTGTGTATGTAAGTATGTGTGTATGTGTGTGTATGCACACGAATTTTTGCCCACTTGTTTGTATTTATCGTGCGTTGTATTTTTAAACAGTTCAAATAGTAGACGTGCATTTTTTTATGAAATTTTCCCACTAGAAAAGAAAAAATTTCACAACCAAAAAAATTCGTAAAAACTCATGCACAGTTGATTAAATTGTGTATTATTTGCGGTAGTTGTAATTTAATTTGAAATACGCATAAATATATGTGAATTTAGTTGTACTACACGTTTTTCTTAACCCTTGTTACCCGTATTGGCAGTTGTTGGTTTAGCAGATGCACGAGAAAAAAATTGCCTATGCAAATGCGAAAATCGCCCAAAATCGGTGGCACGTGACTTTCGTTTTTCACTTCACTACAAATTTGTGTTTTTGTTGCACTTAATGTGTACGCTTCTTGTCAATAGTTGTAACCCACACATACACTAATACATGGCAAATATTTCACATAAGTACAGTAGCTGTTCAACGCATTAGGGATGGTAGCAAAATATTGGAAACTCTAACGGTTGAGAGAATAGAGAAGGTTAGGCTAAACAGCCTTGTGGGATCGCTATAGAGAGCCAAAAAAGGAAGAGAGACGAAAGAAAGACGGCAGGCCGAAATACGTGAGTGCGACGAGCTTGAGACGCTGGCTAATAGGAACAATGTCCGAAAATTCTACCAGAAAGTTCGGCGGCTTACAGAAGGTTTTAAGACCGGGGCGTTTTCCTGTAAAAACAAAGGCAGTGATCTGGTGACTTACATACACAACAATCTTAAATTATGGAGGGAACACTTCTCGAACCTATTAAATAGTGATAGCTACGCATGTCACAAAGAATGCCAAGATCCCGATACCCCAATCGTGGACGACAGAATTGTCGTTTTGATACCCGCCTATGACGAGGTGAGAATAGCGATAACGCGCATAAAGAGCAACAAAGCCGCGTGCGCCGACGGACTGCCGGCTGAGCTATTCATACATGGCGGCGAGGAGGTGGTAAGGTGCATGCATCAGCTCCTATGCAGAATATGGTCGGATGAAAGCATGCCTGCCGATTGGAACTTAAGTGTGCTCTGCCCAATCCATAAGAAGGGTGATCCTGGAATTTGTGCCAATTATCGAGAGATTAGTCTTCTAATTATCGGCTATAAGGTTCAAGCGAGCGTATTGTGTGAAAGGCTCAAGCCCACCATCAACCTTTGATTATACCTTATCAGTGTGGCTTTAGACGTGGAAAGTCTACCACCGACCAAATATTCACAATACGCCAAATCTTAGAGAATACCCATAAAAGGAGAATCGACACACACCATATTTTCGTCGATTTCAAAGCTGCATTCGACAGTACGAAAAGGAGTTACCTGTATGCTACTTTTAATTGATGTAGCGGACATAACGCATCTAAAACTAACGAAGCTTTGCTCGTTTATTAAAGCTACCGGATGGTTTCAGAAGGAGTCCATAATGTAACGATAAGTTCCTGTGGTATTGTAATGAATCTACGACAGGTCTAAGTGTGTCATTGCGACAGCCACTCTACCTACCTACCTGTTATATTATTTGATATCTTTCAAAAAATTCTACTTCTTCTTTAACCTAGCCTTATGCTATTTCAGGACGGATCTCCTAGAGCGAAGTCTGCAGATCTCGCGGTCCTGAGTTGTCTCTTTGCTGACATTTTTGCATCCCATGTCGCATTCAATGGTGTTTTTCCAGGTTTTTGGTGGTCTGCCTGGCCCTCTTTTCTCTACCTCCATCTGTAACTCTTGCTTCACTGCGTGATCCTCTGGTCGTCTCACTACATGACCGTACCAGCGTAGGCGGTTTTCCTGGAGCTTAGTGCTGATTGGATCAACTTTCTTGCTGCAAAAAATAAAGGTGTTTTTGATCTTGTTCAGCAGTGTAACGCAGCCGTTCCACCTCAGCATCTGCGTTTCTGCCGCGTGCAGTTTCAGCTCTAGTTACGTGGTACAGCCCAGCACTCGGATGCATATCCCATTGCCAGACTGATGATGCTTTTGTAGATGTTTCATTTTTTCGTGATTTTTCCTTCCTCGGGTATAACACTCTCCAGCGCTTAAGAGAGCATTTTTTTTAATAAATTAAATGAAAAATTTATTTTTATTTATAGGTATTTATGTAAGTACTTAACATAAAAGTGAAATGAAAAACTTTAATTTGGAAAAAGGTTCTTAACTGGGGTAAAACTTTTCCTTATTATGAAGTAGCAGAGCTTCTCAAGCAATATTGATGTAATTCTTTCGAAATGAAGTTGTTGCAAAATAATGACGAACTAAATACCAGCACTAATCCCGATATCTCATGATTGCATTAATAAAATCCCGAAACTCCCGGAATCGTAAGACAAAGAAAGAGGGAGAGACCCGAGAGAGAATGAGAGAGGGAGAAGCAAAGAATGTATATCTAAATAAATTCACAACATTAGCAGAGAATACAAATAGACAAAATTTACAAGCAACGGAGAAGGCTCGACAGGTGTAGGTAAACGGCGGACACAAACCGTGGTAGCAACGCGCACTACTCCGAGCATTTATCACCCGCACAAACGCAGCGATTGCAGGAGCGCAGCAACGGCACAAATTACCACAAAACAATACCAATAAATCCGACGCCGGAATGGATAGCACTTTATAGTACGTACAAGCACTAGCCACGAATCGAAAATAAGCGCCAAAATGTAAGCACAAAAAAAAAACTCCAGGCACTAAGGAAATATAACGGCAAGGAAAAACACTAAACATTTTTGGGACCAAAAAGCGCCCCAAACAGTAGGCACCAAGGAAATATAACGCCAAAAAGTAGGTACCAAAAATATATTTCCTACAAGTTTGCACCAACAAACAAGCGCCAAAAAGTAGGCGGTGTTATTTCTCACTAAAAATTAGCAACCACAAGGAAAAACTCAGGAAATCAGCCTAAAGTATATCTTAGATATATACAAGGTATACATAGCTCTCTCTCTCCTTTTCCTCTACGTCATATCTTTTTTCTCTCTCGCGGAACAAAAATGCCCAAAACGTTGCATAGCCTTGAAATTTTACTCTCCATTCTCGCTCGTCCAACGACGTCCAAGAAGTTTCACTTCAAAATGTGCATCCCTAATTCAAGCATATAAATTTGCGTATTCACATTACCATCGGCAATACAAAAGAACTTATGAATTTGCTGCGTCGATGTTTGCAAGAGTTCAACGATGCGTATGTTGCACGCTCTGAAAATTTTTAAAAAATTTTGCATACAAAATTAAATGGCTTTCAATTGTTTGTAAGTTTTTCCGTTCTTTCTCTTTATAAATACATAATAAATATGGATGCATGCATCGCTCCTATTATTATTCCTTGAACTCAAAAACAATGAGAAGGAATGTACATTTTATGAATTTTATGCAATCGTGCGTACACACACACACGCGTACTTATTTCTAAATATTTATTTATAAGTAAGCAAAACCTTTGTTAATATTAAATATATGAAAAGTAAGGCATCTAAGAGGTTTTATCAGTGCATAATTCATGTAAAGCTTCCCTTAGATTTCCCATCCTTCCCTTCCTTGGTTTCTGCTCGATGGAGTATCTGCTAGTAGCAAATATTTTTGATAATTTGTTTGATTGCAAATCCTTTCGAAACGCTATCTATTTTCGGCTGCCTCCAAAGCCATCATCCCCTTCCCTCGAACACCAACGAATTTGTTAAAGCCATGCGGATTTCAATTAAATGATGTCGTCACTTAAATCAACGCATTTCCTCTTTTGTCAAATTAATGAGTTTTATCTGCTGCAAAGTGTTGATGCCATTTGAGTTGCAAATTTGCCATCGTTTACCCCTCGTTTTGTGCTGTTCATTGCGTGATGAATTGGAAAAGCTGTCGAAACTGACGCGCTTACACACTTTTCATGCTTTTATCAATTCAAAAATAAATCTGCTACAGTTTTTGTGAAAGCTACTGGATATATTTAAATGGATTACTCGTTAAGATAATAGAAGAAGCGATTACATTTTTTCTCAAAACTGATATGAATTTCAGAATTTCGTTCTTCTTCTGCATGTCGTACTACAAACGAGACTAAACAGCTGCAACGACAGCAGCCTATGTATACTGGATCAATTTGACAAAAGACAAGCCACATGACCTCATATTTACTATATTATATTTTGATAAAATTCGAACACCAATTATGCTACTTTGACTAAATTATTAGTTAGTGCACGATACAAATTTTAAAAGAGTGCGGAAGCGCTAGTTATAATATTCTATATGCATCACCTCTTCAACCATCCAACCAACCTCAACTTTACATTCTGCCAAAAAAATATCGGGAATTGTTCATTAAAAAAACGCGCGTTACACATTCATATGTCTAAATTTTTTTTGTTGGCACGTTGGCACAACTGCCTTCTATAATGTCGCAGAGTTTGGGCGTGATCTGTCAATTAACTTGTTTTCTGCAAGAAGAAGTATATGCTCAAATATGAACGAGACGTTATCAATAAAACGGTCCGCGGATGACATATGGCAAAAATCAATTTTTTGTTTTTTGGTATTACTCTTATAAGCTTACATGGCAAATTTCAGTGTGATATGTTTTTCCTGTTTCCCAAGCTCAAGTTGCCGCTCCGTGGAAAACATTTTGAGACAATTGAAGTCATAAAAGAGAATTCGAAGAAGGAACTGAAATCCATACCGAAATCGCCCTTCCAGAAATGCTATGATGATTGGAAAAAACGTTGGCATATGTGTATTGCCTTCAATGGTAATTACTTTGAAGGAGATAAAATAAAAATTGAACAATAATTAACCGTTTATGTTTTATTAAATCAGTCTGGTTCATATTTGAGCAGAATTATAAGTCAACCGCAGATGTGCTCTGCTATTTTCACTATGGATAAAAATATCGAACAAAGAATTTGTCTTAAATTTTGTGTTTTGAAGGAGATTTAGTGTGCCGAATCTTTTAAAATGTGGCACAAAGCCTATGGCGAGTTTGCTATATCAAAAACACGGCTCTACGAGTGGCATACGGCTTTTGCAGAGCCCGAGAAATCGTGAAAGATTTGCCCCGATCTGGTCGCCCATCAACGTCTTCAATGGATGAAAACGTCGACAAAATCAAGGAAATGTGCTGGAAAACCATCATTTAAGTTTAATAGAGGTAGCTCGTGACCTTAGCGTTTCTCACGAATCAATTCGCCACATTTTAAACCATCAACTGGACATGACTCATAGCTGCTCGACTCGTTCCAAGAGAGTTGAATTTCTTACAAAATATTCATCGGAAGAAGGTGGCTGAAGACATGGTTGAGCAAGTGAATTCAGACCCAACATATATCCAGCGCATCATAGCAGGTGATGAGACGTAGGTATATGCGTTTAACATGCAAATCAGTCAACAGGCGGCTAAATGGCGCTATCCACATGAGCCGAAACCCAAAAAACCACGTCGAAGTCGGTCAAAATTGAAAGTCATGCTACTCGTTTTCTTTGATTATCATGGAATTCGTTCCAAATGGTTCCACGGTAAATAAATAATATTATTTGGGAGCTGTGCGACGTTTGAGAGAGAATGTGCGTAGGAAACGGCCCAATTTGTGAACATAAAACTCATGGATCTTGACACCATGACACCATGACAACGCACCGTCTCACAAGGCTCATATTGAGAACACTTTTTTGACGAAAAACTCGAGAAATATCATCGCACAACCACCGTATTCACCGGACTTATCCTCCTGTGACTTTTTCCTTTTCCCAAAACTTAAATTGCCACTCCGTGGATGCCGACGCCGCTTTGAGTCGATAGAGGCCATTAAGGAGAATTCACTGAAGGAGCTGAAGAAGATCTCTTCAAACGCGTTTGAAAGGCGCTTTGATGACTGAACTAATCGTTGCCTCATGTGTATTGCTTTGAATGGAGCCCATTTGAATAAATTTTGATGATTAAACAATTATTTTTCGTTTTATTGAATAATTTCCGGTACTTTTTTGACAGAATGTATATAGTATAATTTTGTTAGCATGTTTGTGGAGCCTTTACTATGATGCTTGCCATCTTTAAAATTTCTTGTTTGGAAAGCTCACAATACTAAATCTTACAAAAACCAACTACTTGGCTGAAAGATACCGAGTGACTAAGCAACCAAGCCAAAGTGGCTAAGACCAAACTTTATTTGCAAACTTAAAGAATATGAGCGCAAATATTGAAAGGAGGCCTATCTATGATTTGTAATTGATTTAATTTGGTTTTAATGAAAAGGTTAGTAAATATTTTCCAATACATTTTTTATTAAAATGAGTAAAGTAAGTCTTGCCATGGACCTATCAGCTCAATTTTTCAGTATATTTGCGCGAGCTTCTTCTTTCTTTCGAAATGAGGAAGAAGCTGCCATTACGGATAGCGTGAAGCTCGACAGTATAGTTGGTAGGGGAGTATTTTGCGAGGAGCTCCCCATCAGGCTCAACTTCAGGCTTCCGGACAACTGGGAGGGTTTCCAAGCGGCAGTAGCCCTAATTAAGGGAGCAATGAACTGGTTGCTCACTTCGGTAATTACTATAAATATCTATTCCGACAGGCAAGCTGCAATTAGTGCCTTGGGCTCATTGTTTGAGCGTTCGAAATTAGTCGCAGAATGCCTGGCTTCTCTCTCGATTGCAACCGAATACTTCGACGTCAGGTTCATTTGGATTCTCGGTCACGGCGGCATAGAAGGAAACTGCGCGACTGACAGTTGGCTAGACAGGGAGCCCTGGAGACGGTTTCATCGCAAAATGAGAGGATTGAGGTTCTCTTAAAAAGCAGTGTTCTACTTCTGAGAAAATGGGCCTCGCGTCAACTCAGCGATCGCTGGGCTAGTGCGCAAACGTGCAAAATCGTTACATCATTCAGGCCACGAGTAGATCGGGGACGCTCAAGAGAACTTCTAAGGCCAACAAAGCTACAGCTCGCGAATTTTGTGGATATCCTTACCGGACATTGGCCGTTAGGTGCCCTTACGGTGAGATTTGGAATTGCCACAAGTCCGTTCTGCAGAAGCTATCTGGAGGACAAGTTGGAATCATCTTAGTACCATCTTTTCAGTTGCCCTGCTCTCGCCAGCCAAAATTATTTAATTTAATTTAAATACCACACATCTGGTATATGCCCGACTAGAAATTTTGGTAAGGCGGTGATTAGGCGCAAATAAGGCAGACCGCATTCCAAATTGGAACCTCATAAGGCAGCCAAACTAGGCCCAAGTCCTGAAAGGTATCGCCACACATCTGCCTCATTAGGCGCAGGTTCAAAAAACCGAACTTCGGTAATAAATAAATTTACCCAATTTTCTCTTTGCTGAATTCCATTTTTAGCACCCTGTAACTCACAACTGAATGAACAAACACAACGCTGCCGTGGCACCTGGCCAACGGGCAAAAACTTAAATTGTTTGATCGAGACTTTACGAGATATCGATCACTACAGCCACCCACCGAGAAAATAATGGATTTTTCTTCCTTAAACTAATAAATAAACATTAAAAAAAAGTGCGTGTAGCGTAATATAACAGCATAAAAGAAGTGATACTTTCAAGGCAGACAAAGAAAGAGAATGAGACTCGAGAAAGAATGAGAGAGAAAGAGAGAGAGAGAGAATATATATATAAATAACATTAATCACAACATTTGCAGGGAATACAAATAGACAAAATTTACAAAAACCGGAGAAGGGTCGACCGGTGTAGGTAAACGCAGAAAACAAATCGTGGCAACATCGCGCACTACTCCGAGCGCGATTCCAGGACCGCAGAAACGGCACAAATTATTGCAAGGCAATACCAATAAATCCGACACCGGAATGGATAGCACTTTATAGTACGCACAAGCACTAGCCAGGAAACGGAAATAAGCGCCAAAAAGCAGGCACCAAAAAAAAAAAAAACGCCAAAAAAATTAGGACCAAAAAACGTCCCAAACAGTAGGCACCCAGGAAATATAACGCCAAAAAGTAAGCATCAAAAATATATATCGTATAAGTTTGCACCAACAAACAAGCGCCAAAAAGTACGCAGTGTTATTTCTCACTAGAAATTAGCAACCACAAGGAAAACTAAGGAAAAATAACCTAAAGTGTATCTAAGATATGTATAAGGTATAGCTCTCTCTCTCTCCTTTTCCTCTACGTTATATCTTTTTTCTCTCTCGCGGAACGAAAATCCCTAAAACGTTGCATGGCCTTGAAATTTTACTCTCCATTCTCGCTCGTCCATCGATTTCTAAGAAGTTTGACTTTAAAAATTAAATACGAAACAAAAAAAGTTTCTTCTCTCATTTGCTATTTGCCTCCTAATGCTGGGGACTCGACTGCTTTAAGTTGCTGCTGCATAGGAGATAGTTTTCATGAGCGACTTTCGAGTGCGTGTCTGTTAATAATATAAAGCAAACTTTAATGCATTTATCTCATTGAATGTGGCTTAACCTTTTATGACTATTTTTGTAAGAAAAAAACTCCAAAGGGTTGCGCACCAAAGAAAAGCGCTTAATCATAATTAAGAAAAACTACAATTAAAACAAATCAACATCACGGATCTCCAACGAAGAATAATTAATCAATATGTAACACAACATGAAATGCGTTTGTGGCGCACCCTTCCTAACGGTTTATGGCTGTTATGGCGCAAGAACAGCAAAGCATAACATAGACAAACACACAAACATTTCCGAGAACTGAGCGCTGCCACAGTTACGCGTATAAGAAATTTGTTGACTAATGTTTGGGAAAACAATTAACATGTGAATGTGCTTGTGTGTGGGAATACAAGTGAAAAGTAGATGTGTGTATGTGCACAGTCAATTCCGAAGAAAAATTGTAATGAAAATAAAACAAAGTGCAACAAATTACCGCCTGCCATTTTAAAAGCATAACGAAGTGAATTATGTCAGCATTTACAGATATAAATAAACAGGAATGCATGCAACTTGTCTCACTTCGGCTACGCGCACGCACCCACATATCGACACACGGACACACAAACACAAATGCGTACAGTCATAGTGAAATATGTGAAAGTATGGATGTGTGCCTTGGCAATGGGCGCCCCTTTTGTTGTGGAAAGCGCAGCGATTCGCATTGTGTTTGAAGGGTAAACATGACAGCAACAACAATAAAGATAAAATTAAAGCTAACTGCAATAAAAGTAAGTACAAAAATAGCAACAATACACATTTCACATTAAACTAAACTACATTCAGACTCATATATGCATGTAAGTACGCACACAGCATAGTAAAGGCGTTCAACAGCAGCGAAGGGCACAGACCAAGCGCGCACAGTGAAGAGCAATGCCACAACAATTTACAATGCAGCTAAACCAATGCAACATTTTTATTGCACTTTTGTCTCTGTAATAGCCTGCAAATGTGCAATGTACTAAAAGAAATACGGCTATTGAAGTGAGCATTTAAAATATTGTTACATATTTCAAGGGGCATAAACCAGCAGCAAATGCGCGCTGCAGCCAGTTGACAAATATGAGTAAATTTGTATAAAAAACAAACAAACAACTCTACAGAAATTTTAGTTTTATTGAAAACTCATACGAGCGTAAGTAATTCGTAACGTGCGCTTATGCTTATAAACGCACAAACAACGATGAACAGCAGCAACATCAGGTACTACTGCTGGGGGTAACACCCAGCCTCATAAATAAATAGATGTTGTTTCGATACGCTGTATCATTCTGCAATGAAAATATCGGTTACGACTGGATCTTCCAATCGGTTGCATCGCTGTGAGCATGAAAACTCAAATCCCACACACACACTCACACATTTAAATACATACATGGATATCTATACGAAAACAATGTTCTGTTTTGAGTGCCTCGACGTCTGACTGCTTACTTATTGGGCTGTCTCTTTGTTTCCATTGCAAGTGAGTGCCGCTCCGTCTGTCTTTTTGTCTACCGCACAGACATATATGTATTTGCGTGTTGAGTCAGAAGAAATTGTAAATATATATAATCTACGTAGTAGTAAGAGCTATAAAATTCCTGGTATACACTAAAAACAAAAAAAGTTTAAGGGTTTACGGGTAGTAAGAGGCCCTAAAAAATGATGATTTTCAAAAATTTTTTTTTTTTTTGATAGTCAATTGCTTTATTTTACAAAAATAAAAACATAGCATTAATACATCATGTTTCAACTTGACTTTAGCAAAATTTCAAGAGAACAAAAAAATAATAATTACAAAAGTTGTCCCTGTTTGTGTGGAGCCCGTTTCTCCAGAAGTCCCTTGTGGTGATCATAACAAGTCCTTGCAGATTCATCTAAAACCAACTCGATAAGAGAAATTAGTTTTATTAATAGATAATCCTCAATTTTTTTTCAAAATTGACACTATGGCGGCCTCAGGAAATATCTTTCAGATTTTCGAGGAAAAAACCGACAATTAATTCTTAAAAAAATCTAAATCCAGTGTTTTAGATGTCCCTACGTACGATTGTTGCAGCCAAACCGCGCACACGCCTCTGTGCAGCAAAAAAACGTACATCTACCTACGCAAAGAATGTTCGACATCGAAAAGCTGCAATCACTACAGACAGCCAGAAGATTCGCCACTCGACTCTAACTCCTACTCTCAGGGAGTACTGCCCAACAAACCGGCATTCACCAACAATGGAGCAACATTTCTCGTTCTCTACCTACCGCCGCCGAAGAAGAAATCGGATTCCGGCGAGCCCGAAAAAACAGTTGGTATGACGAGGAATGCCATGCTGCCGCCGAAAGAAAAGATGCTGCCGATAGAGTCACGCAGCGATCGGGCGCAACGCGAGCCATGTGGGATCGCTACAGAGAGCTAAGAAAGGAAGAGAGACGTTCAGAAGAAACGAGAGGCCGAAATACGTGAGTCCGAGGAGCCTGAGATGTTGGCTAATAGGAAAATTCTACCAAAAAGTTCGGCAGCTTACAGAAGGTTTCAAGACCGGGGCATTTTCCTATAGGAACAAAGGCGGCGATCTGGTGACTGGCGTCCAGAGCATGCTTAAATTATGGAGGGAATGTGAAAATCCCGATACCCCAATCGTCGATGACGGAATTGACGTTCTGCTACCCGACTACGACGAGGTGAGAATAGCTTTAACGCTGCTAAAGAACAACAAAGCCGCGGGCGCCGACGGACTGTCGGCTAAGCTATTCAAACATGATAGCGAAATATGGTCGGATGAAAGCATGCCTGCCGATTGGAATTTAAGTGTGCTCTGCCCAATCCATAAGAAGGGCAATCCTGTAATCTGTGCGAATTATCGAGAGATTAGTCCTCTAAATATCGCCTATAAGGTTCTAGCGAGCGTATTGTGTGAAAGGCTGAAACCCACCGTCAACCAACTGATTAGACCTTATCAGGTTGGCTTTAAACCTGGAAAGTCTACCATCGACCAAATATTTACAATACGCCAAATCTTGAAAAAGACCAATGAAAGGAGAATCGACACACACCATCTTTTCTTCGACTTCGAAGCTGCATCGACAGTATGAAAAGGAATTACTGGTATGCCGAGATGTCTGAATTTGGTATCCCCTCAAAACTAATACGGCTTTGCAAGATGACGCTGCTCAACACCAGTGGCGCCGTCAGAATTGGGCAGGACCTCTCCGAGCCGTTTGATACCAAACGAGGTTTCAGACAGGGTAACTCGCTGTCGTGTGACTTCTTTAACTTGATGTTGGAGAGCATCGTACTAGCCGCAGAACTTAATCGCTCAGGCACAATATTTTACAAGAGCGTACAATTGCTGGCGTATGCCTAATACAGTGACATCATCGAGCTTAACAACCGCGCTGTTAGTTCTGCCTTCTCCAAACTGGATAAAGAGGTAAAGCGAATGGGACTGATGGTGAACGAGGACAAAACGAAGTACCTCCTGTCTTCAAACAAACAGCCGGCGCACTCACGTATCGGCACCCACGTCACTGTTCACAGTTATGATTTCGAGGTTTTAAACGAATTCGTATACTTAGGAACCAGAATTAACACCGATAACAATGCCAGCCTTGAAATCGAACGTAGAATCTCTCTTGCCAACAAGTGCTACTTTGGACTAAGTAGGCAACTGAGTGGTAAAGTCCTCTCTCGAACAAAACTAACACTCTACAGGGCTCTTATCATGCCTGTTCTAACGTATGGCGCAGAAGCGTGAACGATGACAACATCCGATTAATCAAAGCTTGGAGTGTTTGAGAGAAAGATTCTGCGTAAGAGTTTTGGATCTTTGCACGTTTGCAACGGCGAATATCGCAGGCGATGCAACGATGAGCTGTATGAGCTTTACGACGACATAGACATAGTGCAGCGAATAAAGATCCAGCGGCTACGTTGGTTGGGTCATGTCGTCCGAATGGATACAAACAGTCGGGCTCTGAAAGTATTCGATGCGGTACCAGCTGGTGGTAGTAGAGGAAGGGGAAGGCCTCCTCTGCGTTGGAAAGATCAGGTGGAGAAGGACTTGGCTTCACTTGGTGTGTCCAATTTGCGCGGGTTAGCACGAGAAAGAAACGACTGGCGCGCTTTGTTAAACTCGGCCAAAATCGCGTAAGCGGCTATCGCGCCAATTAAGAAGAAGATCACCAGTTCAAAAAATATAGTTTTGGGAAAAACGCATTTAAAGACTTGCTATCTGCTCCGGAGTGCCCGAGCGGCCTTTGTTAGTTGTTGAATAACTTGAAAAGTATTTATCAGAATCACTTCAAATTTTCACACCATATTTTTAAGAAATCATACTTTAAGAAAATGCAAAAAAAAGTGCAATTTTTTCAAAATTCTGACTACTCCCAACCCCTTAAAAATATGAGGAACCAGTACTTTTTTTAATTTGAACTATCTAATGCAAAATTTCGCAGGGATAAATGTTTGCTCTGTGCTAAAAACTTTAAGTATTAAGTCAAATTCTACAGTATACGATGTGTGTTCAAAAAATAAGGTGAGTTTTTGTTTTTCTCAAAAACTATTTATTTATTCAACAATTTCTATCTTTTTATCTCCTTCAAAGTAGTCCCGCTCAGATATAATATACTTGTGGCAGCGTTTTTCCAATCCTCGAAGCAGTTCTGATGTGCACTTTTTGATATGTCCTTAAGCTCTCTCAGCGATTCGGTGCCTTTGGAAAATAATTGCAATTTATGCTTCATAAATTGTGGATTCTCTTATCTTAATAAATATCTGGGGCTATGGCACAAGTTATCTCAGATGGATGTAAACCATGATAACAAAGCGATGATAAGATATAGAATGGTTGCTTGGGTATCGAGAGCCGCTCTCTCGACAATGGGGACATCGCTGGCTAAGATTCAGCGCTTAGCATACGCGTGCATCACAGAGACGATACGGACCTGCCCTACAGCTGCGATGGAGGTGATGCTTGAGCTAACACCACTTCATATAGGTTTTCAGCAATTATATTATTAGGGAAGGCTTCAGGAGAGGAAAAGTGATGTCATCTAAGAACATGGAATTGCTAAGTCTGCAGCTGCGACTTAACCAGCTACAGAGAGATATGATAATATCACTAAAGTCATCAAACTCGAAAATAAGTTCAGAAGGTTAGCTGGAATTTCAACGCAAGGTAGACTAGAGCAACTCCAGAATTTGAAAGGCATCTCCAAGAGTGTACCTCGCACTGGTACACAGATGGCTCAAGGATACCAGAAGGCATATGCGCTGGATTATATATGAGCCCAGAACCAATCGTTCTGTGCCGATGTGGAGTTTTCCAAGCAGAAATTCAAGCGGAGGTTTATGCCACCTATTCATATGCAGGGATTAATTTAGATAGGAACTGCCGGAACGAGCGAATTGCTACTCTCAGCGACAGTCAGGCGGCACTCAAGACTCTGTCATCCTGTAAAATTAAGCCCTCACTAGTCCGAGAAACTGAATCTGCTAGGAACGTATAGTCGCATCGGGCTAATTTGGGTTCCAGGACAACGGAACATAACTGAGAACGAAGTAGCGGTTGCATTGGCAAGAGACTCTGCTGCCTCGTCATTAATAGGATTCGAGCCCTTCCTTGATTTGGGACAATACACCATCAAGGAGAAGCATAGGAGTGAAAAGCTAAGGTTAAGATAGGTTAGCTAGCACCAAACTATAGGGCTACACCAGGCGAAATTTCTACTGAGGAGGTGGTATAATTTCAGACAATTCAAAACACCACCCAAAGATTAACTGAGAGTGCTTACAGGCCTTCTCACAGGCCTTTGCAGACTGCGCAGTCATCTGCGCATAATTTGGATATGATCCACTAGTATCTGTCGTTAATGCAACCAGTCCCCGGTGATTTCAGCAAAACTTCTTCTCTAATGTCACGCTATAGAACGAAGAAAGTTGCGACATATTGACCGGATGCGGACGGAAGATAGGCTTAGTCCAAATGTTAGAATAGTTTCCCAAGGAGTGGGCACACTAGGACGAAGAAAACGAATTCATCCTTCTTGTGATACCATTGTAAAGGAAGTAAGGTAGAGGAAGTCCTATGGAAAGATGGGAGAGAGCGTGGATACGTGGGGGTGGTTAGAAGGACGGGTTTAATATGTGTGGATTATGAACGATGAATCTGCTGCGGATGCGTCAACCGCTTGATGCTACTGATGAAGCTCATCAGATTTTTAATGTCCAGTCGGGGCACAGACGTAGGAACCAAGATGTCTAAATGTTAGCTCCACGAGAGCAGGGCAGCTAAGGGGAAGGGGCTGAGATGATTCCACCTCGTCCTCCATAAAATCGACGCAAAAAGACTCGAGGTAATTCCAAGCACACACCTCGCGCATAGTGACCCGAATTTCGAGAGCTGAGATTTTTTCAATCTCAGAAGCTGGCTTGACCGCTCTGATCCACACATGGCCAGAAGCGACCTTACAAGTTTGTGCAACCCAATTAACCTTTAAGCAATGAACTTTAAATTGTTTTTTTTCCTTTCCAGAGGAGGTTAAAATCGAAAATGTTAGAAACTTCATCAACGAGGCCATCGCACCCGTGGTATGGGGGGCACGCTCTCACTAACCCTATAACATTCGTCCCCTCTTGGCTGATTCCACCCTCGGATTGCTAAAAGCATTACATCAAGGGGGAGCCGTGTTTATACCTTTTAGATACATCAGGTACCTGCATCCGGGTTCCTAATTGCGTTTTGGGGTTACACGCTGTCGATAGCCTCCATTGCTTTGTGCCTAATGGAACATCGGAAAATTGCAATATTGTTTCTCGATATCGACTGGTCGTTTGCTTCAGTTCGTCTTAAGGCTTTACTTTACGCGTTTGTACTTGTCGTATTTTCGTGAATACAGTCACCCCTACAGGAGATCTGTTTCAAAATAACTTCTTTGGACGACGCATCTGGGCATCCATTGGGTGTTCTGTATCGGTCGCATTCTCTTTACTGCCGCTTTGCGCTCCCATTCCAAGTTTCGCAGTTTTATTAGTATCTTTGCTGCAAACTGTTTTACTGCTTCCCATTCCTCTTAAAAGTTCAGCATTTGCGTTACAAGGTTATCTGGTGCGAGGACGTCGCCAAGCACTTTTGGGAACTCGAAGCGCTCTTCGTAAAATCTGGCGCAGTGAAAAGTCACGTGCTCTGCACTCTCGTCTTCGCTGGGGTATGTATGAGGTGATGTGATGAGTAGAGGGCACAAAAGACCATTAGGTCGAAGTGCAAACCTCAAATAAATCTAAATCCAATCAATAAACAAATAATGAATCCCCTTAAAAATATGTGACCAATTTCTATTTAAAAGGAGCACTCGCAGTTGAAGGACCCTGTAGGTATAACAAGGCACTGAGAGGCCTGAATGTATTTGCTTGAAATACTTGTTTTGTTGTTGCAGCACTGTCGCTTATTCATCCGGCTTTATGCATTCATAAATTTTATATTCAACAATTTAGCTTTATTTTTTTGTTTTTTTTTTTTCCTTTTCGGTTTTTGCTGCAATTTTGCAAACGCCTGACTGCACTGCCGCCAACGCCACATTGGGAGCGGCTTATAAAATATTGAAAACGCTTGAGTGTGCATTGGAAATTTAATCCGTAAATTGTTTCAATTTCTTTACAAGATGTTGATAAGCCGTGGCGAAGCGATTTGTACGGCGGCCTCAAAGTAATGCACACACACACACTCAAGCACATAGCATGCGGCAAAACGTTGGAAATCGATGCGACTGCTCAACTCCCCAAACAACTGTCTATAAAGTATTAACTACAATGCAATCAATGGCATCAGCTCAAGGGGTGTTGTTGGGTAATTTTCAAATTCTCAGAATGACAACACATGCCACGTCAGCAACAATCTATAAAATTGCAATCTCATAATTTCACTACAGTTGGCGTCCCCAGTCGCATTGTGCGCAATTTTCATGTGATTGTTTGCACGCGCACACATACATAGGTACATACACACACATACATGTAAACATTCATACTAAAATGCATGCATAAATAATCTAAAAAGTAGAGAAGTTCATTGCAGCCGCTCGAAGGGTGAATGGATGACTTGAATGTATCAATTTTTGATTGTTGATAAACTCACAAATGTCAGTGTCATGAAAGTACCGCTTATCGCGAAGCTAAGTACACACACACTTATAGGTATATCTGATTCATACATATGCATGCATGTATGCGCATACTTGAGTTGAATTTTTACACTGGCACTCCCATAAGTTAATATACGAGTACACACACATACACACATATGTAGGCACATGAGTGTGTGCATGTGTGTGTATATTAGTGCTACTCTCTACTTTTATCTGTCACGCTTAATGTGCCACATGTGTTGCAAGTTGCACGCTGCCTATTACCAATTCTGACGGCTGTCTGCAAGCCATCCTCTAATCTCATCCAAATCTACATTGCCGGCATTCGAATGCACTCATTGCCACTCCAAAAAGTATTTCGATGGATTTCCATTTTTTAATTTGCCACGTATCGGTGATTTATCTGCCGCTCTATTCGTGCTGAATTGCGTGTTTGAAGGCGGCTTGTAGCTTAGCGTTCGTTGCAGTGCAATTTTGTAGCAGTACAAGTGACTCTCAGCGCCGAGAAGTAGGCAAGCATATTAGAGTTTAGAGACTCAATATTTTCAAGTGCATATAAAGTAGATATT
Organism: Anastrepha fraterculus; assembly: GCA_037575425.1. Taxonomy (NCBI): domain Eukaryota; kingdom Metazoa; phylum Arthropoda; class Insecta; order Diptera; family Tephritidae; genus Anastrepha; species Anastrepha fraterculus. Next base: position 312,855 of record JAYXIM010024482.1, on the reverse strand, counting down.
TCAATGTCGTAATACAGTTAAAAGCGAAGCAGATGTGTTGAGTATGAATGAAACTTTGGGTATTAGTATGGGGAGAAAAAAATAATAAAAAATGGAAAACCAATTTCTGAGGCGAAGATGCAGAAAAACCAGTGACAAGGCCGCTTGGTTTTTATAAAAATTGAGTTATTCTCACTTATCTTCTTGAAATATGACGATTTGTTAGCAAAGGATTTTCATAGGTAAATTGCTAGCGCGCCTACACTAGCCTGGTGATAAGATATCTACAGGGTGAACGATATGAAGTGTTACCTATTTAAAACACCATAACTTTTTTGTGTGAAATTCGTTTTTATTGATTTCAAAGACAAAATTGTTCAAAACTGATTACAATTTTAACATATTAGGTAGTCGACAAGGTCTTTTCGTATTTTATCAATAGATGTCGTTGGAGTCATCTATCTCCAGTGCTACCAATCACATTGTGTCATATCATATGGTGTTAGAAAGGTGACATTTTAAGCTTGATTTAACCAAAAAAAATTAAATTCGGAGAAGTTGAAAAAAAGTTATAGCTGTTCAAAAATGACTGAAAATAATGCTGAAATTCGCTATATTTTGAAATTTTTGTATAAAAAAGGGAAGAATGCCACGCAAGCCACCAATGAAATTTGGGAAGTTTAAGGAGACGATGCTGTACGAGTATCAGTTCGTGTAGCACAACAATGGTTCGCTCGCTTCCGTTCTGGAAATTTCGATGTGAAAGATGCACCTCGCTCCGGTCGACCTATCGTTGAAAAAGTCGATGAAATATGGAAAAGATTGACCAGAACCATCACATAAGCTGCCATGACATCGTCGAGGCACTAAACATTCATCATCAAACGGTTTTGAACCATTTAAAAAAAGGCTGGTTACAAAAAGAAGCTCGATGTTTGGGTAATACTTGAATTGTCTGTGAAAAATTTAATGGACCGAATTAACATCGCGATTCTTTGCTGAAACGAAATGAAATCGAACCATTTCTGAAGCGAATGGTAACAGGAGACGAAAAGTGGATCAAATACGACAATAATGTGCGAAAAAGATCAGGGTGCAAGGATGGTGAAGCTCAACAAATGGTCGCAAAGCCAGGATTGACGCCTCGAAAGGTTATGATGTGTGTTTGGAGGGAGTGGAAAGGTATCATCCACTATGAGCTGCTCCAGCCTGCTCGAACGATTGATTCTACACTTTACTGTCAACAACTGATGAGATTGAAGCAAGCAATCGAAAAAAAACGGCCAAAACTGATGGAATAATGTCTCTAGAAGAAAAATGGCAAAAGGTGGTCGACCAAAATGGTACATATTTGGTTAAATAAAGTTTATTATAAATATATAAAAAAAATAGTTGAAGTTTGATTAGAAATACGAAAAGACTTTTTCGACTACCCAATATATTCACTTTAGCTCGCTATTACCACCCTTTGCCTTGACTTTAGCCTTCAAACGGTCAAAAAATGAGTTGCATGCTGCCCGAATGTGATCTTGAGGTATTTTGGCCCATTCTCGTATAATCGCTTCTTTCAGCGCATCCATACTGGCATATTTTTTAGTCCTCACCTGGCTCTCCAAACTGGACCAGATGGAATAATCCATCGGATTTGCGTCTGGCGAATTCGAAAGCCATTGTGTGGACGAAATGAAGTGTGGAACATGATTTTATAACCATTCTTGGTTCACTCGAGCTTTATAAGACGGTGCCAAGTCCTGTTGGAACGTCCATGGTCTACGGCCGAAATGTTTGCGTGTCCACGGCTCTAAAGCAGCTTGTAAAACATTTTCCCGATAATAAGTCGCATTCCCATTGACACCAGGCTCAATAAGAACGATTGGAGAGCGTCCATCAGCGGTCACTGCGGCCCAAACCATTACTTGCGATGGGAAATTGCTTCGAGTGGCCATACGTAGGCTCAAATTCTCGTATGAGTGTGCGGTCAAGTAACCACGATCGTTTTGAGTGTTTATGAACTGCTCAATTGGGAAAGTTGGTTCATCAGAAAACACAATGTTAGGAAATTCGCCACGTTCGTGCAAGCGCAACAACTCCTTTGCTCTTTTGCACCGAACTTGTTTTTGCTGGGGTGAAAGATCGTGTGCTTTTTGGAACTTGTAAGCCTTGACCTTGAGCTCATTTTTCAATATGCGTCGAATGCTGTATTGCAATATTTTCAGTTCTTTGGCCATTTTTCTTCCACTTCGACGTGGATTTCGTTGAAGTCGAGACTTCACTATCCGAACCATTTCTGGCATGTTTGCGGATCTTTTTGGTCCACCTCCATAGCGTTTTGCAATGCTGCCAGTGTCATTGTAACGTTTTATAGTGCGCTACACAAACATTTTATTCACTTTGAGCTAAGGAACAATGGTGGGTTGTGATTTTCTAGCCAAATGTAACGCAATCAGACTATTACGTTTGAATTCCATCACAGACAAAAAAATTCAATAAAACTGAGACGCAAACGCTCTTGGTGGCTTATTAGCAATATATTGAACTGTCATTAGAACAATTTTGACGTTGATGTCATGAGCTGTTTCACAGATACAAGCAGTGTGAAGTTGGTAACACTTCATATCATTCACCCTGTATCTGCACTTCCAAACAGGTGTGTGCTTGTTTTAGTCCGCGGCTGGTATTTTATATCCCATCCATCCCTCCTATCAGAAGTTGTAGAGATGAGGAAGAGGAAGAAATAGTTGAGCATTTCCTTTGCAATTGTCCAGCCTTAGCTAAAGTCAAAGCATGTTTTCTAGGTAAATACAATTTTAAATACAGAACTGCATAACATGGAGATGGGATCAATCCTTCGCTTCATAAGAGCCACAAAATCGTCCTGCGAAGAAAAATAAATCAGGTGGCACCGTGTCGCACAGTGGCATCACAGTGGACCTGTAAGTGAACTGGTTGTACGGATCCACTACCTTCATAACCTAACCTAAGCTATAGGAAAGGTTTTCAGAAAAACACACACAAAATTCAGAAAAATGCATGCAAGTTTTATTTAAATCGATAGTAAAGTCCATATAATTTAATGTTTGAAGATTATTTCATGCAAATGTTGACCGCGACTGCGCTTCAAATGGTCCCTCCGCTTAGTCCGCTTGGCATACTCTTTCCAATGTTTCGGCCGGTATCTCACATATAAATGCTTTAATGTTGGCTTACAATGCGTTAATTGAAGTAGGCGTGTCTGGATGAAAGAAGACATGAGCTTTAACATAGCCCCACAAAACATAATCTAAAGGTGTTATATCGCACGATCTGGGTGGCCAATTGACAGGTCTCGAAAATGTTCACCGAACTCGCCTCTCAACAAGTCCATTGTTACACGTGCTGTGTGGCATGTGGCACCGTCTTGCTGAAACCACATGTCCTGCAAGTCAAGCATTTTGGGGAAAAAGTTGGACATCATTTCACGATTGCGGTTACCATTCACGAAACGTGCGTCAGCTATGTAAACCAACTGTTTAAAAAGATAATAGCTAAAAAATCACCCTTTACTACATTTGTAGTTTGGGGAAAATAAGGATTCTTTTGTATAGTAACAATCGGAACAAATACTATAAAATACGGATACCCGGCAGAAAGGATTGGCGACCAGAGTCAAATCAGGTGGTAATGGTCACCATATTTATGTTGACGGCTCAAAGATGGACAATGGCACTGAATCGGGAGGGTACTTGGAACAATTACTGTCAAATTGCTCATTTAGTCTCCTAGACTGGTGTAGCGTCTTCCAAGCTGAGATCTACGCTATAGACAAAGCAGCAAAAACGATAAGATTTATGGACTAACCTCTAGCAGACCTTACTGTTTTTATTAAAAGTTAACACAAGTCATTGGCCTCAGCGCGCCGCATATACAAGATGTGTTAAATAATGCAGGATGTTGCTCTCGCTTATACAACAACACAACACCACACTTTGCTGGGTTCCCGGTCTCTGTGGAGTGGAGGGAAATGAAAGACCGGATGAGTGTGAATGAAAAAGGTCTGAGATTGACCTTCAGCGAGTGGTAAATGAAACAAGCATCACTCTAAACGAATTGTACACCGTGATTGACTTGAGCGTAAGCGCAGAAACCAATAGAATGTCGTCTCTGACTGACACAACTGGAGTGGCTCCAAAGCGCTCTGGACAAAAGTGAATCTTTAGAGGAGGAAATTTCTGCTTGGATTCAACAGAACAACTACCAGCGACCTCACAGGTACTATGACGGGTTACTGCACTATTGGCACCGGAGCCAGCAGACTAGGTGTAGGTAGGTAGGTAGGTGAAATGGTGCAAGTGCCAGCCTGACACTCCTTAAGTAGCACTGAAGCATCGCTTTAATACCATTTTGAGACCTCCAGCAGGCAGATATTTACAGCCAGCCAGAGCTGTTGATATGATGGAGAATATTGATGGGATTTAGGCTGGCGCACTGCCCCAGGCTGTCGAAGAAAGTGACCTTAATCGTCTAGTTGCCAAGCCCGGACATTTACAGGGAAAATGCTCTACAGTCTCCTTCTCTGAAAGGTTCCCACAGCTTCTGCAATAGGGGTTAAATGCTAACCCTAGCTTTCCGCGTGTCTGCCGATCGTCCTATGGGGTTGGAAACTGAATGGCGAGGAGTCCAAAGAACTTTCTGAGTCCATCGAATATTGTACTGGGGCCAAACGGTTTTTGAAATAGCACTTGAAGAAATGGAACTCCATCTTTTCTGCGCTTTCCTGAGAAATATTTTGTGCAGTTCCCCTTCAGCAACTATCAGAAGGATACCGATGACCGGGTAGGAGGTCTCTGAGGCGAATTCAGTCCCCTTCCTCCTTGTGGGGAGATGAAGAAGAAATTGAATCCTCTGTGAATGTTCTCCACTTCAAAGCAGCCGTGGAAAATTTGCAAAATGTCTCGCTGGAGCGACTAGTTACCCTCCTCAAGTGGTTTAAGCAACTTAGTTAGGGTTTGGAATCCAATGCAGGTATCACAATGGGCTTTGGGGAAATCAAGTGTCTTATCTTAGAGAAGCAACCTGGCTAATATAACCGAACCTATAGTAGTTGTTGCAGTCTTACTTAACGCCTGTACAGGGTTGCCCATATTCGACGGACCCATCTACCAAACCCATACCGCGTTGGAAACGTCAGTCCAAGCAGATTTTTACCATGGAACAGTACATTTCACTCGAGCGCTCCCAAATTGTTGAAATTTACATTCAACAAAAGAAGCCAAAAGAAGAAGAAGAAGAACAAAATCATCATGTTCGATGAGGCTCATTTCTTATTGAATGGAAGAGCTCAAGAACAACATCCGTGAGGAAATAGCCGCTATTCCAGCCGAAATGTTAGCTAAAACTATGGAAAATGCTGCAAAACAGGCACAATACGCCGTACAGGCTCAAGGCGGCCATTTGAGAGATATCATGTCAACAAATCTACTTGAACCAAATAAAATGATTATTATCGTCAACATCAAAAAAATTGTGTTTTTCTTTGATTTAAAAAAAAGATACATGGGTCCGTCGAATATGGGCAACCCAGTATTAATTTTGAAAAAATAAATCTAAATTTTTATAAATTTTTTTATAAACGACTGCATAAATACTGTCACTATTGGATTTTGTTAAATAGTGAATTTGTGGTGTGGAAATAAAATTAAATTCTTTATAACTCTTAACTTCTTATTCACAACTGCAGTGTCTTGATAGTTCAGCATTCATTGAAGGTCCAGGCAATTAATTATATTCAACATCTAATTTATCCATACAAACACACACACACACACACGCATACTTAACCAACTCAAAAACAACAAACAGCTACTCCAAGCGCACATTTGTGTGTGACTGTTGGCTGAGATAAAAATAATGCATCCAAAGTATGCTGCAGGACGCGCAACCCACAGTGCTCCAGTCACTCAGTTCAGTACTCACGAAGCGCTTCCGCTGCATAATAAAAATTCATTATCAAACTCTGAGTGAGGGGCGGAATTTGCCATAAATTTTCGCCAAAAATTCTCGCGCTAAGAATTATTGCGGTCAGCGCTGTCCACCTACTTAAAATTAATTTCAACCCTCAAAATAGTTGCAAAGCGGACAGCCACGATGCAGCAGTCCAAGCGATGAGACGAGCTGCCGACAGTGGCTTGCAAGGAAAAATGGAATGAAAAAAAAAAACAAAATAGATTACGAATTAAAGGATGAAAAACTATAAAATGCGCTAAAGTGCGCGCTTAAATGTTGTGAAAATGTTGCCGAGGGAGGATTGTCAAAATATTGAAATAATTTAGCGTTAAACAGCGAGGGCAGAGGACAGCAAGTTGATGCATTGCAACTGCGTTGACTGCAGCACAAAAGGATATTAAGTAGTTGTGGATGAATGAGTGAGGGGATATGAGTCGAATGTTATGGCACACATACAAATATAGATATGTATGTATGTTGTGAGTAGCAAAAGCATGTGAAGGGCACTTACTGTTATATGGATTTTCTTCGAGTTGATTCAAATTTTGTTTATTGTTACTTTTGTACTTTCTATTTTTACGTAATTTTAATAGATGAGCTGTACGCACGACATTAGCGCCAAATAAAGCAGCAAACAAATTTGTTAAAGGACAATAAATGTATGATAAAAACAACAGCAACAACAAATGCAATGAATTCTCGAAGCCCTCTCTCTCTCAAGATGACCAGCAGACGATAAACAAATGTACGAGTACGCATGCGATATTTATCTCCCAGCAGGAGGCCATGAAATGCGTACATACACGCGCGCACACGCATGCACATCGAAAGTCATAGAGTCATACAGTCATACATTCATACAATCACACAATCATACAGTCAGCAGTTACAAAATTACTGGCTTACGCGCTATATTACGTTGCATGGCTGTTGGTGCCTTTTGGTGCCGCTTGGGCGCGTAGGGGATGAAAAGTTTAGGGATAGTCGGCTTAGCCTTGAAAACAGATGGGAATGTATTTGCATGTAAGTATGTATATGCACGTGTGTGTTAATGTATCTGCGTATGTATATATGTAATGCATGCTTTGAAGTATACCCGAAGCCACCCCGACTGAGCCGCCTGAAGTGAGAAAACTCAGAGGGATATATGCGCTAATGACATTGCTAATATCAGCGGGTATCTGCGGGTATCTCTTTGCATGTACTTCCTCCTGTATGTGCGTTGCTGCGACAAGGGGTCGGTTTAAGTTTTATTTATGTTCCTATTAAGGATTTTAATAATTTCGTAAAACACATGCTCGCCTGCTTGCTTGCTTGCTGGGGCCAAATGCGTGGCATAATGTGGCGGTCAAGAAGTCGAAACCTTGCCCAGTTACCCTGAAATCAAATGAGGAAGCCGGCACAATGTGGGGTAATTCCTTTGGAAGAAAATAGTACGAATGTGTTTTGAAATAGAAGAGGGCGCTGTGTTTAAATGCAATAAATTTCTTTAAATTTTCTTGTACTGTTTTCATTTACTTATTGGGTATGGGAATAAGTTTCCTTCTTTTCTTAGCCAAAGTTACGAATTATTTAAACAAATGATATTATGTAAAGTATGTGCCATGGGAAGCTAAAATTCTACTCCATCTCTCAGGCAGCATACGGATTCCTCTGACGAAAAATTCGAGTTCTTCTGACTTGATCCATTCATTGAGCCAGTCTCGTAAGAAGTGTACCGCTCTCCAATAAGAGCTGACTGCATTGATCGGAACAGATGCCAATCCGTAGGTGCAATGGCTGGAGAATACTGCGGGTGCTACAAAATTTTCCAAATCATTTCCTCTATAAATTTCTGGACCGACTTAGCAACGTGTGGCCTGGCGTTGTCATGCAGCAAAACCAGTTTGTCTTGTCTACCGTCGCATTCAGGCCGCTTTTCTTTGAGAGCTCAAATCAAACGCATTAGCTGCAGTCGGTTGCGACCGCCAGTGATGGTTTCAGATGGTTTAAAGAGTCCGTAATAGATGACACCCTTCTGATCCCATCATATGCACAACATAACCTTTCAGGCATATAACCATGCATATTTTTTTCGCTGTCACTGGACCTGGTTCACCTGGCAGGCTATAACATTTACGACGCTTAGGGTTGTCAAACTAGATCCACTTTTCATCACCAGTGACGATGTGATGCAGAAAACCGTATCTTTTCTGCCGTTCAAGAAGCATCTCATGCGTCCCCAAACGTCTCTGGATAAGCCAAACGTCTCTACTTCAATTGATGTGTCATCCAGTTATCTGCTTTCTGGAGCATTCACATCGTGTGTAAATGTTTACCGACGGCCGATCTGTCAACATCAAACTCTTTAGACCTACAAGTATTATCAAGGGTGCTGTTTTTCGGAACGAACGTAGTCATTTTTGGTGTCAGATAAAAAAGGTTCTTTACGCTTCAAAGGAATGTCAACTACAGCGATCGGGATCTCACATATACAACATCCAATCACCAGTATATTTATTACTAGAGCAAACACAAAAATAGTATCAGCAGCCACACCTCCTTTACTGAATATTTCAAAAGAAAATCGGTCGCGTGACTTAGCAGTGAAAATGTTCACTGACCGCATTTTCTGCACCTAAACTCTGCTGGACGGGAAGGTAATCGATCAGTTTTCCAAACTGATGATTATTGGTGTGTAAACTTTGCTCACAATTACATATAAAGGGTCTTTCCAAAGTGTATTTTTCTCTTCTTAATTGGCACGATAACCGTTTACGCGATTTTGACCTAGTTTAACAAAGCGCGCCAGTCGTGTCTTTTTCGTGCTAACCGGCACCAGTTTGGCACACCAAGTGAAGCCAAGTCCTTCTCCACCTGATCTTTCCAACGCAGAGATGGCCTTCTTCCTCCTCTGCTACCACCAGCTGGTAACGCATCGAATACTTTCAGAGCCGTAGCGCTTGTATCCAATCGCTACGCTATGTCTGTGTCGTCGTAAAACTCATACAAAGGTTTTAAAACCTGCCGCAGAATATTTCTCTCAAACACTCCAAGCGTGGCTTCATCGTCTACGCTTCTGCGCCGTACCCGATAGCGAGTCACCCTGTCTGAAACCTCGTTTGATATCAAACGGCTCGGAGAGGTCCTTCCCAATTCTGACGGCGCTGCTGGTGTTGAGCAACGTTATCTTGCATATCCGTATTAGTTTTTCCGGGATACCAAATTCATACATCGCGGCATACAGGTAACTCCTTTCCGTACTGTCGAATGCAGCTTTGAAGTCGACGAAAAGATGGTGTGTGTCGATTCTCCTTTCATGGGTCTTTTCCAAGATTTGGCATATTGTGAATATTTGGTCGATGGTAGACTTTCGAGGTCTAAAGTCACACTGATAAGGTCCAATCAGTTGGTTGACGGTGGGCGTCACAATGCACAATACGCTCGCTAGAAAATTTTAGGCGATATTTAAAAGACTAATCTCGCGGTAATTGGCACAGATTGCAGGATCACCCTTCTTATGGATTGGGCTGAGCGCACTTAAATTCGAATCGGCAGGCATGCTTTCATCAGACCAGCTCCTTGCTGCCATGTTTGCATAGCTCAGTTCGGTGCCTCCCGCGGCTGTGCTATTCTTTAGGCGCATTATAACTACTCTCACCTCGTCATGATCGGTGTTCCCATTATCTGTGACATGCGCTTTTGACACTATTTAGCAAGCTCGAGAAGTACTCCCTCCATAATTTATGTATGCTCTGGATGTCAGTGACCAGATCGTCGTCTTTGATTTTCTTAAGAAAACGCCGCGGCCTTGAAATAATTTCGGGAGTTTTTCCTTTTGGCCAGCATATGAAGCTCCTTGTACTCAGGTGTTTCGGGCTTTCGTTTATTTTCACTCTGGTAATACGTCTCCCTTCTTTTTCAGCTCCCGTTAGCGACCCACATAGGTCGTGGCCTTATAGATAGCATCCATTCTTTGCACGGCAACGTCACCTTACCAATGGTTTTTTTTTGGTGGTTTCGCCGATTACCGATTTCTTCTTCTGTGGCTGTACGTAAATAACGAGAAATGTTGCTCCTTTGCTCTTGCATGCCGGTTTATTGGGTAGTACTCTCCGAGAGTAGGAGTGAGAGTCGAGTGGCGAATCTTCTGGCTGTCTGTTGTGATTGCAGCTTTTTCTATTCATTCTCTGCATAGGTTGATGTACGTTTCTTGCTGCACAGAGCGTGTGGAGTGAGGAGACGGTCACGTTGCATGGTGTATCTCCTTATGCTGGAATCTGGTGCTGCATGTTCCGAGTCCCGGTGAAGTTGATCAAGCTGAGTTGTGCAGGTTCTCTCCTTGCTCTCTCTGGGAATGAAGTCGCCAAGCACGATTTTTATATCATGGCGGGGGCAGCGCTTATACAAGCAATCTTTAATAATCTCACTTTGATGCGGACATCTCGGGAGTGAACGAAAATACGACGACTTCTCTCATGATATTGCGCTTGAAGCATATCAAATAAGTGTGACAATTATATCCTAAATTTTTGCACCTTATTGGTTGATTTTTATTTTCATGTTCTTGGAAAGCCAACTCAAAAAAAAACTTCATTTACAGCCCTTGCGGACATTTCTACAATAATGCACTTTTTTAAATCATTTGGGAGCAGTTTGAATTTTTTTTAAATTAAATGATTTTAAATGAAGGAATGAAAATTATATTTTGATATTTTCCCTTTTTTCTTCAAGAACAAGTTTTTGCTTGCGTAATTAGACTTGTTCTACAGCAGAATCAGAAAAAATCACTGTTTGCACAAAGAGACGTGTAAAAGACTGCAAAACCTTTTATAATGCCAAAATTAGACAGGAGCAAAATAATCGTTAATAACGTTTTTGATAAACTTTCGCTCAAAATTATAAAACTTTAAGCCTCTGTAAAACAAAAGTCCAACCCTTTGAACTAGTACTGCTTTTGTTGAAGTTGATCCTTGAGAAATCTTCTTTCATCATTATAAGTATTTGTTCGCGCTGAGTAACCAGTGTTGGATAGTGATATTACCGATGAGTAGAGCTGTGATAGTCATGCAAATGCATGTCGCAGCTAAACTTTCGTTTAAAGAACAGATCTATACCATTTTATGCGCCCATCTGTTTCAAAATTCTTTTATTTGCTTTCTCTAATGAGGCGACAAATTTGTTTATAAAAATGAGACTCGAAAATTTCCACGAAATTAGTTTGGCGCAATTGTTGGTTACTATGATTTGTGAAAAGAGCACAACGACAAGTGCTATGCGTCACTTCTGTTAGTATAAAATGCATAGTAAGCGCAGTAAGTTATTGCAGTTGATTGAAAATTGGGTTCAGATGACAAAAGATAGAAAAGAAACGCCGGGTGAATTTATTGTGCGCATGAAAAACCAATTTCCCAATGTTTTTCGGTCGGACAAATCAGTTTTATTTTGATTCACATTGATTCAGTGAATCACATGAATGCTCAAGAAAGAAAAAAACAGTATTCTGAACGTGAAACGAACCAATTGTTAATATCAAATTGTCAACAGAAACATGGGCCAAATCTTTCGGAATTCAATATGGATTTATGCAAAACTTTAATCGAAGCCAACATTCCATTAAATAAAATGTACAACTCATAGAAAAATACACTTCACAATCAGTTCCAGATCAAAGTACACGTCGTCGTAATTAAGTGCCACATTTGTATGAAAAATCGATTGAAAAATTGCGTTTAAAAGCAGATGGAAAACCTATTAGGGTTACTCTGGATGAAACAACGGATATTGAAAAAAGATCAGTTGAGAATTTTGTTTTTGGTACATTGGATGATGAAAATGAGCGCGGAAAATCTTATTTGTTGAACGTTAAAGAATTAGACAAATGCAATGCTAACACGATCGCAACATTTTTTACTGAATCATTGTTACTTTTATGGCCTAAAGGTAAGTCTTTACTTAAACTCTCGAAAAACGACTCAATTTTGAATTCTTTCTTTGCGTTTCTTTTGTATTGAAGGAATTCAATATGAAAATGTTATGCTCGTTACTACCGATGCTGCTGCATATATGATTTCGGCAAGGAAGTCTCTTCAAGTTTTATTCCCAAAAATGCTCAAATTTTTATATTGATAAAATCACTAAATTCCTTCACAGTTAGCAGCTCGACAATAGCTGCTTAAGCAAGCAAATCCGAATATTCCACTGCCACCCGAACCAATTGTCACTAGATGGGGAACTTGGCTACAAGCATGTGCGGTGTTTCTTTTGACTTGCAACAATGAATTACTATAAGTATCTGGCTAACTGAAATAAAAATGTTTACTAGCCCAGGAGAAAAAAACTACATTTTTTGCATTTTCGGTATTTTTTTAGAGATTTTCGAATATTATTTTGGGCAAAGATTTTCACTTCAGTAGCATTCCCCAAAAATTGATTGTGTATTCTTTATGTTGCTACAACAACAACATAAAAAGGTTGCAGTATCGATGACACAATTCATGAATCAACTCTTGCCAGATTGTCGATGATCCCCATTTCCTGAATTCCCACTCCAAATAGATACTCCATAAAACATTACTTTGTCTCTGCTTGTCATAAGGTAAAGATCGTCATGATATTTCTGTAACAACTAGCTGAGGTGTGAAAATTCAAATACTCAAAGCCTTGGCTGCATTACTGTTTAGAACAATGACTATAAATGAGTTTTTTAAATATTTCGTTAGGCTCATGCCGGCTAAAAAATGTTAAATATTATCGATCGAGGCGAATAGTTCTAACTTGGGAAATTTTGTTTAACTTTTCACAAATTTTGTGGCACTATCGTGTATCTATGCAGTATAGTTAAAAGTGGTATTTAATTTTGAAGCACATATTTATGTTTCATAATGTCGCATGTCGCTTTTACCAATGTCGCAAGCACTTCTACATGCCAAGTATTGATGAACTTTCCACTGGCACAGCTTCAGCTTCTTCTTATAATAAATTTAAATTGTGAACTGTGAACCATTTTATTACGAACTGGTATGATAAGAGACTTTGTGCGTCGGGAGAGAATTTCGTTTTTCAGTTGTTAAGTTTCTATCAGCATAAAGCCGTACAGGTATATCCCCCTGTTGTTGAAAAACATCAGGACTCATCGCACAAATAGAAAGAGACGCTTTGCCAAACACTCAATAAAGGGTGCAAGCGACAATTACATATATTATATATGTACGAAAGAGTAAAACCAAAAATCTTAATACATTCGGTTAAAAAATTTTAGGGAATTGTCTGTCCTCTATAGTGTCGCAGAGCTTGGGCGTGATCTGGGAATTAGCTGGTTTTTAGCATTTAATTATATCAGCCAACCGCAGGTGTTTTCGGCGATTTTTACTATGGATAGAAATATCGCACAAAGAATTTGTCTTAAATTTTGTGTGTTTGAAGGGGGTTTTGTGTGCCGAATCATTGAAAATGTTGCATAAAGCCAATGGCGAGTGTGCTTTATCGAAAACACGGGTCTATGAGGGATATAAGGCTTTCGCAGAGTGTCGAGAAGTCGTGGAAGATTTGCCATGATCTGGTCGCCCATCAACGAATGAAAACGTCGACAAAGTCACGGAAATGGTGACTGGCTGTGAGGTAGCTCGTAATCTTACAGTGTCTCACGAATCAATTCGCAACATTTTTAGGCGCGTTGGTGCTCGACTCGTTCCAATAGCGTTGAATTTATTTCAAAAAATTCATCGGAAAAAGGTGGCTAAAGACATGCTTGAGCAAGCGAATTCGGATCCAACGCTTATCCCACGCATCAGCACATCTAAACAGGTGACGAGACATGGGTATATGAGTTTGACATGCAAACCAGTCAACAGTCAACCAGGCAGCTGAATGGCGCTATCCACATGAGTCGAAGCCCAAAAAACCAAATCAAAGTTGGTCAAAAGTAAAAGTCATGCTACTCGTTTTCTTTGATTGTCATGGTGTTGTGCACTCGGAATTCATGCCAAATGGTTCTACGGTAAATAAAGAATATTATTTGGAAGTTATACGATGTTATACGAGAGAAGGTCCGCAGGAAACGACCCAATTTGTGTAAAGAAAACTCATGGGTCTTGCACCATGAGAACGCACTGTCTCACAAGTCTCATATTGAGAACCCTTTTTTTGACAAATAACTCGACAAATAGCATCACACAACTACCGTATTCACCGGATTTAGCCCTCTGTGACTTTTTCCTCTTCCCAAAACTTAAATTGCCACTCCGCGGACGCCAACGCCGCTTTGAGTCGATAGAGGCCGGGAAGGAGAATTCGGTGAAGGAGCTGAAGAAGATCTCTTCAAACGCGTTTGAAAGGTGCTTTGATGACTGGAATCAGCGTTGGCTCATGCTTATTGCTTCGAATGGAGCGCATTTTGAAGGCAACGAAATAAAGGTTGATGATTAAACAATAATTTTGCGATCCATTAAACAATTTCCGGTACTTATTCAACAGAATGTACTTTTAAGTTGAATAAAAAACTGTTAAGAAATTCTTTTATTTCATTATCACTTTTTCTTTTACCCATTTTCTTTTCCCTTTTTTCTCGTCTACCTTAAACTACTCCTCTCAAACTATGCAAATCCTCTAATCCATTCAATTCACACTTTAATATTTTTATCATCTACCATCTATGCTTTCATATTCCTCTCACCCAACTATTCGAATAGAAACGTGTTGATGTTTTGAAAACAATTTTCAGCACCATTGCCAAGATCAAAGCTGTTTAAGCCGACAAGCATAGCGCGCCTATCCCTCTTTGCTTTCCTGCATTCTAGCAGCGAAGCATTTCCATATGAAGGCCTGTAGGTATGTAGTTGCGAGTATAACTGGAAAAAACCCTTTTTACCACTACTAACATATACCTACAGACACCTACATACTTCAAGATATTACTGCGCGCCTCGGTGCTGTAAGCAAATTTTATTCAATTTTACAATGTTTTAAAATTCCACAAAAGCAATGTGAATTGAATAGAAAAAAATTGCGTAGACATTTATGGAGGGCGCAGCGAATAGCAACGCGTGCCAGCAACCGTGGATTTGTGTAATTTTATTAAAATTGCTGTAATGTCCGCTGGTACCAGTCGCTCGCTATGGCCTACGCATATGGATGGGTGTTTGCATGAAAATGTCTAAAGCCATTGTTGTCATTTATTCATATTCAGAAAGGGTTACACACACACTCACACACACACGCACACACTTACAAAATGTGGATATTGAAATATGCGGTCGGAGGATTGAAAAGGGTTGGACACTAAAAGCTGTCACACCGTAAAAATTATTGCGGATAGAGTGCCTTGAATTGTTGATGGAAGGATTTGATATTAAATATTATAATTGCCCCTTTGAATAGTTTCAACAAAATTGGGGCTTATAGTGGAAACAGTTTACGCAACTATCCCAGAATTGTCTCCATCTGGTATCGCTAGGGACCAAAAGGTCTGTGCGTGGCTTGTTGCCAACCAGGCTAGCCTAACCTATCCCAGATCTGTTAATTATGAATATCATTTTTATATTTTATTAAAAGTTTATCAAAAATATAAATAGCAGAGCTTGGAACGATTTAATTTCTATCTCGCGTGTGTTGGGTATCGCTTTAAACTGCTTTTGGGCACCCGGGTCTGGCCAGGCTTTTTTAAGTTTGGACGTAAATTGAAGATATTTCTATTATAGCTAATAACTTGAGTTTCTTAAAATTTAATTTTCTATCGATTTATGGATATAATCTTTTAAAAATGATCCTCGAACAGGACGAGGCAAGCAGATACCCGGGTGCCCAAACCGAAGGTTTTGGAAAAGGTGTCCCACGAAGTATTAACATGGAGCACCACAAATAAAAAGTATTAGATAAAGGAAAAAAATCTGACTATTTTTGGCCAACTGTTTACTGTCCATTCATTAGGGACTTTGAGCCACAAAAAGGTTCTTTGGAAATTTAGTTTAAGGCGCTACAAAACTATTAATATAAAAAGAAAAAATTTTCTGCATTCTTCTCTACCACTAAGTCCAAAGTGAAATGTCCGAAAAGGCGGCCAAAAAGATGTTATTTTAACGTTAATAAAAAATTTTGTCATTTCGTCTCCCTAAGTATTAAATATTTACCGACGTTTTCGAATGAATTCGTTCGAGTGAAAGCGTTGCTATGCATTCGATGTATTGGACTCGGTTGGGCATAGTGCACCAAAAAAATAAAGTAATAACCGGCTTGATAAACCAGTGAAAAACTGAAGATTTAGTGATAATGAAACCCTTATTTAACTACCACTAAAAATTTAGTGGTGGTGCAAAATACCTAACCCTGTCCAATACATCAAATGCACAGCGACGCTTTCACTCGAACGAATCCATTCGAAGTTGTCGCTGAATATATACAAATTAGGGACAAATTTTGTATTAACGTTAAACTGACTAACATCCATAAAACCATGCAAAAACATTTGAGAGATGCTGGTTTCAAGAAAAAGCTCAATCTATGGGTGCCATACGAGCCCGAAATATATTGAAGTCAAATCACAATGAGTCCAAACAATTGGATAACCCACATTGATGACTAACAACGTTTTGTCATCAACTATGAGTTGGTATCATTGAGCCGAATATTCGAAATATTCGGATTCCTACTGTCAACAACTGGCGAGTGTGAAGTAGAAAATCGACCAAAAGCAGCAAGAATTGGCGAATAGAAAGGTCGTTATGATCAATCAATAAAATATCAGGCCGCACAGAAGCTTCGAGAGTTTCGACGGGAACTTCTGTCGTATTCGCCATTTAGTTCAGACTTGGCACCTTTTTAAGTATTTGCAAAATTTTCTTTCACAGTCTGAACTGGCACCTTTTGTGTCTTGTGAAAAGGATTCGATCAAGTTCTTTACCAATAGAGAGAAAAAGTTCTTCAATGACGGAATTCTGTAACGGACTTCAAAATAAATGAAAAATATCAAACAAAATGAGGCATATTTGATCAGAATCGGATAAACCTAACAAGGCTAATTTTGTCATTGGAATAACGCAAATAAAGCATAATTAACTAAAATTTTTACTTCCGTAATATTTAAATATGATTACGTGTGAAAAAATTGATTTGCTTCCAGGAAAAAGATCTCTGAAAACTCATGGCCATAAGATGTTTAGATCGTTATTACAGATCGTTATTCGACTCTGAACGAATTTGACAGAATCAGCTGTTGGGCTGACGTAACAAGAGTAACGAATTGGTTTGTTTACAAAAAAAACTAAAAATGTGTTGATGATATACGAAAAAATATCAACACAGGCTTTGCTAATGTTCCTTCGTTGCTATCTGATTGCAGTATTGTGTGATTATATGTGAATAGACTATGCAGAATTCGGCTGTCGGATGTGGCAGCCATAGTTACCCTCACAATTTTCTTTTTCTTTAAACAGTAAACCTTGTAAATACATCATCCTTACTGAAAACCTGCTATAAGAACTTTAACTAAACTCTAAATTCTATATTTTTCACATTTGAACTTGAAGTTTACTCGCGTTGTCCTGGAAAATGGGAGTAAACCGGAGTCAGATTTACCAATTTTGGCCTGGTATATTCGTACTCCGTTGACCCCAACATAATTATAATATAACTCGGAAAAGTTAATACCTACAATCTCTCCTTGGAACGCTGGTCGACAGTAGATATTTTTTGATATTGACAGGCTCACATTTGTGTGACAGGCAAACTGCAGGGGTTAATATAACTCAGTTTTATCATATTATATAAAAATAAAATGCATATAAATAAATATTAAATAAAATAAAATGTAAAAATACAGTTTCATATTTTAATGAAAATACAGTTGGCTTCTGGCTTATTTTAGGTGTGAGTATCTCCAAAACGTGGATCGATACATTGACCAATTGCTTGGCCTCTACTTTGGCAATCGTCGCACGTGCCAGAACGACCCGCTCTCATAGACGGCGGCGAATGGAGTTATAATTGATTTAAATGAAACCAGCGGTGCTACGTAAAAGACCAGCTGACACATTTATGTGACGCTTGGTAGCGAAAGTGTTAAAGAAGGTATGAAGGGGTAAGTTCTTCAAAAAAAATATGTATATATAAAAATATGACTAAAAAACATGATAAAAAAAAGAAATCAAAAAAAATTTGGTAAAAAAAAGAAAATTTTAGAAAAAGTTTAGAAAAATTTTAGCAAACAATTTCTTTTAAATTTTTTTGACAACAATACAAAAAAATATTGAAAAAAATACTAAAAAAAGGATGAAGGGTGAAGTGTGCTTTAAAAAAAACATTGTTATAGAAAAATATATTTCAAATAAAATTTAACAAAACATGAAAAAAATTATTATAAAAAAAATGTATATAAAAAACAATTTTTACAAAAATAAAGATTTTTTTCTTAAAAATTAAAAAAAAAATTATTAATCTTTTCTTAAAATCTTTTTCAAAAAAATTAAAAAAAAAATTCGAAAAAATTTTGCAAACGTGACAAAGAATTTTTTTTTAACTTTTATGAAAAAATATTTAAAAACACATTAAAAATTTTTATTTATACATTTTTATGATAAAATTTTTTTTTAATATTTAAAAATTTTTTTTTTTAATATTTTTTTTATAAATTTTTTTTTATAACAATTATGAAAAAAGTTTTTTTTTATTTTTTATGAAAAAAGTAGTTAAAAATATATGTATAAGAAAAAAAATTTAGTAAGTAGTATATTTTATCTTAAAGTACAATAATATTAAATCCAATGATATTTTATTTTAAAAAACTTCATACTACTGCAAAATTTTAAGTTTTTTAAATGGTCTCAAAACTCTTAATTCTTTTTAGTATTTAATTTTTTCAGTCCACTTCTTTCTAAACTCAAGTTTACAAATAAAGAATTTTAGAAAAAAAACAAAACGAGAACAATAAGCAAAATACTAAAATCATCGCACAAGTGGCAAAAATGTAATAAATATCACGTAAAAAAGTGAAAATTCTTAAATAAAGTAATTTGAAATTAAAATATATTAAAAATAATAAAATCTCATATATACGCTTTATCGAAAATTTTAATCTCCATATGTCACCTTATAACAAGTAGCGGTGTCTTATATCCTATCAAATATTTTATGGAGAAGCTATCTTATTTATATTATGGGTATTATGCCCAACTCAGTTTGCTCAAGTCTGTCTTAACTAAAACTACAAAGCTAACTTCGAGAGAACCCTATCCGCCTAATTTTGATGCATGGATGTGAGGTACTCCCAAGGGTGCTCACTACGCACAGATCGCTAGGTAGGTAGGTAGGTAAGACAGCTGTCGTAATGTCATACTTATGTTAGACCTATCGTAGATCCATTGTGATACCATTGGAACTTATCCTTACACTACAGACTCCTTTTTAAACCATTCTGTAGCTTTAATAAACGAGCAAAGCTTTGCTATTTGTAGATGCGCTATGTTCGCTACATCTGTTGAGATGAACTACCAAGAGTGCAAAGCCTCCTTCTGACGAAGCCTTCACACTCACATAGGAGTAGTCCAATTTTTTCCTCTTCTTCCGTGTTAAGACAGTTTCTACAAAAATCGTAGTATGATCAGTTATTGCACCTTTCATGTTTCCATGTCTGTTTGCTTAGTTCGCATGTAGTCAGGTTTTGCCAAATTGCACTTACACTGTTGATGGTTTCCCTATCTATTAGTAATTTAGCGTCCGGGTCTGGCACCCAGATAAAGTTTAATCTGTTACATTGAGTTACTTCAACTAGAAGTTTAAAATATTATATGGCTGATTTTAATGAATGTGTTCGGGATTCTAGCGCTTTTATACTTGATTGACTGTCTGAGTAAATGAAAACTTCATTTGTGGGTAATAGTCTCATTTTTATTGCTTTAAGTCCTTCTATTATAGCCGTGACTTCCACTTGATCTACATTGCAATGATCAGGTAGGCGAAATGGTTAGTTAACACAAAGTTTAACAGAGTAAACTCCTCCACCTACTTTGCTATCTAATTTGGATCTCTCTGTATAGATGGTTAAATAATTTTCGCTAACATTACATCCGCTATCCCTTTCCTCTTTCAAGGGAAACGCCACACAGATTGCTAATATGGAGAAAAAGATGTTGAGAAAGCTTTTTAGTCTAATAAGAATAAATGATGGTAAACATATAATCTGGTATAACTTGGATCTAAATGATCTTACACAATGCGAAAGAACTGTGCTATTTGTTAAAGCGCTGCAAAAAAGATGGCTAGGTCGCATTATCCATATGCCTACTGACTGTATCGTAAAGAAAGCCATCACAGGGAAGCTAGAAGACGGGTAGACCGCGCCGAGGATCAGATGGATAGGCGCAGTGGAAAAAGATCACAAAAGGATTTATTAATTTGTAAGTACAAAACAAAAGCTCATGATCAACAGCTTTTTATAAGCATTGTGAAGGAAGCTTTGACACATCCCGCGTTGTAATGATGATCATCTTATTTTTAGGCTTAGGGAATGAATCTTTCAAACTTTTTGTGAATTTGGCCCAGCTCCTCCTTCAGCTTGCGGTGCGCGTCTTGACGTTGTTCCATAAATGGAGGGGCCTACAGTTTTAAGCCGACGCCGAACGGCAGATCGTTTTTTATGAGGAGCTTTTTCATGGCAGAAATACACTCCAGAGGATTACCATACTTTTTCTATCATTTGGTGTCCAAATGGTAGTAAAGTACCAACCGAATGCCACCAGCTGCTACTAGGCCATTATTTTAAGCTTATGGTTAAACTCGTTTATTGGGGTATTTACTGGAGCTCAGTAGCTCAGTCAAAGTCAAATATAATTAGAAAATAAATAGCGGAGAATGCCTAAGAAAGAACAAAATTTCTAATTAGATTAATTATAGGTATATCATAATTATAGATTTATATTCAAATATTGATATCAGTTCAGTGCCCTTGAATCTAAGAACCTACAAATTTGGGGTTGTGGGTCCAATTTATTACTTATAAAAGAATAATAAAATAATAATTTCCCGAAATTTTGGTCATGATAGATCTATTTTTACTAAATAGTGTTAAAACTTGTTTGAAAAATTATCAAATTATAGATTCAAATCTCAACTCTGAACTCCGAACCTTTCTTTAGACTCAGTTAATGGAAAAACCCACATTAACTGAACCGCAAAAAAACTCTTCAATTTTTTAGTGAACCCTTAAAACGCACAAAATTATGTTTTACACAAAAAATGTTTATCACAAATAAAATATCCTCAGAAAAGCACTCAATTCTTTTCTTGGCATAGCTATTGCATTTGTTCCGAAAAGTTTTTTCTACAGTGCACATGATTATGCGCCAGAAAATATGCTTCATTATTTATGAATTTTGTTTTTTTTCGTGCGTTATTTATGTAGTTTAAATTTCTAACGACCAACATCACCGACACCCCACCTAGAAAAACTTCAGAAGCGCACACATGCACACACGCACAAACAGGCAATTCAAAAATATACTCATATGTACACACACACACACCCCACACATGCATAAAAATATACAAGTTGCATATCTTAAGGGCCTCTTAGACTTACCGCGCCGCTGAATTGAATTGCCTGAAAAGTATCTGCAAATAATGTGTGTACTCATATGTGAGACGCTGGGGCGGGTAAACAAATAAATATACAAACAAAAACAGAAAGCCGAAAAGTACAAGATGGGTAATGGAAAGTTGCCAACAGAGCAGCAAAAGTGGTTTGAAGGGGAGCGGTGAAGATGGGGTATGAAGTAAGCTGTTCGCGTTGGCTAAGCGGTCTAGCATAGCTGAAAAGTATGAAATAATATGCCAGCGGGAAATGCGAATATGTTTAATAATTTGCAGGGACTACACACACACACACATACATGCACATGTAAACGAATCAAATGGAGAGTAAAACATATGTACCAGTGTGTATGTATGTATGCGCTCCCTTTTATTTGCCAGCTTGGTAATATATGTACATACACACACACTTACATTTGTATATGCAATATGGGGCATGGGTTGAAGTAACCCAGCAGTGAGACACCAAAGTATTGGTAAATATTTTAGTTCGAGAGGGTCCAGTATTGTAACAGTTGAAAATGGCTGGATGCAAAATCATTGGAACTGCGTGTGAGTAACTGGAGTAACCACAACTCAGAGCAAATAAAATTTAAAACAGGCAATTTTTTAACAAAAATCCCATTAGGACTAGGAGCGAGAATATTTGCAGAGAGATGTTTTTTATAGTACTTCTTACAAAATATAAATAAATAGATAACTGGCACGTACATTTCTGTTAGGTGTTTGGCCGATCTCCTATTCATATTTGTGGTGTGCGTATTGATGTTGTTCCACAAATGTTCTTTAGTTCTTCTTAAAAATGCCATCTAAAAGTAATAAATGGAAACGTATATCAAGGAATAAAAAAATAAAACAAAAACATCTCTAAAGTTTGTAAATCATGATGGCAAATCTGTATATTTTGTAATTGCCCAGCCATGGTAATTTCCAAATGCCATAATACCTCATTATTTGCGCTCATTGTGATTTGCTCTATCAAATTTTGCAACAGTATTTAAGACAGGAACATATTTTGGGTGATCATTTTTATTATTATTATTCCATACGCCTTTAGGAGCTTAAGGATTCAACAAAAGTATTCCAAACATTTCTATTTCTAAACATAAATCTCAGTTCATTAAACGATTTTCCAGTCTCATTGCGGATAGTCCTTTGCCAAGTCATCACTGGTCTGCCTCTTCTTCTTCTCGTTCCTTGCGGGTTCGAAGTCAAAGCGGCATGCGGTATTTCCTCATAAGGCTTTGGCAGAGTATGCCCTATCCATCCATATTTTCTTTTCTTTATTTCACTGTTGATGCTATTTAGGTGCGTACTTCTCCAGAGCTCCTCGTTTGTTATAACTCTTGGCCACCATATCTTAAGTATATTACGCACACCTGTTCATAAACGCTTGCAGCTTTGCGTTCGTTGGCGATGTCACAAGCCAAGTTTCCGATCTGTACAACAGCACAGACTTAATGCATACGTTAAAATTTTTAACCTTTATGCAAGTTTTGATGTTGTTGGAGCGCCATATATTTCGAAGCCTAGCGAATGCGTGCCTTATTTATTTGGTTGTAAATGTCACTTTTCGCACCACCGTCTATGGAGATCGTACTTCCCAAGTAACAAAAACTGTCAACGTCTGCAATGGTTTCATCACCAATTGTAAACAGCGCAGCATTGTTAGCTTTGATACGCATAGATTCCGTATTTTTAATATTAATTTTGAGTCCTGCTTTCGCGGAGTCCTGCTGAAGCAAATTTAATTTCATCTGCATGTGTTGATGCGAATGCGAGAGTAACAAAGCGTCATCTGCATATTGCAGATCTTCGAGACTGGTGTTCATTCCCCAGGTAATTCCACGGTTTGCAGAGCCAAATATTTGAAAAATCCAGTCCACTGCAAAGATAAATAACAAAGGGGACAAGACACACCCTTGTCGCACTCCAGTAGTGACACTGACCGCTTCACTGAGCTTTCCATTGTGAAGAACTCTACAATTCGCACTATTAATATCTATTTGACCATTGATATTGAATTTCAAAGTGGTGGCGCCACACTTTCAGTTGTTCTGCTTCCATGGGGTGTAAGGAGCATTGATGCGTCATATACAGTTTCTCATGTTCAACCGACAACCTTCACCTTCCCGTGGTGCACGCTGTTTCTACTAAGAAGGCAATATCGACCGAGTGTGTAGCGGTATAACTATGCGAACATCTTGCTGTATTAGGAAATGACTACAGCGCGAGGGAGTTGCGAAGCAGGATTGGGGGCTTCACATCCAACTTCACAACGCCCGAGATAGCAGCCCTGCCACCAAGCTCTGGAGTTAAAGGTTGATAACTTATAACTTCCGAGAATTTATAATCAATATTTCAACAAGGGTGATGATTTAATTCCATATAACATGTTTTTGAAATATTAACTTAGTTACCAATTTCTATTTTATTTTTCAACTGGTCCTAAACTGGAATATTTTAGTATATAATGGACTAGTTCCACTACTTTCTAGATAAACTATTTTTGAAAAGTTAACTTAGTTATTAATTTTTATTTTATTTTTCAACTGGGCCTAAACTGATGATTTTCGTCACAAATCGGACTAGTATTTCTTGGGTATATCCTGGACTGGTGTAATTATTTAATTCAAAATAAAATATTTTTGAAATGTTAACTTAATTATCAATTTTTATTTTATTTTTCAACTGGTCCTAAACTGGTGATTTTCGCTACAAATCGGACTAGTATTTTTTGGTATATTCTGGGCTAGTTCCAATTTTTGTAATTATTTAATTCAAATTTGTGTAATTTTTTAATTACTTTTTTTTTAATTTCATTTACTTTTCCAACTGGTCTTAACCTAATGATTTTCGTCACAAATCTGATTAGTATTTTTTGGGTGTATATATAGTATATTGGACAAGTTGCACAACTGGTGTAATTATCTAATTGAAAATAAAATATGTTTGAAATATTACTTTAGTTAAGAATTTTTCTTTTCCTTTTCAAATGGCCCACAAATTGGACTAGTATTTTGTAGCTGTGACTAGTATTTTGTGAACTGGTTCAATAGTTATCAATCCTTTTTCCTTTCCTTTTCCAACTGGACCTAGACTAGTGAATTCCCTCACAAATCGGAGTAGATTTTTGTGGGTATATTTAGGTCTAGTTCAATGGTTGTGAACTTTTCTTATTATTCCAACTGGTCCTAAACTAGCGATTTCCATCACAAATTAGACTAGTATTTTGCGGCTGTCACTAGTATTTTATGAACTGGTTCAATAGTTACAAATTTTTGTTTTCTTCTTCAACTGGTCCTCAACTTGTTATTTTCTAGTTTACTAGTATTTTGTGGCTCTTTTGTGAACTATATAGTTCAATAGCTATCAAATGTTTTTTCTTTCTTTTCCAACTGGGTCTAGACTGTTGTTTTCCCTCTCAAACGGGACTAGGTTTTTTTGGGTACATTTTGGACTAGTTCAACAGGTGATTTTCGGCACAATTGACATATTGTAAAGTAAATAGTTATCAATATTTGTTTACTTTTCGACTGGCCCCAAACTGGTGATTTTGCCCCCAAATCGGACTAGTACTTTATGGGTATATTGGGAGCTAGTTCTTCAATAAGTGTGATATTAATGTTTAGGCTGAAAATTTAATTAAAAAATGTGGAAGTATTCAAAAATGTTAGAAACACGCTGGCTAATATTAAAAAAAATGAGACACGCACCGCTTTCTTTTTTTTTCATAAATTTTTTATGTAACTTTTCATAGAATTAATTTTCATATATTTTTATATATGTATTTAATTAATTAATGTTTTTATAAAATAGTTCATTCTACAACAAATGCCATAGAAATCAAAGATTCAAACTTTGTACTAGATTTGTAAATATTCGACAAATTTTCATCAATCTTAATCATCTTCATCAATTGTTAATCGCAAATTGAAAAAAAAATGTCGTGCATTCTTTATATGAAGAGACTGCGCGTCAGGAAAAAAATTACCAAAAATCAACAAGAATTTTAATCTTCTTCAAACTTGCACTTTATTATACTAAAATTTGAGGTACTCTAAAACTGCATACCCAATTTTTTATTTTGATTTCCCCGAATTCCGCTCTAAAATGTTAAATTTTGTTGAAAATTCGTCGAATTTTCATAAACTATTAAAAAAATCCAAAACTGCGTGCCCAATTTTTTATTTTCAATTTCGCTAAACAAATTTAAAATTTTGTTTTAAATTTGTTAAATTTTTATATATCTTTAAAAAATCCCAAGCTTTCTATTTATATGAAATTTGTTGTAGAATGAACCGTACTTTTGTAAAAAACTGCAGATAGTTAAAAAAAAAACGAAGAGAAGCACTCAAAACTGGTCAAAATACTGCGTATCTAAGTTATTTTTATCATGGGTGTATATGTTTATATCGGGTGTTTTTTTAAAGAGTTTAAGAACTTAAAATATTATTGGCATACTTTTTTTTATAATCTGGTTAATAACTTCACAGCATTTATTTTTGACATTTCCATGGGTTTTTATAATAAGGGCCAACATCATCGGTGGAGCTCTATGAACTCCACGAACAGACTTTTTCCTTTTTTTTGCAGTAAATTTCGACAATTCTGAAGCATTGTTCTGGCGTTAACAGCTTCGTGATAACCTCCCCAACCTTATTGAATAGAACCGTCAACTCAGTTTGCCATTCTCAGCCATCAAACCAAAGTTATCGATATTGATAGTTCTCATGCAGCTAAAAAACACCCGATATATTTTTGCGCGTGTGTGCGCTTTGGCGTTTATTTTCCCCACTTTCTGGTCTAGGCTGAAAAATTGACGCACTGTGCCGGTCACATCCCTCTTTAGCCGCGCCACTTCCTGTTCACTGCCTTCTATGCCATTATTTTTTTCTAGCTCACTTATTTGGTTTTCGTTTTTTTTTTTTTTTTTTTTTTGGTTTGTTTGCAAACTGAATTTTGCTTTGCCCTCTTTATTTTTTGTGTGCATTTTTAGACATTCGGTAATAATTTCAAGTTTATGGAAATTGTTTTTCTTACATTATTCACAGTGGTTTCTTGACTTCCGCATCCATGTCTCGCCACTTCAATCTGCCCCTTTTTGCCACGCTGCGTTGCAGCCCGATATCGTTATACCCTTCCAGGAAGCTACCCGTGCCACCGCATCGTGTTTTACTCTTCAGCATAATAAAGCAAATGAAATGCGGACATTTTGTGCTCACGTCGTCGTCGTCGTCGTGCCTTTTCTATTTTTGCGTTTCACCATTTAACCGCCTGAAATTGTGCACTTGAGTGTATGGAAAATTATTGCTTGGCAAAGGGAATCAAATAAAACAGGGCCGAACATAAAATAAAGTATGAAAAAGAAATTGCAAATGCAAAGCACCGCAATGCAAGGCGTTGGCAAAGTGTTGGTGAGAAGTGAGCGCATCGCGGCATTTCCTTTGCTCGCCAACGACTGCTTTGCCCGCACTCCTCACTGGCCTTTGTAGGCAGCAGCGCGCTTTGATTTATATTCTATAAATTTTGTCCGCCTCTCCTTACCGCACTGCTTAATGTTGATGATCGTATTGAAGCTGCAACTACTGTGTATCCAATTTAGAAGCCATAAATAGAGGCTCACTCACACATATGTACGTATGTATGTATGTATGTATGTATGTGTCTGTGTGCATGCGTTTGTATTTGTTGGTGAGTATTGAACTTTGCTGTTCACTTAATGTGATGAAATTTTTGCAAACTCAAGTGGAATGTTTATCTGTGTTTGTGTGTGTATGTGTGTGTGTGAGTGTATGCATGTATTTGTGGCCACACTAACCCTCTTACTCTCATTATTGATCCTTTTTCAAAGTCTTAAGTTTCAGCTACCTTTGCTTTGATTCAGTCATCTTACTCAATACTCTCGTATAAAAATTCATGTTTGTTGCAATTGCCCTGATTGAAAGGGGGCGCAACACAGACAACATAGACTTTTCCAGAGTTTGTTGAAATTTATTGAAATGTCTTGAGCCCAGGTTGGAAAATTGCATTCGATGAAAAACGAAATAAAAATCTCTTCTTATATTTGTTTGTCTTGTAGTTGTTATATATATTTTTAGGTATGTATGTGTGTGCTACGAATATTTCACAAACTTGTAGAAGGATTCAATTCAATTCGCAAAAAAGTATCAGTTACAAGTTGGCCAGTTATTGAGGAGGCGAAACAACAAAATTATTTATTTGATGTTGGCTCGGCGTATGAGGGCAATCACACTTATTGGCTTAAGTGCAAATCTATTCGAAATTGGTTTGTAATTTGTGTGCTGGCTTATCTTTAGAAACTTTGCAAGCACTGAGTGTGTGGTGGAAGGCAGGAATGTGCATATTACTGAATGCGAATATTATTTAGATGAGTTTTAATATTTGATATTAACGTTAAATAAAACTTCATTTCCTTATTCGAACTACTGAATTTTATATTTAATTGGAAAATTAGAAAACTGATAGCAAAGCCTAAAAGTCATTAGGATTAGTGACGCCACTTCAACTAACCTCTTACATATCGCTTTATCGTGGCGGTAAGAGCATTTCCGTTCTACCAAGCGCTTTTTCAACTCTAGCGCCAATAAGTTCTGGGGTGGCTTTCTGTAATTCGATAGTCGACACTCGTTTGCTCGACACGTTAATTCGATATCGAATGCGCGACGATCCCATTTTGGTTCCCGTATTTCGATACTTGTACTATCGTTTTCATATTTTCGGAAGTGTTTGGAAAGTGGTTTATAGTTGTCAAAAAGTGCACGAAAGCAATAAAAATTAAAAGTAAATATGTACAATTGGCGCTATTTTTTAATATTGGAAGATTTTAATGAAGAAAACTCTTCAATAAATAGAAGGAGAATACGCGATGCGTCGAATCCAATGGAATTTCCCGATTTATAGTAAGATTAATACAAATTTCATTAAGTAAATATCAAAGTATTTCTTTTGCACAGCTTCCAAACAAAATACCGACTGACCAAGTAGGTTTTTATGTACGTCCTTTGTGTAATAAACCTTAGAGAAGGAATTAGGAGTACATATATACCTCCAATTTTGAGGCTAGCTGCAACGCTGGAGATATTAGCAGGTGGCGGCTACCAGTGGCAAACTGGCGGCGCACACACAGCAGCAATTGGGCATAGTACTCTGTCGAAGATATTTCGCAGCACATTATCGTCGATGGAAGAAACTCTATGCAACCAATTGATATCTTTCGAAAAAAACTTCCAGCCGTGCAAAGAGTGGTTCCACAGTACGGAGAGGCTGCGCACGATTCCTTTGTTTGGAAAGCCTCAAATGAGAGGAAGGTAATAGAGCCGCGCTATAATAATGGAGATACAAGTTCGTGGCTATTAGGTGAGTAATTAAATAGGAAAAAATTAAGTGATGGGAATAAATACAGTTGCTCACAGCTAATTTTATGCAGTGCATAGTCTCAAATCCCAAGCTTTATAACTACAAAACTAAGAAGAATATGAAAAAGAAATTGGGACCATTAAAAAGATAAAAAACTCAAGTTTAGAAAAATAATTTCATTTATTGTGAAAATATGTATTTAAATAACATAAAACAACAAAAATCAAAAATACTGCATAATTTCAGGTCACAGCTTATTTTATGCAGTCGCTTCTTTGTACAACGGTACTTAAATATTACGTTATTTAAGAGTAGTAGGCGTATGTAATATCATCGCTTATTTATAAAATTACTTTGTATTCGCTTTTTAGTTTGATTTTAGTATTTGAAGTGTCAATTAATGTGATTAATAAAATGGGTCCGCGAACAACGATAGGTCAACGTGAATTGGTTATTCACCATTTCAAAAACGGCCATGCACACTTTTTTTAAAGAACGATTAAAGCTAAACGCGAAGTAACACCTGATTTGTGATTCACTTGTTAATGCAACAATAAAATAAAGGAAGCACTGCCAACAGGTCGTAGCGATAGCGCCGAACGGTAAAGTGTAACTGACTTTTTTTGCGACATACACGTAAAATTTTATGTATATTACGATTCTAGGGTTAAAGCTACCAAAATTAGAAGAAAAAAAAGACCAAAAAGGCCTCTCTTGCATTTACAGCTTATGCTGCGAAGATTTCAGCGCTATTGAATATTTATTTATTCTTATAAGCTTTGATGTTTTGAAATGGTAAATCTTTTGAGGTTATGCACGAATATTGGAACTTGTTCTCTCAAATTTTCTAAACATTTAAAACCTTTTTTATTAATTTAAAAAGCCTTTGAATTTCTTGAAATAATGTCATAGAGGTGTATTAATATTAAAAAAAAAACAGCCAGCTAATACTAATGAAACCAAAATGACCTTTTTGAAAAAGGACTATCTCGTTACTTAACCTCGAATATACAAAATGTGTTTTTCAGAAACAACAGTAAAACGATGGATTGCTGACGTGCAGCCTGGTTGTACAGACCCCGATGATACGCAATGCAGTGGACGGCCAAGTGAGGCGGTCACATCAAAAAACATAAAAAAATCCATAAAATTCGTTTGAATTGAAAAGGGAAGTTGCGTGAATTAGCTGAAGTTATAAGTAGGTGCCGCGTTTACTCACTGTTGACCAAAACCAAGACCACGCATCGTGTCACAAGTTAATCAAAACAATGGCAAAACTAAATGAATTGAACTTCGAATTATTCTCACATCCCCAAGATTTGGCTTGTAGCGACAAATGACTGTTCGGTAAGATATTTTGCTCAAATGAAGTAGTTGAAAACTCGCTGAAACTGAGGTCTATTTTGAGGCAAAAGATAAATCGTTCTACAAAAGTGGTATAGAAATGTCAGAGCGGCGTTGGAATGATGCACCCACATCATAATGCTTCATGCCCACAGTGGGCTTAAAACCCGAAAGGTAGTCATGCAGAAGCATGTTATTACCTATTTCAACTGTCATTTGAGTGAGCATTTTGATTACGATTTGAGAATTTATTATTTGCTTACAAGACATTTAAAGTTGACAAGTCAGTGTTTTTATCTACAATTGGAAGAACCAAATATCGTTTTGTGATAAAATTCTTTTCTTCCGAAGGCTTATCAGACCTAGAATTTCATAAAAAGATGGTGAGAGTACAAAAAATCTAAAAGAGTCTGTACTTCATTTCCAAACGTGCAGCGAAGAGGTTTTAGAGTTTAAAGGTGATAGATCGCAAAAATGTTGGAAAAGAACCACACAGTGAGGATCCAAGCAGTGCCACAACACGAAATAATTGCCGATGATAACTCTGGAGAAAAACTTATACCAGAGAATGGCTTTTACGCATTTAAAAGGAGTTAATCTGTAGTTGAATTTCCTCGCTCAAAACCCGCCAATTTTGCTTGTTGGTAGTTGTTTAACCCGAAAGGAATGCCATCACAGAAATTAATATTTCCCCTCAACATTTGGTGAACAAATCACTGATTTTGTGGACATCAATTAAATTGTAAAAATGTTTTTTATATTCTCAACGTCCAACCTCACTAATTTCTGTTATAGAGGGCTACTGCCTACTAGACAGGCTGACCAGTGAATAGGCACGCAGGCGCATGGCTGCTGAAGAAGTTGTCTCGATGAAGAAGATTCACCATTTCAGGTAGGTAATTCTTCAATGATTTGAAATACCTCAGCTCAATGGAAATCAGGGATCTTCTACACAGTTCATTTTGATTTTACTGGAGATAAGGACAGTATGACAATGGGTCATGAGCCTGAGTGTGTCTCCAACTGAACAAGCTGCGACCTCACTTAGTTTTATGCTTTCCTGAATGAATCTACTTAGTTGCATGGTTAAATTAAGTCTATAACTACCTCTTTACTACAGCGTCTTTCAAGCTGAGTTAATAGCTGTAAGAGAGGCTGCGTTATGGGATGAGTCCCGACAGTGAAGTGGCCATAAAAGCTTAACAATGCCTCATTTCTTCGGTCAAAGCGGCAGTTGAATGTAGAACTGTTTTAAATAAGGGGTACAAAAAACCGTGAGGTCGAAATTCATATATCTAATAAAAGAAAAAAAGGAAGCTAGCTAAGTAGTGCACCACGAACGTTGTCTGCCATCTTGCACACAGAGCCATTCTTGGCAATGGCCTCGCGGATAGGCTCGCTAGGAGCGATACTGATCATATATAAGTCAATTTGGTCCTACATCAGGGCAGCCCTTTATCCTCAAGCAACCTCTGGGTCAGGTCGGTCTACATTGCGCAAACCTACAGATGAAGATGAAGATGAAGATGTAGATGAATCATGGAGCCCATTTGACCAGAGATAACCAGACAGATTTGACAAAGTTGTCATGAATACAGAACTTAGCCCCTCGTCAACCTAGAGCAATCGATATTCACACCAGGCTACCAGAAACACATGAGAATGACTCTAGTCGCAGCTGTAGGAACGAAGGTGGAAAGCATTGAACGCGATTTCACTATCGAAACTCTCTTTTTTGATGTCTGACAGATTTTGAATTGGCAGCCATCGACAGTATTTGACCAGTATTTGTAGTGATCAATCTTCGCGAAATAAATGCAGATTGTAGCAGGAAAGTACCGTGGGACCAGTACTTTATACACTTTTCACTGACGACCTACATTTAACAGTAGGTTAAGTTAGATTTTTGTGTCAGTCGTCTTAGAGTAGCCAACTCACTTAGACTATGGTCATTCTGTTCGGTTACTGTTCATTTTCCGTGGAATCAGTTAGACTCTCTTATGAAGCGTAGAATATTTTTTATCTCAGCACCGGATTTTTTTTTTTTTGTGTCGGGACAACTAGCAAGTGCAGCACTCAGACATTAATTGAGTCCATTGTACTACACTTGGATTCCCTTTTAATTTTCTTTAAATCTACCCGATCTCCGAAGAAATCTGAGTAGATCTTGTGGTGCCAAGGAGCCCACGTGGTCGCTTCTTAACACATCAGTGCCAAAGACCTCAAACCTGATTCGAGCGAAGGCGGGGCAGACACACAGGAAGTGGTCCGCCGTCTCATCCTCCTCTTTGCAAGCTGGGCAGAGTACTCTGTCTGAGATTCCCACCCTTTCAATGTGCTTTGCCCTCAGAAAGTGGCCCGACATCAGTCCAACCAGCCGTCTACACTCCCTAATGACTGAAGGGTTTGCGACAGTCGATCGGACATGACAGGTAACATCAGTTTTGTCCATCTGCAGCCTCTCTCAGCCAGCCAAGCTCGCTTGTGGGGGGTAGTTTGCTAACCGTGGCCGTGATGGCCGCAGAAGGGAGTAGCAAAACGGGCTCAGGGCCAAAGAAGTTGGCCTCAGAGCCCGTCTTAGCTAAGGAGTCAGAGGTATCGTTACCCGTGATGCCCACGTGTCCCGGGACCCATGTTAGCATCAGGCTGTTATGTCTACTGCCATAGTTCAGCCTGGATTTACAGGACTTGACTACCCCTGATGTGGTTGGAGGGCTATCTAAGGCCATAAGCGCAGCTTGGCTGTCGCTACAGACACATATAGATCTGCCTCTCCACCGTTTTTCCACAACAAAGTTCATCATTTCTTGAACTGCATACACCTCCGCTTAAAACACAGATTAATGCATTCGATGAGCAAAGTGCAGTTTTGTCCTGCTGGATTCCACGTAGACCCCAGAGCCGGAGCCATGCTCGGTCCTGGAGCCATCCGTAAAAATGCGAAAACAGTGTTTGCAGGGCTCATTTTCTAAGTCTTCCCACAACTGAGCCTCTGGTAGCACAACACTGTATCTCTTTTCAAGTACGACTCTTGATGGCATGGAGTCAAGGGGCATGGAGAGAATCGTTGGATCGATGTCCATGCCTTCTCTGTGTTCCAATGCCGGACAAGGGCCGTACCAGTTCCCACTGTGTTTCAGTCTGCAGATGGCCTTCAAGGCCTCTACTTGGATGAAAGCATCAAGTGGTGGTAAACCAATCAGAGCTTCTAGTGCCGGGCCTGAAGTAGTCGGAAAAGCTCTGGTGCAACAGATGGCCACAGCACCGGATAGTTCTGCTAGAGTTGAAATGGTATTTTCCTAGCAACTTTACTTTACTCTTAGCTAAGGCTTGACAATTACGGACGAAGTGTTCCACTGTTTCCCATAGACGGAGTTGGTCTCACAACACCCAGCCGTAAAACGATTGCAGACCGGCTTACCAGTCCTTTATCCCCCGACTGCTTCTGCAGCACTTGTACTGGGACCAGTCCCATCGCTGAAGCTCAGTTTTCCTCTTGTCACTGGTGGCCTAACCGCACTCAAGGCTGATCGGGGTCTCCGTCGGTTTTTAAGGGGGACCGACCTCCATTTTTGTTTCTATTTAATTTTCGTTCATTTTAAGTCCCACGAGTGTCGGACCTGCACAGAGGTCTCGTATTTGATCAGGTTGAAGTTAAAGGAAGCCTTGATGGGAGACCGAAGCAGTTCGGACATGGAACTCGATTGTCAGAACTGAGTAGAGGGGCGAAAGACCGACCAATTGAATCTTGTAGCTTGTTTCCCTCAGGATAGCTGGTGCATTTAAAATTTGTGTTAAATAATCTTATCTTCTCAAATAGGCAGGATTGGATCGAGGGAAAAATCTGCACTGAAGCTTGCGCCTCTTCACCGACGGTTCTCAGATGGAATTGAGAGTCGGAGCAGGGACTTTTTCTAAAATTTATTTCTATTTATTTCTTTAAAATTTCCGAATACTGCTAGTGTTTTTAAGGCAGAAGTCTTAACGATCCTGCAGGGAGATATTAACATTTTCTCCGATAGTAAAGCCGCTTTCAAGGCTCTGACAATGCCAAAGTAGAGAACGAAATTAGTAAGCTCCTGTAAAGAGGAGATCAAATCTCTTGGGTGTGCAGGGAACATTTCCCTGATCTGGGCTCCATGACATAGGAACATAGAGGGAAATGAAATTGCTGATGAACTTGCCAGAAAGGGAACTGAATTGGCCTCAAAGACCTCCTACCCGGTCCTCCGCATCCCCCTGACAGTTGTTAAAGGGAACCTGGAAAGCGCTGAGTAGATGGAGCTCCATTTCTTCATGTGCTATTTCAAAGGCCCTTTGGCTCCAATACGATATACGAAGCACTCAGAAAGTCCTTTCGATTCCTCGCCATTCAATTTCCAAACCCGTAGCTGTGTTTACCGGTCACTGGACGATCGGCACACACGCGGAAAAGCTGGGGTTACTACTTAACACCCATTGTAGAAGCTGTGGGGATCTTTCAGAATCGGAGACTGTAGAGCACTTTCTCTATAAATGTCTGGGTTTGCAGTTAGACAATTAAGGTCACTGGGCACTCCTTTCTTCGGCAGTCTGGGGCTACTTGACCGAAATCAATTAGAGCTTTCTGCTAGACACTAAAAATAAATAAATAATTGGCGCGTACACTTCTGTTAGGTGTTTGACCGAGCTCCTCCTCCTATTTGTGGTGTGCGTCTTGATGTTGTTCCACAAATGGAGGGACCTACAGTTTCAAGCCGACTCCGAACGGCAGATATTTTTATGAGGAGCTTTTTCATGGCAGAAATACACTCGGAGGTTTGCCATTGCCTGCCGAGGGGCGACCGCTATTACAAAAATGTTTTTATTAATTTTGCTTTCACCGAGATTCGAACCAACGACCTCTCTGTGAATTCCGAATGGTAATCACGCACCTACCCATTCGGCTACGGCGGTCTGCTAGACACTAAGCTGCGCATATATAAAGCAATTCTGAAACCAATATGGACATACGGAGTGCAAATGTGGGGCTCAATTTCAAAACAAATTTCGAAATCATACAGAGGTTCCAGTCAAAAATGCTGGGGCTGTGTGCCAACGTGCCATGGTTTATCTGCAATGATATAATTTGTTGTGCTCTTGGAGTGCTATCGAGACACTAAGAGATTGGCAACATCAGCATAAGGTATAACGTCAAACCTATCACACTAAACAAATGGCCCAGGCAAGCTTAAAATTTTTATGCCTACTTATCGGCCACAAAGATTCAAAATATAGACTTTAAGTAGTGGACTCTTATGGGAGATCTTACACAAGTCGTATTTTCAAAATTTTAATTAAATACTGAGTGCTATTTTATGACAGATTGTCTTAAATAAATTTAAAAAAAAAATCTATTAAAAATCCTGATATTTTTAGATTTTAGTTCCAAAAAAATTCCATCGAAATCTTATTGGCTTACTATATTTAACACCTGTTAATTTGTCACTTGCTGGAGCTTAAATCTCCTTAATTGCGACTGACTTTTGTTTAGCTTAACGAAATAATAATAACAATAAAAACAACAAACGGCTGCCGCGTGAATATCCATTTCTTGCGCTCCAAGCGCGCTTGAATCCAGCCATGCGCGAAGGTATGCAGCAAAGCTGAACAAAAACATACGCAACGACACGGAAGAAATTTGTAGTAATTAGCCAAATACTGGCAACAGCAACAGTGACAGACGCAACGGCCGAAAATACAATACCATAAACTCACTCAGGCACACTCACACACACACAGACGCACATACAACTCAAAGGCAGCAGGCGTAAAAAAGGATTGAACGTGGCTGGAGACTCTGAAACCTTTAACTCAGGCGTTGATGCGGTTATTAGAACAACACGGAAGACAGACCAGCTATAGAAGACAGGACAGACAACGGCGAATGAGAGTTTTAGGGGGATGTTGATGAAGGGCAGCAAAGGCGCATACAAAAAGCTGCTGTTGCACGCGCGTTGATTACAATAAAATCGCGCAAAAGAATCGTTCAAATGGCGCGAAATTAAATGAAAAGTCAGACGTGTTAGAATGGCTGGCTGATACTTGGTTATGTAGAAGCGTGCGCCAACCCTTGACCAAACCCTGAGTTGGATGCTGAATACTGAAAGAAATGCGTTGGCAAAGTGCAGAGCAACTGAAATTGATTGTGAGCAAATAATTTGGAAAATGACTGAAACTGGCAACAAAACACAGTAATAAAATCTAAACGAAATGGCAAGCGCAAGGCAAGAAAAAAAAACAACAAACACCAGCAATGAGGAAGGGCGCAAAAAAGCGCAAATCCTTCAAAGAAATTGCGCTCAGCATCCTGTGACTTTAACGAAGTAAATGGAAGCAAATGAAAGGCGCAAAAAATACTAAAACAAAAAACAAAAACAACAATTGTGGTAAGGAAATAAAAGCAAGCGCTGAGCAGCTGAGGCAGATGCGGCAAGAGAAACGGGCGACTGAAAGATGAGTCGGCATGAGAAAATATTGACAAGAAAAGTAAAGGGGCAGACGCGTGCACAGATTCTAGTAACGCAAGTAAAGGGCAAACAGGCAGGCAGACAGGCAGGCAGTCATTCAGTTAGTCAAGCAGATAGTCGCGCAGTCAGCCTGGCACGCAACAACTTAATTACGCCTCTTAATTGGACTAATTAATTTATGCTCAACGCTTTTCAAGATTGCGCACCTCACTTCTCTCTCTCTCCCTCGGGGAGGGGCGAGAGTTTTTCTAAACGACTTGCACGCACACACACATATGCGCGCACTCAAAAAAAAAAAAAAACAAATTATATCCTTACCTAGCCATGCACACACACACACATAGGTGTATGATACTAATGGACTTGAGTGGTTGCCGGCGAACGAAGAGCGAGCGAGCAATGCGCCGCACTGACTTGATGGCGGCGGTTTTTATTGTAGTGCAGTATTTGTATGGCAAGCCTCTGTGGCGAGGAGAGAGCGCGCGCGTGCTTGAGTTCAACAATTGCCATCGCTGCTCTGTTGCTATTACCTATTGTTGTAGTGTTGTTAGTTATTATGTCTGCTTATTTAATAGCCGTTGTGCGTTGTGCTTTGCTGCGCTCGTTGCTCGTTTATTCCCAAGCATTTAATACATATGTAAGAGTATATGTGTATGTGTGTTTGTGTGAAAATGCTCATTGTGCCGGTGTGCTGCAAATTTTGATGCTGCGCTGATTTTTCAATTTCAAGTGATGTGGTTAATGAGTGGCACGTGACGCTGACTGCAATGGAAATTTGATATGAAGATACCAACGCTGGCAAGAATACCCACCTACCTACACACATACTTTGCAGAGATACTTAGCTACCCGATCAGGGTACATCTATACATATGTACCTAAGCTATCTGCGCTGCGATAAAGTTTCGTAGACAATTACCGTCCCAACTGTATGCAAATATGACAGGGTGTGTGTGTGTGTGTTGGTGAGTGGCGCTGGTGCATACATACATATACAGGTAATGCCTGTTAGAGAAGTTTAATAATCAAAATCCCTGCTTCTCACTCTGCGCGCGCCTTTAGTTTTCTGCAAAAATCCTCATAATGAATTCCTCACGAAATCAATACACAACAATCATTAATTTTAATGAGTACCGCAATTTAGTGGTGGTGCAGCGCGCAGAGGCTGGGCTCTGTGGTAGAAAAAGTGAGAAATTAATATTTTTTTTAAATTAATTTTAATTAATAGACAAATGTGTAATACAGCCATGGACTATAATCGTATCATGTAACAGTTGTTTATAACTAGCAAAAAAAAAAAAGCAGAGAGAAAGCACGGCAGGTGAACCGCAAGGTGTGGTATAAAAAAATGTTATCTGCCTATCTGCCTACTATTTTAGTTGACTAGAAGTGTGGTGGTGTTTCCTGCGCACCTTCTCTCTCAGACGTCGCATAACTTCCAAATAATATTCTTTATTTACCGTTAATGGGTAATGGTTAATGGTTGTAAAGGGTTAAGGTATGGCCCTTTAACACTGCGACCATATTGATCTATTGTGCACCCTATGCTGTCTATTGACTGTTAAGTATGCTTATGAATTGTACCAGCCCCTTCTGAGGGAGCGATTGGAGGTCTTCATTTATTTACCGTAGAACCATTTGGAATGAATTCCGAGTGCAGAACATCATGATCCAGAATCAAAGAAAACGAATGGCATGACTTTCACTTTTGATCGATTTTGACGTGGTTTTTTGGGTTTCGGCTCATGTAGATAGCGCCATTCAGCCACCAGGTTCACTGTTGACTGGTTTGCATGTCAAACTCATATACCCACGTACCACCACCTGATATGCCGCGCTGGATAAATGTTGGGTCTGAATTTACTTGCTGAAGCATGTTTTCAGCCACCTTCTTCCGATGAATTTTTTTAAAGAAATTCAACTCTCTTGGAACGAGTCGAGCAGCCACACATCTCATGCCCAATTGATGGTGTGAAATGTTGCGAATTGATTCGTGAGATACGCTTAGGGCACAAGTTACCTCCCTCAAACTTAAATGTTGGTTTTCCAGCACCATTTCTTTGACTTTCTCGACGTTTTCATCCGTTGAAGATGTTAATGGGCAACCAGATGGGGAAAATTTTTCTCGACTTCTCGGCCCTCTGCAAAAGCCTTATAACATTCGTAGACCTATGGTTTTGATAAAGTACACCCACCATAGGCTTTCTGTAACATTTTCAACGATTCGGCACACGAGATATTTTTGTGCGATATTTTTATCCATAGTGAAAATCGCAGAGCACACCTGCGATTGACTGATATAATTAATGCCAACAACAAGCAAGTTGGCGCTCAAACTCTGCGTTACTATAAAAGACAGTTGTACCAACATTCCAACAAAAAAAAATGAGACACATAAATGAACAATTCCTGATATTTTTTTGACAGAATGAAAATCGATAGAAAATTAATTTTGACGAAGCTAAATTCATGTCCAAAGTCGAAAAAGATCTTTCGAGGCCTGCGTGCCCAACGGAGGGTTAAGTTCATATATTCAAAATATTTTGTTTTGGAATTTCTATGATGCCCCTAGCAGGATTTCTGAATAATAATAAAATCGTATATAAACAGAAAATCAAATATTTTTTAATAATTTTTCAATGATTAAAATATATAAGCAATTTCTTAATTTGTCTTAAGGCGCTTTTTTTACAACTAACAATTTTCGACATAAAAATCCGTAAAAAGGCATTTTCTACAAATTTCAAAGTTGAAATTGCGATTAATAATAATAATATATTGGCAAAAAAAAAAATTGAAAAAGGTTTGGAAACTTTTCCTTCTTCGACAGGGCGGAGGATAAGAGGCTTCTGGCCTCGGAGAGCGAGGACACTGTCTTTGGGGTGATGGAGAGGATCTTGGAGGATGATTATTCTTCAGATAAATCTTTAGCACTCTAAGGCGGCGTCCGCCAACCTACTAATCCACCTTGAGCAAGGTGAAGCTGATCCAGGAGCCGTGGCTGAGCAGCAACGGCATTTCTGGGCTCCGGACGAAAAGCTACAAACTGGTGGCGTATAGCAGGACAGGTAAATCAAGATCCTGTATACTCATCAGAAAGGAACTTAACGCATTTATCTTGCCTAATTTCAGCAATGAGGACATTGTAACGGTGAGCCTGGAGGGCCCTTCTGGAAAGCCATGGCTGCCGTCCGTCTACATGGCACATGACGACGAGGTGGAACCACCTCCGGTGCTGCTAAGGAAAACCCTGGTTGAAGCAAAACGCAAGAAAATCGGCGTTATTATAGGCACTGACTAGAACTCCCATCACAACTGCTGGGGAAGTTTAAACATCAATACAAGAGGTGAGTCACTTTTTGATTATATTCTAAACGAGGACTTGTTCATCTGTAACAGGGGTAAGGACCCCACTTTCATTACCGCAGACAGAGAAGAGGTGCTTGACCTCACTCTGGCTTCTTCTTTACTGATAAACCGAATCTCCAATTGGAGGGTAGTAAATGCTCACTCCTTCTCGGACCATAGCTATATTCAGTTCTCTCTCGCTGAAACTCGTCCAATAAGATCCCTCTACAGGAACCTGAGGAGGATGGAGTGGGATGCATATTACAGAAATCTGCTGAACCTGCTCCCTAAAGCACCGGGAGAAAATCTAGATCTATCAGAAGAAGCGATCGACGAACTGGTGGAGACTTTCACCTCAGCTTGTAACAATGCCCTGGAAACCTTTTGTCCTACAAAAGCTTTTTCCAGACAGGAAAAACCGCCTTGGTGGACAACGGAGCTCTCTGAGCCTAGGGCCTCATATAGAAGCCTTTTTAACAGGGCTAAAAGAATTAGGTCGCCCTCGGGATTGGAGCTGTATAAAGTAGGGCCAGGAATATATATATAAGTCCGAAATCAGGAAGGCTAAGAAGGACTCTGGGAGAAGCTTCTGCGAGAGGCCTCCAGGTTCAAACGAGTACTCACAAAGAGTTCCGCTCCCTTGGGGTACTTAAGAGACGAATTGGGGCGTTTTGCGATGAGCGGCGAGGAGTCACTGAAGTTACCTCTCGACGCCCATTTTCCGACGAGCCCAGCACCTAGCAGCACCGGCCCGGAAAGCATTTCAACTTGCATTCGGAACCGGGGCTGGTTGCTGAATAAGCGCCGCTTGGCTTGGGCCATTGACTCCTTTAGACCCTTCAAGTCGCCTGGTCCTGACGGCATCATTCCTGCACAACTGCAAAAATCAGTGGAGGTATCATGCCGTTGGTTGAGCCCTATCTATGCGAGCTGAGAAGCCAGAGGCTGTATACCGAGGTCATGGAGGGCCGTGAGGGTTGTCTTTATACCCAAGGCAGTCAAAAGCTCGCATGTCTTCCCCAAGGACTTCAGGTCAATCAGTCTCCCATCTTTTTTGCTGAAAACCTTGAGAGGCTAATTGACCTGCACATAAGAAGCGAAATTCCTCGGGGTCGGTTGTCGCATACCCAACATGCTTATTGCAAGGGTAGATCGGTGGAACCTATCCTGCATACAATGCAACAAGTAAACAAGTGAAACAGATTGAGGAGTCTCTTCTTCAGAAGGAGTTTGAGGTGGACGCCTTCGTCTTCATTGAGGGGGCTTTTAATAACGTCCTCCCGGCAATTACGCGTACTAAGTTTCTGGGTAAACTGGCGGTGGCATTCCGCTTAGCGAGAAAATAGTCGCGGCGGAGTGGGCCGGGATCTCCATCCGCCGGCAGGTGAGGAGAGGCACTCCGCAAGGTGGTGTTCTCTCGTCTTTCCTCTGGGTTGTCGTTTTAAACAACCTGCTGAAGGAACTGGTGAGGGAGGGCTGCAGGGTAATTGGCACTAATCGTTAGAGGAAAATTTGTGCATACTCTGTGCAACTTGATGCAGCGATATCTGGACGTAGTAGTTAGATGGACGTAGTAGTTAGATAGAACGGATTGCGGCCTGTCGGTGAATCCCCTTAAAACGGAGCTCGTCCTATTTACGAGGAAATATAAAATAACCGGAGCTCAACTTCCCTTACTAGGAGGCGCTCCTCTCATGCTTTCTGACAAGGTGAAGTACCTTGGTATTATTCTTGACAGCAAGCTTACATGGAAGCCCAATATTGAGAAAAGAGTGAGGAAGGCAACAATCGCCTTGTATGGGTGCAAGGACGCAATTGGCAAAAGATGGGTCCTTTCGCCTAGGGTTTTTTTTTGCTATATAACTCTATTGTAAAGCCTTTATTGTTATATAGAGTCATAGTCTGGTGGAGCTCACTAGAGAAGATGACGTTGGTGAAGAAGCTGGAGAGAGTTCAGAGGTCGGCACTCATTGGAATCAGTGGGGCGCTTCGAACGGCTCCTACTCTGGAGCTTAAGGCAATGTTAAATGTGGTAACCGTAGACATCGCAGGCAGAATTGCAGCTACACGTACAGCAATCAGACTGAGGGGCTGGAGCTATAAGCTCAACCTCACTTATGGGCACTCAAGCATCCTTAGAAACTTCGAGTTCATCCCTCTGTCAACGGATCGATTAGTCCAACCGGACCCTTCTCCACTCATATTCCGTCAAGGGAAGAGTGGAATGGGGGCTACGCTTGGAGACAGGGCCTGGTGAATTTGTTCACTGATGGATCGAAGTTAGAAGGAAAGGTTGGCGGAGGAGTATTTTGTGAGAAGCTCCCCATAAAACTCAAATTCAGGTTACCGGATCATGCAGTGTGTTCCAGACAGAGGTAGCCGCAATCAAGGTGGCAGCTGATGGGCTGCTCACATGCGTACTAACAGTCAGGAAAACATATATTTACTTCGGCTGCCAAGCAGCAATAAGGGTCCTCGGGTCAGTGGCGGTGCTTTCGAAACTGGACTGCGTCCGAATTCTTTGAGATAAGCCTCATCTGGGTTCCTGGTCACAGAGACATAGCGATAAACTGTGTGGCGGATGCGCTAGCGAGACAAGAGACATGCGAGGTGATTTCCCCGCGAAAGGAGAGAATTGGGATCCCCCTGACTACCTGTGGTCTGCTCCT
Source organism: Anastrepha fraterculus (assembly GCA_037575425.1). Taxonomy (NCBI): domain Eukaryota; kingdom Metazoa; phylum Arthropoda; class Insecta; order Diptera; family Tephritidae; genus Anastrepha; species Anastrepha fraterculus. The sequence continues at coordinate 270,107 of JAYXIM010024482.1, read as the reverse complement.
GGAATGATGTTGGACAAGTACACAAACTTGTAAGGGTGCAAAATCCTTCTGGCCAACCGGGGGCGCTCGGGCGAGCTTCTGAGGTTGACAAAATATCAGCTCTCGATTCTCGCGGGCTTTCTCACGGGTCACTATGCGCGAGGGATGCATGCTGTGAGACTTGGAATCACCTCAAGTCCCTTTGGCGATGGATGAATGGAGAATGAGGAGGAATTATCTCAGCACCTTCCCCTTAGCTGCCCTGCTCTGGCGGGGCTAAGATCCAGGCATCTCGGCTCTTACTTCTTTGGTGCGCCTGCTGATATAGCTGGCGCTGACATTAAAAATCTGATGAGTTTCATCAGCAGCACAAAGGCGGTTGACGCAAACGCAGCATAGTCATCGTTCGAGATCCACACCCCCCTAACCTCTCCCTGCCCTCTCCCTGTATCCCATCTGTCTTTCTCTTTCACCTCACCTCCTTCATAATGGTATCACAAAGGACGAATCCATTATTCTTCGTCCCAGTGTGCTCATTCCTTGGGCAACCCTTCCAACCTAACCTAACCTTGGAAATTTTTGACCGCAGTTACTTAGCAACCTAAGTACTATGTATAAAACCCCAAGGTCTAAGAAAAATCCCTTACCCTTACATATTACTTTCCTCAGGAACTGCTTGAATACAACTCGCTTAAACATCTATTTTTCCTTTGTTAACAGGTATTTTTAAAATTTTTAAATTTCAATCTAAAACTTTTTTCGCATTTAGTACTTTTTTCCCACTAGTCCCGAACTTTTGTTTTCCCCACTTCGCTGCGTCGCATGTGTTTGATAGAAATATTTGACAGTTTTCTCAAAAATATAAATAATTGACTGCTAAATACATAAACAACTTAATTTACTGCAGCGACTAAAGAAATAAGTATTTTCGCTTGAGAAAATCTGCAGTCGTACTTGGCTTGGATGGCTTACAGGAAGACATTCCGCAACATTACTCTCAAAAACTTCTGCAACTTTTCACTATCGATAACGCAAACAAGAGCCGAACAAATACTGCCACTCAGTCAAGTTGTAAAAAACTCAACAACAAAAGCAAAACAAAAAAGCGCAAGTAACCCAGGAGTATTAGCGCCAGCTGGTAGGGAGGCGAAAGAGAGAGGGAGAGAAAGAGAGCGAGTGCGCTCAGTCCCAAAGTCTCCGAAGGCGCATAACTTTGTGGCGACAACAACGCGAACTTGGACAAAGTCAACCAACCCAATAGTTGTAGCAAGCCGCTACAACTGCTAGGAGACATAACGGTACGTGGAAGAACCTTTGTAGCTGTGAAATGCTTAGGTTTCGAACAAGAGCTGGCACGCCGGGGGTTTTGTTTTAACCTTTTCTGATTGTCATTTTTTTAGAAGTAAATAATTTTTTCACTTCATCGCAGTGTTGCCGTCTACGACTTTGGCGCACTCCGAGCAGTTGCATGGCGAAACAATAAAGCGGAGCGCAGAGCAGACAAAGTGAATAAAAGGATGGTGTTAAGCGTTCGGGGATATTTGAAAAGCAAGATATTTGATAGAGGAAATTCATGTTCAACCATTTTTTGTGTTCTTGTGTTTTTGTGTGAGGAATTTCGCAAATACTTTTGCGCCACTTAGGCGGCATCATTGACGCGTAACAACTACAGCAACAATACCAACAACAACAACAAGAGCAAATGGCATAATAATAAACAATAAGCAATGAGCATACGAGAGACCAAAAGTCAAAAGTAATTCAAAGAACAAGAAAAGGATATGCGGCACTACTTTGGTGCAAGCAAAAGAAGAAAAATAAAAATAGAAAAAATTAAAATTTTCAAACAGATATCTTTGCCATTTGGGAACTGGCCTGAGTGCCTAGAGCTGGGGCGGGGTGAAAAGTGAATTTTGGAAATGGTGCTGCACTGCGAAGGAAAGGAAATCGGAAGTGAAAAAATGGTATTTCTGATTTATATGCACAAAGGGAGTGTATGCGAGCGTAAAATAATTTTACAGGACATTTACAGTCGGCGCGCCGAGCAGTTGTTTGGGGATACCAAATTTCCAATGCCTCAACTACGCAATGGCACATGACCAAGTATTGGGCGGCGTGTAAGGCCTAATGAGACGTAGAAAAACGGGAATGGAAAATGGCAAAAGCCAACGCACAACATCAATGGAGTTCAAATAAATGATTTGCCATTGAAATGGAGTTGCAAGAAACAAAAAAAAAAACAAAAAACAAAAAAAAAAACAGAAACAAGTGGCATTATCCTTTTCACCACAAATAGCCCAAAAACAACGCACAAGCGAGATCTCAATAACAATCGGAGGAGGGCCACCCAAGCGCTTGTTTTAGCCTCATGATTGCATTGCCATTTGTGTTTATGCAATTCAATAAATCATGGAGCCATAAAGGGCGGTTCAGTGCGGCTCGGTTCGGTTTGGGTTGAACAGCGGTCTGAGCCGTCTTTTGTCGTCAAGAATGTTCGCCTTGGCGTAGCGCAGCTGCACAAATATCAAATTCAAACGCAGCAGGCCTTTACCTCCTCCGCTAACTTCCAATACAGTTTCTTTTGTCGTGCGGCGATTGCTTCGCACTCCGACAAACGTCCAAAAGTCCATAAGTGTTTGCGTCTGGGTTTGGGAAATGTCGACGTTAATGTTGGCGCACGTCGTTGTTGGCGCCTGCTGATGCGCCGGAAGCAAGCAACGACGCGCACAAACTCGGTTTCCCGGCGCGCACATTATCAATTTCAAATTTGCGCCCAGCCATCACCATCGCCACCGCCATGGCCATCAGGCGGTGTGGCAAGCAACAAAGGGTTGCGTTAGCCAGTCGGACCTCATATCTGCGTTACCGCTGCTGCGTATTTGGTATGCCGCATGCGGCCATTTCGTATAATTGTTTTTCTTTTCCTTTGCCATAATTTTTATTTTTGCTTTGTTATTGTTGCTGTTGTACTTTCGATTTATTTTGCCTCAGCGCTGGTGTGACGGGGGTCAGCCACGCGTCTAATGAAGTAGCGCCAACACACACACACACACGCGCGCGCGCGCAACAATAATAAACTAAAATGTAAACAAAACAACAAAAAGAAGGCTTCAGAAGCAGCAGGCACAAAACTAAAAACAAAAACAAACACTTTAGCAACAGCAACAGCAGCCAAAATTTGTATTCGAATGCCTTGTGGGCTGCGTGGATTGTTGCATACATTTGTGCGCTGCGTTGTGAGGCTGTTGTGCCGGGGTCACCATAATTTGTTTGACCTTTCAATAAACTCTGTCGCCGGCTAGCTTAGTCCACACAATTTTAGTCTATAGATTTTCGTTGTTTTTGGCGAGTCTGCACTGCCAGCGAATGTGGGAGCGAAATTTATAGATAGATAGAAATTTTCCCTGTAGACGCTCACACACACAAGAGTACATAAATACATACATTTTCGTTTTGTGCAATCTCAAGCGTTGCCACACGACGGACACGTGCGCGCGGCTGTGGCGGCAACAAAATGTTATCTAAGTGCGTGTGTGTGCGTGCGCTTACAAGCATACATGAAAACTTACAGCCATACAAACATTCATTCATACATACAGACATACATACACACATGCTTTCAGACATGCCTACTTACACACACACCCATCCATTCCTACATACATACGCGTTGGTAATTCTTGCCACAGCGAAATTTAATGCGCCATTGCGTGGCAATCGGCAAGCGGCAAACGCCATCATTTGTTGGTACCTCAGCTGCATCGCAAGGCGTGTGGATAAGCGTTTATATTTAGAAAAGCATTAGCACGTGGGTGTGAGTTTGCCGCAATCTATGCAAGTGTAGTTGTTTGTGCCCTTCTACTTCCACGCTTGAGACAATAATCGGTTTCTCATAAATTTTAATCAATAATTTCTGTCAAGTCAAGATTTATTTGTCTATGCTGCCGTTTGGCTGCTTTTTGGCGAAAGTTTCCTTTGACGCTAAGTGCGAGTAGGTGTATAACATCCGTGATTGAAGGTATTAGAGATAAAATAATGGAAAAGGTATAGCGCTGATGTGGCACACAGTAGGTGTTTTTGACAAAAAACCCGACAAAATTTTAAGCGAGGATAGCGTTTGAAATTTGCATATTCTTTTCTTCTTATTTGGCGCGCCAGTCGTTTCTTTCTCGTGATAAACGGCACCAGTTTTGAAATGAAGCCAAGCTCTTCTGCACCTGATCTTTCCAACGCAGAGAAGTCCTTTCTCCTCCTCTGCTACCAGCAACTTTTACCACATCGAATACTTTCAGAGCCGGAGCGTTTGTATCCATTCGCTACGCTATGTCTGTGCCGTCGTAAAACTCATACAAAGGTTTTAAAATCTGCCGCAGAATATTTTGCTCAAACACTCCAAGCGTGGCTTCATCGGATGTTGTCATCGTCCAGGCCTCTGCGCCATACACGACAGCGAGTCACCCTATCTGAAACCTCGTTTGGTATCAAACGGCTCGGATAGGTCCTTCCCAATTCTGATGGCGCTCCCGGTATTGAGCAACGTCATCTTGCATAGCCGTATTAGTTTTTCGGGGATACCAAATTCAGGCATAGCGGCATACAAGAAACCCCTCTCCGTACTGTCGAATGCAGCTTTGAAATCGGCGAAAAGTTGATGTGTATCGATTCTCGCTTCATGGGTCTTTTCCAAGATTTGGCGTATTGTAAATATTTGGTCGATGGTAGACTTTCCAGGTCTAAAGCCACACTGTAAGGTCCAATCAGTTGGTTGACGGTGGGCCTCAGCCTTTCACACAATACGCTCGCTAGAACCTTATAGGCGATATTTAGAAGACTAATCCCGCGGGTAGCGGCACAGATTTCGGGATCACCCTTCTGGGTGAATCGGGCGGAGCGCACTTAAATTCCAATCGGCAGGCATGCCTTCATCTGACCATATTTTGCATAGAAGCTTATGCATGTATCTTACCAGCTCCTCGTCGTCATGTTTGAATAGTTCAGCTGGCGGTCCGTCGGCGCCCGCGGCTTTGTTGTGCTTTAGCCGTGTTATTGCTATTCTGACCACGACATGGGTGGGTAGCTGAATGACAATTCCGTCGTCAACGATTTGGGTATCGAGATCTTCACATTCTCTGTGACCTGCGCAGCTATCACTGTTTAACAGGTTCGAGAAGTGTTCCCTCCATAATTTAAGATTGTTATGTACGTCAGTTACCAGATCGCCGTCTTTGTTCTTACAGGAAAACGTCCCGGTCTTGAAACATTCTCTAAGCCGCCGAACTTTCTGGTAGAAGTTTCGGTCGTTGTTCTTATTGGCCAGCGTCTCAAGCTCTTCGCACTCACGTATTTCGGCCTCTCGTTTCTTCTGTCGGATAATACGTATCTCTTCCTTTCTTAGCTCTCGGTAGCGATCCCACATGGCTCGCGTTGCGCCCGATCGCAGCTTGGCTCTATAGGCGGCATCCTTTCTTTCTGCGGCAGCATCACATTCCTCGTCGTACCAAGTGTTTTTTCAGGCTCGCCGGAATTTGTAAATAGATGAAAAATTAAAAAAAAATTTGGCAAATTGAAACAAGGTGCACTCATTAAGGATGGTCACACTAAACCAACATTAATGTTTTGATTGTCAAAGCAAAGTCGAAAACAAAAAATTAATTCGCCTTGTTTAATACTGGGCCGACAGCCACATGGGCACGGCAAAATTAAAGAAACAAATCAGCTGATTTACCGATACCACCTTTAATAGATTTGCCATGGTTCGAAAAATTCTAAATTATTAAAAACAAAAAAATATTTTAACTTCAATAAAAAAATGGTGAAAAAAGTCTGAATTATTAAAAACAAAAAAATATTTTAACTTCAATAAAAGAATTGTGAAAACAGTCGCTATGTAACACATCGGCGGAAAAGTCCCGGACCTGACGCGTAGGTGGCACTAGTTTTATTGCACTCACCTCTTTTGCAATTAGTACTAACCTTAAGAAATCAGCTGTTGAAATTTCATGATATTCTATTCATTAGTTCGTGAGTTATTGTGCTAAGAGTGACGCTACTTTTTTTATTTTTAAAACATTGATCCGTTGTTTCGTGGTTTAGTTTTACTCTACTTTTACTTTTAGTTTACTTCTTGATAGGGAAAAATACCATTCAAGCGAGGCGATGGCTTGAAAAGTGTTATAAGGCCACTCCAGCAGAAATTAAAAAAAAAATGATGGTATGCTGACTTCAACTGACTTCAAATATGGTCGTAGAGGCACCGATGATGCACAACGCAGTGGACGGCCAAGTGAGACGGTAACACCAGAAAAAATTAAAGAATTCCACAAAATTGTTTTGAATAATCGAAAAGTGAAGCTGCGTGAGTTAGCTGACATTTTAAAAATATCCAAAAAAAGTGTTGCCTTTATATTATATGAGCATTTGACTATGAGAAAACTCTGTTCAAAGAGGGTGTCGGGTTTGCTTATCATTTTGTTTTATCACGACAACGCACCATGTCACATGTGAATCAAAATAATGGCAAAACTACATGACTTGACCTTCGAGTTGCTCCCACATCCACCTTATTCGCTAGATTTGGCTCCCTGTCACTACTGGCTCATCCAGCAGACCTAAAAAAGGAAGGTCGCTGGTGAGAAATTTCACTCGAATGAAGAGGTTATCGCCGAAACTGAGACCTGTTTTGAGGCAAAAGATAAATCGTTCTACAAAAGAGGTATTGAAATGTTAGAGCGGCGCTGGAATAATTGCGTTGTTCTTGATGGAAGTTACGTTGATGAATAACAAAAGCTAATTTTGAACAAAAACACAAAAGTATTTCCTTTGATAGGCCCCGAACTTTTCAGCCCATGTGTATATATAATTGGCGCCTACACCCCTTTCGGGTAATTGGCCGAGCTCCTCCTCCCATTAGTTGTGTGCGTCTTCATGTTGTCCCACAAATTGAGGCACCTACAAAATCATTCAGCTACGGTAGCCAGAAGAGAACTCAAGACGGAGGACTCAGCTGACTGCATTGAGCGAAACAGATGGTAATCCGTAGGTGAATTATCTGGGCAAGATTTCCCAATTCAGTCCCTCTTAATATTTCTGGACCGATTTAGCGACGTGTTGCCTGACGTTGGAGTTGCTTAACCATTGTCGCCACGCCATTGATACCTTAAAATGGAACGATACCCGGTTAAACAACGCATTGAAATTATTAGAATCCACTATAAAAATGGTGAAAATGTAGCAGAGACGGTTCGTAAAACTCGAACATTTTTGGATCAATACAGAAATTGGTGACCAAATTCGAGCTGTTGGAACAAGTTGTGATGTGGAGAATAAAACCAGTGCACGTCGCTCAAGAAGAGCCGAAAATATTGCTGTTGTAGCAGAAAGTGTTGAAGAAAATCCAGGTTTGTCCATTCCTCGTCGCTCTGAAGTGGAGTTAAGTATACCACAAACGTCATTACACCGTATTTTGCATAAAGATTTGGGTCTTAAGGCTTATAAAGTCCAGTTAGCACAAGAACTCAAGCCGGCCGATCATCAATAACGTCGTGTCTTTGCTGATTGGGTCGTTGAAATGCATGAAAATGATCCGGAAGTCCATCGAAAAATCATCTTGAGTGATGTCCGCTTCCCGCTTCCACCTCGGTGGCTTCGTCAACAAGCAAAATTGTCGGATCTGGGGCTCAAGAGTTATTGTTGAAAAACCTCTCTATACCCAACGTGTGACTGTTTGGTGCGGTTTATGGACCGGCGAAGTCACTAGACCTTACTTTTTCGAAAACGAAGCTGGAGCAACAGTTACGGTGAAGAGATTGCGGTATCCAGAGATGATTAACGATTTTTTATGACCGGAATTGGATGGTATTGATTCTGGACAACGTTTATTTTCAACAAGACGGCGCTACGTGCCACACAAGCAACGAAACCATTGATCTTTTACGGGAATAACTTCTCTTATTGGAAAACCCTTTATGTATTTATATACGAATGTAGTTATATATGTATATAAAGATTTATGGGTTTTTTTACTTTGCGCTGCTTATCAAAAACAAACTCGTTTTCCGTTCACACCCATCCATTTTTCTGCAACTTTAGCCCACTGTTAATTTTGTTGAAATCAGCTCTTTCCACTTAGTCTGCGTAAACAATTCAAAAATGCCGACAAAAGATATACATCAAATTTACAAAAACAGAAAGCACAAAGTCACAAACAAATATTTGAAAGGCAAAAACGCTTTTTACATGTGCATGTATGAGTGAGTGTGTGTGTGCATGTGTTTCAGAGGAGACTTAGCGGAAGTCTTAAAGATGCAGACAAACAATAATGTCGACTTGGAAGCCAACTATAAAGAAAAAATTCACTCTTTGAAACAGTCTCTTTCATATGTGTGTGGGTGCTTACACACATCCTTACATGCCATATACATATATACATACATGCTTGCACATACATACATAAATATATTTACATGAGTATAGCTACATAGGTACGCACGCGTATGTGTGTTTATGTGTGCATGTGTAGTTATATATGTATATGTGTTTACTACAGAAATCTCAATAACTCAAAATTGTGCATAGGTTAATGTTTACCGTTAGGAAAATACACGGGTGAGCTGTGAATAAACTCCTTGTCAAAAAAGGAAATTCTGCGAAACAAATTTCTAAAGAAAAGCTATCGATTGTGATGTAGATGCGGCATCCTCTATCTTAATATCAAATTGTAAGAAGATAAGCTGGATTATTTCAAAAAGGAAGATAGACCTGTGAAGACCTCCCGCTTGGTGACTCAATGATGGTAGCGGCCGATTGAAATTTTCGAAAATTCAAAAAGCAGGTACTCACTTCACAACCGTGAAATTTCGCCACCAATCTACATTTCGCTTGCCGTAAAATATTGCCAGCAACATTGTTGGTCAAATCAGAAGAAACGTCGAATTTATAAGCACCGTCCTACAAACAATTGGCAAATTTTGGTAAGAAAAGAGCTTTTAAACTAATTAACACACAAAAAATATAGCAAATTTACTCACAATCGAAAACGTGTCACTTAAAAATGGCATATCTTCGGAGTATTCGAACTCAGGCACTTCACTCGCAAATGAAATGTCAATGTCAGAAAACGGTTGTTGGCATGATGTTGATGGAATTATGTTGCTGACATGTTGCGCGTTGTGTTTTCATGGCGAGAACTGACTACCATCTACTACTTTACCGTGGTTAGGTAAGGCTAGGTGAGGTAGTAATGGGTGCCCAGAGAGTGGGCGCACTTGGACGAAAGAAGTTTGGTTCATCCTTTGTGATACCATTGCAAGAGGGGGAAAAGAGGTGAAGGAAAAAGAACGATAGGACGAAAAGGAAGGGATGGGGAGGGTTGAGTGTTGGTGGGCCATGAACGGTGACTAGTCTGCGGTTGTGTTAACCTCTTTATGTTACTGATGAAGTTCATCAGATTTTTTTATTAAGACCTGCAATATCAGCTGGCGCAAAAAAGAAGTGAGAACCAAGATGCTTGAATCTAATTCCCGCGAAAGCTGGGTAGCTAAGGAGCAGGTGCTGAGATGATTCCACTTCATCCTCCATACACCTAACGCAAAAAGGACTCGAAGTAATTCCGAGTCTCACGGTATGTATATCCTGCGAATAGTGCCCTTTGAGGATGCCCACGAAATTTGAGGTATGAGATTTTGTCATACTCAGATTATCCCTCGAACGCCTCCTATCCAAACGAGGCCAGAATGACTTCGAGACCTTACACGTTCGTGTACTTGCCCAGCGCTCTCTGAGTTGGGGCAAAGCCCACCCTTCCAGGAGTAGAGCGCAGGTTGTCCAGGGGATCCCGATCCTTTCTCCTTTCGCAGGCACACTACCTCACAGGTTCCTTGTCTGGCCAGCTCGTCGGATTCGTAGTTTCCACCAATTTCACTGTGACCAGGTACCCAGATTATCCTTATGTCGAAGAATTCTGATACAATCGGGAGAGAGACCAGGCATTCCCTGACCAGTTACGAATGCACCATATTGCCGCTTGGTTATCGGAGTAAATATTTCTACTTTGCCGTAAGATACATATGAAATTTCGAGTATATTTCACGGCAATGCAATTTATTTGGATTTTGACACCCATTTCTCGTGAAACGCAAACTTAGTACTGAAAAATGGACATGAAAAAAAAAACTAGTCGATTGTGTTTACTCATCACTTGCGTACAACTGATTATAATTAGGAAATAAGTACACGTATTCATAGGTGGCATTATTAATTTGACGCATTCACTTTTTGTAACTTCTACGTATTCTTCAAAATGTATTCGGTTAAGTGTGAGCAGGCAGAAAAAGCAAGAAAATGGTCATTTGTCGCACAATGCCAAAGCAAAAACTTTAAATTGTCCAAAAAGTACGGTAAATTACTGTGGGCAAAAAGTAAAATAATATGGGCAAAAAGTAAGGTGAAGTTGTCAAACTTCGCGGGATTAAAATTTCGCTCTAGTTATTTTTTTCATGAGTTGGCAGCACTGTTAATAACATATGGGCCAACTTTCATGTGAATGTCATTATCAGTAATATATTTACGCTTGTGTTTACCAAACGACCAAGAGTGCATTTTTCGATTTTTACAATGTCTGATTTGATTGAGCAGAGAAGTGCCATCAAATTTTGTTTACGGAATGAAATTTCGGCTGCGGAAACGTTTAGCATGTTGCAGAAGGCATTTCGGGATTCGACCATGTCGCTCAAAAATATTTATTAATGGTACAAAGACTTCAAAGAGGGTCGAGAACGTGTTGATGACTTGGAGCACTCCGGACGTCAACAGATGACCAACACGTCAATAAAGTGAAGGAGTTAGTGCTCAAAAATCGTCGGTTGACTGTTAAAGACCTTACTGATATGATCGGAATATCAGAAGGATCTGTGAAAACCATTTTGAAAGACCATTTGGGCCTACGAAGAGTCAAATCTCATTTGGTACTGAAAACTCTCAATTTCTTGGAAAAAAATCGTCGCGTTGATGTGTGTGAAACAATGCTTTCAGACTATCAGGACAAGCTCAAATGCATCATTACGGGAGATGATAATTGGATTTATGCTTACGACCCTGAAACAACCGACCAATCAAGCGAATATCGTGCTAAAGGCGAGGCCAGACCGAAAAGAGCACGTCAAAGTCGTTCAAAAATAAAGGTCATGATGACAGTTTTTTTCGATTTTCGTGTGTGTGGTACGGTGTGCTGCACTATGTATTCCTTCCGCCTGGACTAACTGTTAATAAGGAATATTATTTGAGCGTTATGCGTCGTTTACGTGAAGCAATTCGCCTAAAAAGACCAGAATTATGGGCCAACAACTCTTGGTTTTTGCATCACGATAATGCACCGTCTCACACTGCACTCGTTCTTCGTGACCATTTCGCCAAAAATTCCACGCATATCGTTCCGCAACCACCGTATTCGCCTGATTTGGCTCCGTGTGACTTCTGGCTATTCCCAAAACTCAAGAGACCACTCCGGGGAACGCGTTTCGAGTCGATTGAGGAGATAAAAGCTGAATCGAAGAAGGTGCTGATGGCTATACCGGAAATAGACTATTTGGCATGTTTCGGGGATTGGAAAAATCGTTGGCACAAGTGTATTTAATCGAGAGCGGATTATTTTGAAGGGGATGAAATTGATTTACAAGAATAAATAAAGACTTTTCATTTTACAACCAAATGCACCGTACTTTTTGCCCACAATTTAAAATTTTCCGAAGTGAAAGTGAAGTGGCTTTAATCGAAATTTCGAATTTTAACATTTTTGTTATTCAAGTGGAAATTTTTACTAATAAGGAAAACAACAATTTGGTTTTTATTGCAATTTTCTGCCTTATAAATCAGTCCAAAATATTTTGACACAGTAGAGAGTTCTTTTGCTTCAATATTTGCAAACGCTAAATTTTTTTCTCTTTACTTTGTATGAAAATATAGCTTTTGTTCAATAAAAAAAAAATTAAAATGTAATAAAACAGAAACATAATAAAATATTAGGTGCGCATCTAAGTGCTCGCTGTTTTTTTGATGAAAATACAACTTTATTCTGAAAAAATGGTTACAAGTGAGTCATTGAAAGTATTGCCCATCGCTGGCTACTACTTTTTCTCATCTTTCTGGTAGAGCTCGTATACCAGTTTTTGATTTCTTCATATGAATGGAACTGCTGGTCAGCTAGAACTGGAACTGCTGTGCCATCGATCGGAACAGGTGATAATCGGACGGCGCAATATCTGGAGATCATGGCGGGTGAGGTAGGATTTCCCATTTCGGTGTTTCCAGGTAGGTTTTAACGGGTTTGGCAACGTCAGGCCAAGCGTGGTCATTATGTAGAATCACTTTTTCATGCCTTCTCCGCGTATTGCGGCCGCTTCTCGCGCAGTGCTTGAAGTCGATACCGATCCTCAGTGATGGTTTCGCTTGATTTTAACAGTTCATAATAAATAACACCATGGACCCACCAAATACATAGCATAACCTTCGCAGCGTGAATATTCGGCCGAGGCGAAGACGTAGAACCATGACCGGGCAGTCCCCATGACTTTCTTTTCTTTGGATGCATGAATGCATTTTCATCACCCGTCTTGATGCGATGCAGAAAACCCTTCCTTTTCCCTTTTTTTGCCACTGGAGCAGTTGTTCTCAGGCACAAAAACGACGTTCAAAATCCTTCGGTTTAAACTCATAAGTAACCCAAGTCCTCTGTTTCTGAATCAGTACCAAAGCATGCAATCGCTTCGAAATGGATTGGCGGGTAACTTCTTATACTAAAGCAAGCTCTTCTTGCGTTTGACATGGATCCCCATTGAGCAATGCCTCCAATTCAGCGTCTTCGAAAGTTTTTGGCCTTCCTTCACGCGGACGGTCGTCAACATTAAAATCACCGGCTTTGAAGCGACGGAACCAATCTCGGCACGATGTTTCACTTAAAGCAGCATCTCCGTAAACTTTTTGCAGCTCTCGATGCACTTCAGCCGCCGTTTTTTTCGAATGAAAGAGGAAAATCAACACTTCCCGCAAATGACGAGTGTTCGGCACAAAATCAGACATTTTCACAAAACCAAAAGTATGAGATACCAAAACCGAATCACTAATGTGTCGAAGCAGTTTGTTTAAGTTATGTTAGAATCGACTAGCCACACTGCTAGCGGCATCTATTGACAAACAGCGGGAACTTAGTTGCGCACCTAAAAAACTAGTAAAAAACAAAAATTCAATTTTCAGAATTCGGAAATTTTTCTTCAGAATTTCTAAAGACCCTTCTGATATGCAGGTTTATGGACAATTTAATTGCAGTTAATAAAGTATAAATTTGAAATTGCTGAAAATTCCTCTTGATTTTAATAATTTTTCCGCTGCCGGCCTGTTTTTTTTCCTAATCAAGTATTCGAGCCATGTATGGAAGACCGTCGTAAAAAAATATTGAAAGTCAATGGGAATTTGAAGCAACTTCAAACTTGCACTTTGTTCCTTGTGGGCAGCATTCAAAGGCTGCTTTTTCAATATCTCCATGAGGCTTCCGAAGTGTATGCCCAATCCATTCCCATTTTCGTCGCCGAATATCAAGATAAACAGGAACCTGCCTCGTCAAACTCCAGAGCTCAGTATTGGAGATGGTGTTTGGCCACAAAACGCGCACAATCAATTGAACGCATTTGTTTTATTGTTGTTTAAGCTTGGAACTTTAAAATGTGTTGCTATTGTTGTTGTATGAAGTATATTTAGCAAGCAAAATGTATGAAACAAAAATATTGTGAATATTGCCAAAAAACTCCACTATCGCTTTCTGGCAAACAAAAAAAATTGAATTATGTCTTTTGAGGAAAATGCGCATTTCTTGCATGCCACACAAATACAAATACAAATGCACATCATTTAAGTAGAACACATATTTGTGTTCGGTGGTGTTAACACATAATAAACACCTACACATTTACATAAATTTCAATAAATTCAGCGATGATTTATGCCATAATTGTGTAGCGCTGCATGTGTGTGAGTGTTCTTGTGCGTGTGTTGATGTTTTGGAAGGATTCCAAATTTAATTACGACACTAGCAAAGATCAAACAAAAGAAAATAGCTGTGCGAAGGCAAAAAAGCGATATTTGGCTTGCTGACTTTTCAATTTCATTGAGATAATAATTTAATTCGTATGTAAATGTATGCGAATATGCGCTTGTATATGTAGACGTTCGATCGCTGGGCTTTATGGATGCGTAAAGTGAATTGTGTTTTTTTTTAGGAATTTAATCATTTGTAAGAAATATATGCTGAATACTTTGTTATTGATACTATTGTAAATAAATCCGCTCAGTTACTTCTAGGAAGTGCTAATCATGGCTCAGTTCGTTTGTAGGGGATACGCTTACAGTAGGCCCTGCATTCAAAGTTTGCTGCTTCGCATAGAACAATAAAATCATTAAGAAAATTGTCTTATTTGGCTTGATATCGGTAAGGAAGGCAGCAGCTGCGAGGACTGTTGCTTTTGCGTTAATATGTCCTGAACGTAAGTTTTTTATACTCATGATTCTAACATTCATAGTTAGAGGACTCCCACTATCGGCAACAGAAAGATCAGTTAGAGGTATTTAGATTGTCTGGGCTCATACGGAAAGAAGTCTTTCAACATAGGCACAAAGAATGGAATAAGAGGATAGATGAACTAGATACAAGAAGTAAGCCTTTCTGGAATACAAGCAAAGTTTTAAAAAAGAGGCATATACAATGTCCAGCTCTCTTCGATCAAAACAAAACTATTGTGCTAAGCCACGAAAAAGCACAGGCATTTGCTCACACTTTCCAAAATAATCACAAAGCTTCGGAGCACTTAAGCTCTAAAATACGTGAAGATGCGGTAAATGAAAAATGTTAATGTGAAATATGTTAATACCGCACCAACCGATTATGTTAACTGCGAATACATCGACTTATTTATTCAATAAGCAGCTTTACGAAAATCCCCAGGTTTAGATGGTATAAGGAATAAAATGCTTTGCCTAAAATAGCAGTTGATTTTAATTTCAATTCAACCGGGCTATTCGGGACATGTTCTTCGATTTCGATGTAACTCAAATATGTTGCTTTCTGGTCAAAATAAGGAGACACGTATTTTTTTGTTCGCCCGAAAAAATTATTTTTTTTATACATTTATTATAAATTCATGTTTTAAATTTCTGTATTTTCCGGATACATGGAAAACGGCAAAAGTAACTCCGATACCAAAGCCCGGAAAACCCCCAAATGAAATCGGAAGCTATCGACCAATAAGCCTTTTAAATAGTCTCGGTAAAATATTCGAACAACTCCCACTATCGGCAACAGAAAGATCAGTTAGAGGTATTTAGATTGTCTGGGCTCATACGGAAAGAAGTCTTTCAACATAGGCACAAAGAATGGAATAAGAGGATAGATGAACTAGATACAAGAAGTAAGCCTTTCTGGAATACAAGCAAAGTTTTAAAAAAGAGGCATATACAATGTCCAGCTCTCTTCGATCAAAACAAAACTATTGTGCTAAGCCACGAAAAAGCACAGGCATTTGCTCACACTTTCCAAAATAATCACAAAGCTTCGGAGCACTTAAGCTCTAAAATACGTGAAGATGCGGTAAATGAAAAATGTTAATGTGAAATATGTTAATACCGCACCAACCGATTATGTTAACTGCGAATACATCGACTTATTTATTCAATAAGCAGCTTTACGAAAATCCCCAGGTTTAGATGGTATAAGGAATAAAATGCTTTGCCTAAAATAGCAGTTGATTTTAATTTCAATTCAACCGGGCTATTCGGGACATGTTCTTCGATTTCGATGTAACTCAAATATGTTGCTTTCTGGTCAAAATAAGGAGACACGTATTTTTTTGTTCGCCCGAAAAAATTATTTTTTTTATACATTTATTATAAATTCATGTTTTAAATTTCTGTATTTTCCGGATACATGGAAAACGGCAAAAGTAACTCCGATACCAAAGCCCGGAAAACCCCCAAATGAAATCGGAAGCTATCGACCAATAAGCCTTTTAAATAGTCTCGGTAAAATATTCGAACAACTCCCACTATCGGCAACAGAAAGATCAGTTAGAGGTATTTAGATTGTCTGGGCTCATACGGAAAGAAGTCTTTCAACATAGGCACAAAGAATGGAATAAGAGGATAGATGAACTAGATACAAGAAGTAAGCCTTTCTGGAATACAAGCAAAGTTTTAAAAAAGAGGCATATACAATGTCCAGCTCTCTTCGATCAAAACAAAACTATTGTGCTAAGCCACGAAAAAGCACAGGCATTTGCTCACACTTTCCAAAATAATCACAAAGCTTCGGAGCACTTAAGCTCTAAAATACGTGAAGATGCGGTAAATGAAAAATGTTAATGTGAAATATGTTAATACCGCACCAACCGATTATGTTAACTGCGAATACATCGACTTATTTATTCAATAAGCAGCTTTACGAAAATCCCCAGGTTTAGATGGTATAAGGAATAAAATGCTTTGCCTAAAATAGCAGTTGATTTTAATTTCAATTCAACCGGGCTATTCGGGACATGTTCTTCGATTTCGATGTAACTCAAATATGTTGCTTTCTGGTCAAAATAAGGAGACACGTATTTTTTTGTTCGCCCGAAAAAATTATTTTTTTTATACATTTATTATAAATTCATGTTTTAAATTTCTGTATTTTCCGGATACATGGAAAACGGCAAAAGTAACTCCGATACCAAAGCCCGGAAAACCCCCAAATGAAATCGGAAGCTATCGACCAATAAGCCTTTTAAATAGTCTCGGTAAAATATTCGAACAAATACTAAAAGATAAATTAACAGCATTCATTAATGAAAATAATGTATTGCCTGCTGAACAGTTTGGATTTAGAAAATTCGACGGTACAACACACCAAATTCAGAGAATTTGCAACCATATAAAATCTAATTTCATTAATAAAAAGTCCACCGCTTTAGTCCTCTTCGACGTTGAAAAAGCCTCATAGATTTTAAATTTCCAATCCAACTTATCAAGATCGTTCAAAGCCATCTAAAAAATCGTTATTTCTGTGTCTGCATAAATAATGAGTTTTCAGACCTAACGGAAGTTCCAGCTGGTGTCCCTCAAGGATCAGTTATAGAACCTCTTTTATTTTAATATTTATGTGTCTGACGTCCCTAAGTTTGACAACTGTCACTACGCCATGTATGCTGATGATATCGGTATCTTTTATTTGCAAAAGTCTGCTCATAATATAATGAGTAAAATGCAAAGTGCGCTGAATCACATCGCAAATTATTTTCACAGATGGAAAATAATACTTAATGTTAGTAAAACGCAAGCCATTTTTTTTACCAAAAAAATAAGTCCATGCAATTTGCCCAGCATAAACCTAAATAAAAATAGGCATGATATAAATTGGTCAAACACCGTTAAATATTTGGGCGTAGTATTAGACAAAAAGCTAATCTTCCATGATCACATTCACCACATAAATAATAAATATAATATCGCAATCAAAATGCTATATCCTTTAATCAACAGGAAATCGGAGCTCAGTACTGAAAATAAACTTGTAATATGCAAAGTAATTTTCCAATCAATTATGCTCTATGCATGTCCTGTATGGGGAACATGTGCAAAAACACATATAAAGACGTTGCAAATATTATACAACAAAATAAACTTCTGAGAATGATGCTTAATTTACCGTCGGATTATTCCACAAGACGGTTACACAACGAAATCAAAATAGAAATGATATTCTCACGAATCGAAAAACTTAATAATAAGTTTAAGATAAAATGTAGTTATTCTAATAACCAATTAATATTAGATCTGCTTCAGCATGTTTAGGTCATCAAACATCTGCATTGTACATGTACATGACTTCCCTTCTTCTTGTTTTTTTGTTTTTTCATAAGGGTTTTTATAGTAGTTTTTCCCCCTTAATTTAATTTATATATATTTTTCAACATTATCTTATGGAAAAAGTATATTTAAGAATTAAGGTAGCGTACACCATATTCTGCAAATTAGGCTTAACCAAAAAAAATTTTTTTTACTACTTAATAAATAAATAAATTAGAGGGCTCCCAAGTTGACAGCACAAGTTAAACCATGATAATGGTAATGGGAATGACAATGGCAATGGTAATGGTAATAGGAATGGGAATGATAATGATAATGGTATTGGTATTGGTAATGGTAATGGTAATGGTAATGGTAATGGTAATGGTAATGGTAATGGTAATGGTAATGGTATTGGTATTGGTATTGGTATTGGTATTGGTATTGGTATTGGTAATGGTAATGGTAATGGTAATAGTAATGGTAATGGTAGTGGTAATGGTAAGAGTGTAGTCCTATCTGAGTGCTTGGACTGGTTTAATCCCCACATATGTAAGTATTAGTTCAAGGAATGGTAATGGTAATGGTAATGGTATTGGTAATGGGAATGATAATGGTTGTACGGGTTAGGCTAAGGCCATTATGCACTGCAACCAGGTTGATCTATTGTGCGACCCTAATTACTTAATTATTATTATACCAGATAACTCTATTGTGTTAAAGTAAAAAGTGTTTATTGTAGGCTAAGTGACCTGCAAGTGCTCCACAGAGTCATCTGAGGCCCTTTTTATTTTGAATTAGAACAGATTTTGCTCTGTTGGCATTGAAGTTCAAAAACTTTTTGGAGTGATTAAGGCCGTTTGTGCCGTTCCAGTGTTCCGTGATTTTAGTTTGGATCCATTTTTTGGTTTCCTATTTTTTATATTATTTTTGTTAAAGCCAAAAAATTGGGTTGGTCCAATAAATAGGCCTTCTGTCCCTTTTTTGGCATAAGAGTCTGCCTTCTCGTTTCCTCCGTGTCCGTCATGTCTTGGTACCTAAATCAGTGAGACCTGTTGAGTGCACTGTTCCACTCTATTAGGACTTTTGACTTGAATGTGAAGCTACTCAAGGCTTTGAGAAGCAATTAGCTGTCCGAAAGTGTTTTAATTTTTACTTTCACTAACCTTCTTTTGGATATGATTTCGTCGGCGAAGTTGTCCGCATGGAAAATCGCGGTATTTGTACTTAGTGTTAGGGATTTTTGTGCTCTAGGGCCCACTATTACTGCTCCTACTCCTTGGAGCGTTTTGGAACCATCTGTGCACCATTTTGGTGAGTCATCATTTAGCCATGTTGGGTTGTTGTATCTCTTAGTAAAATTGAGTACGGATTCCGTGTGGTCATTCACCTGGGTTATGCATTCTGCATATTGAACGCTGTTCAAGATATTGAGGTTCGTTCTTGGTCCGAGCCCGAATTGTGCAGGATTATTTGACCAAACACCAAGTAAATATCATTGTGAAAGAAGCATATTCATCTGATATGGCCCCGTGCGACTTCTTTTCATTTCCCAAAGTGAAGTTACCACTTCGAGGAAGGAGATTTAAGTCGATAGAGAAAATCAAAGAGAATACGACGAAGGAGCTGAAGGCCTACCAGGGGTGCATGGAGGACTGGGTTAAACGTTGGCACATGTGCATTGCTTCATATTTTGAAGGAGATAAAATAAATTTGCCTGAAATTTAACTCTGTTTTGTTTTATTTAAACATTCCCGGTACTTTCAGATCATAGGACACCTCAATAGTTTGAAAATTTGGCTGTTGGTTTGCGCAGAAAAAATGTAAAAATCTTTTATCCAAGCTGATTTATGACAGCAAAACAATGGGGCCTCACAGCTGTGGTCAGTTTTAAGACTTTGCTTTAGAGCTTATAACGTTATAGGACTAAGTAAATTCTTTAACTGGAAAATAAAGCCTCCGCATGGAAGTGAAATATCTAGAAGTAAGTCCATGTGAAATTGACAGGGAGAACTCAATTGAAATGAAGATAAATCGGACAGAGTCGGAGAAACTCTTATGAGCCATGAGGCCGAAGACCGGTTGTGGTATTCTGAATATACATAGCTTTAGTCAAACTAATCCCCATGTGCTGCTGTAATATGCTGACGAAGAACCATAGTCAAAACCACTATTTCTATGTTAAGCGACTCTCAGTGCCTTGTTGGACTTAGCGAGCCTGAGAGGGGCAATGAAAATAATGCATCGACTATATTCTTAGGGAATATGACATTTAATGACTAACAAATACTTGGAGTCTATTATGAAATAGGGTATAAAGCTAGCTCTCCCGCACTCGGTTGGGTAGCTCGGTAAGAGCTTTCAAGACCGAAAATGCTACTAACTAATAGAATAGGATGACATTTGGACAGTAATTTTAAATTTTTTACTGTTTTAAGTGTTATGACAAATAATTAGCGAAAGCTGGCGAAAAATTAAGATGAGGGCCTGTAATAACAACCAAGCTATTCTAAAGGTCTTAGAAATCGCTGGAACTTCCTCAAAAATTGTGCAGGAATGCAAGTTGAGACTAAACTCTGTTGCTAGGCGGAATGAGCTTGAACTTATGTGGCTACCGAGCACTGTTGTGTTCAAGACATCGAACTGACGGATACATTGGCGAACGCGGCTCGTTGGAGCGTCATTTGGACCGGATGCAGTTTAGGGTCAAGCATAACGAAAAGAGTCGGGTTTGTTTTGGTTTCACTTGGTGTGTTTTAGTAAATCTCTCTGAGCGTTACAAAACAATCAGGTATTTCCTGAAAAGGTTTGACAGTGCGGTAGCAAAATTCCTTCTCAAACAGCGAGGCTCGTGACATAATCCGTGGGGTCGTCAAACAGTAACCATAAGAATTATTGAAGATCCACTATGGACATCTTGTTTGTGGGATTAGGATAGTACCGAGTATTTTATCTTCCTTTCGGCTTTCGCCTAGATTTGATGAAATATTTGTGCGTCGGATGTTCTGAGAATGGACCTAGTGCATTTTCTTGCAATAAACTCCCATTCCACCTGTATCTTCCCATTCTTTGCATCTGTTATCTTGCCCTTAAGTGAAATGGTATCGCGCTTCGAAAGTTTCCGGCCAGCCATAATTCAATCCCATTCTATTCCATTCGGCAAAAACTGGGGTCTCAAGCCACGTGTCGTACTCTGAATGGGAAACTCTTCAGAAGGGCTACAACACCACTAAACTAAAGAGAGTGCAGAGAACTGCATGAGTGGGCATCACTGGTGCATGCTGCGCTCAACGTTATTCTGCACTTACTTCCTGTGGATCAGCAGGCAAGATTGGAAAGAGGGGAGAGTCGGCACGGATATAGGTACCTTTGTTTTCACTGACGGATCCAAGATGGAGTCTGGAGTGGGAGCGGGGATTTACTCCATATCATCCAGAATTTCGGTATTCTTCAAACTGCCGGAAACGAGCGGAGTTCTTCAAGCTGCGGCTACCTAAGCATAGTGCAACGAATAAAGATCCAGCAGCTTCGTTGGCTGGGTTATGTTATCCGAATGGATACAAGCGCTTTTCTCTATTCGAAAGTTCAGGTGGAAAAGGACTTGGCTTCACTTGGTGTGTCCAACTGGCGCGGGTCCAATGAAGTTCAATTGGTTTCTCTAGAGCCGTTGATGTAACTAAAGTTTTAGCCTTTGGCATCCTAATAGAAACGTGGCAACGTCGAATTTCGTGGTTCCTTCCACCGGTCTATTTACAGTTGTTGCACGCTTCAATTTTGTAGTTCTTCTGATGACATTTTTGAAGTTATTTTTGATAATTGGGTTGATACTTAATTGTATAGTTCAATGGATAAATCAGTGTTAATAATGCAAGTCGAAGCATTAAAATCAAGACAGTTGCTATTTCCCCTTTACGTGAATGGGTCACTTAATGCCCACTAAATATGCGCGTTGCGTTTAAATCCATGAAAACTCGTTCTTATTCACGTGTCAGCCTTACTTTTAGGTAGAAGAAATTTAAAATTAAAATTCTGCTGAATTAACACACGTACATACATACATACATACATAACAGCTTTTCCCACACGCTGCTGGAAAAATATGTTCCCCATCATATTAATAGTTTCATTGTTTAACTCAGATTATTTTACAATTTAGACGTCTGTATTTGCCGCACAAAGCCTGATAGCAGTAATCCCATTATATTGAACCACCCAGTGTGCGTATGCAAATTCCACTGTCACATAAACGAAATATTCTGATAAACGGATTATAGCCTGCCAACCGTACGTCGTGCACGCACGACGACTGTCTTTGTCCGAAATCATTTTTTGAGCGCTGCTGCCTACTCAGCAAAACATCTCAATAAATGCTTCCGCGTGTGTGGTTGTATGTTGCGAATCATAAAACTTTCACCATGAAATATATTTGATCTGAATTATGAGGACATCAAACTCAATGCCAATCAGCTGCTGGTACTTAGAAAGAACAAAAAAACACTGAGGAGGGTTGACGCGCGCGAATCATCAGTGTGTGAAATGCGTCAGGCAGTCACAGGCTAATGCTTCTGAGTGAGTTTATCTGCGCTATTTATTGTTTAAGAATGCATATTTATTGTATATACAAGGTGGCGCACAATTAATCATCCTATAGGAAAATTTAAAATTGTTATAAATGGGTAAAATGAACTAAACAGCTGCAGTACACAAACAGACAAGCAATGGAGCGCGTAAAGGTAAGAATAATGATTTCCATCGCCCAAATTCGTTTTTTTTATTAAGCAAAAAAGGTAATCAAAAGAAAAATTTAGATTTCCTTTACTCAAAATCAGTAAAAAATGTATGCGGAAACAAAATTTACGTCTCCATCACTTAAAATCATTTTTGTGTTTAGTAAAAAAATTTTCAAAAACAAAATTCAGATGTTTATCCCTCAAAATCATTTCTTTATTTAGTAAAAATTTAGATTCCTATCACTCAAAATCATGTTTTTATTTAGTAAAAAATGTATTCCAAAACCAAATTCGGATCACCATCACTCAAAATCATTTTCTTTTTTTACTTAGTAAACAAATTATATAAAAACCTAATTTAGATCTCCATCACTCAAAATCATTTAGTTTTTTTATTTAGTAAAAAAATTATTCAAAAAGAAAATTTACATCTCGATCACTCCAAATCATTTTTTTTTATTTAGTAAAAAATTTATTTTAAATCAAAACTTGGATCTCCATCACTCAAACTCATTTTTTTATTTAGTAAAAAAATTTTCAAAAACAAAATTTAGATCTCTATCACTCAAACTAATTCTTTTTATTTAGTAAGAAATTTATTTGAAATCAAAACTCAAAATCATTTATTTTATTTAGTAAAAAATTTATTTTAAATCAAAACTCGGATCTCCATCACTCAAAATCATTTTTTTGTTTAGTAAAAAATTTATTCCAAAACAAAATTTGGCTCTCCATCACTCAAAATCATTTTTTTTATTTAGTAAAAAAATTTTTCAAAAACAAAATTTACATCTCCATCACTCAAAATCATTTTTTTGTTTAGTAAAAAATTTAGTCAGAAACAAAATTTGGCTCTCCATCACTCAAAATCATTTTCTTTTTTATTTAGTAAAAAAATTATTCAAAAACAAAATTTAGATATCCATCACTCAAAAGCACTTTTTTTATTTAGTAAAAATTTTTTTCAAAAACACAATTTAAATCACCATCACTCAAAATCATTTTCATTTATTTAGTAAAAAATTAAAAAAAAAATTGGCAGTTAATTGCTCAAACTATTTTTTTTCATTTATTTCTTAAAAAAGTTATTCAAACCCAAAATAAGATGCTTAAAATTGCGCCACCTTATATGTCATATGATTAAGTGTTGATGTTTCTCAATTTTCCAATCTGCGCTTCAACAATTGGTGAATTTGTTTCTCTTTCATTTGGACGCGTGTTACCTTGTCTTTATTATTATTTTTTTTGTGCGCGTGGCTTTGCGTTTTGCATTCGTTAATTTTTACTATATCAGATTTGAGCCACTTGTAAGTATGAGATTTGTTGCAAATGCGTGTTGCACGCGTTGCTGCTAGTTTTATTATTATTATTTTCTGTTTTTAGACTTACAAGCATGCCTTCCTAAGACTATTTTATAGGGTTTTCCAAGAAGGGCGGGTCGATATATGGTATGAAGTAAAACAAGTCCGGAAAGGCTGAATTCGGTGCGGACCGAATTTTGTATATCTGCAAAGATTTTCGCAAATTTTCAGTTTTGCTGGCTCTTAGTTTTTGGAATCAAAGCAGCTTATAGGCATTTTCTAATAGCGATCGCCTCTCGGTAGGTTATGGCAAACCTTCGAATGTCTCTCTGCGATGAAAAAGCTCCTCATAAAAATTATTTGCAGTTCGGAGTCGGCTTGAAACTGTAGGACTATCCATTTGTGGAACAACATCAAGTCGCACGCCACAAATAGGAAAAGAAGCTCGGTCAAACACCTAACAGAAGTGCCCACGCCAATTAATTATCTATTTATTTTTTATATAAAAAGTAGGCGTAACTTTTGTTCAATCTCAATAAAGTTTAAGCCGGTTTTAAATGAAGCGGGAAGCAATGCGTGTTGCAAGTTTGAGTGAGTTATATTCAGACGTTAACAAAACGCACACTCTCGCCAAAAATGGGCAATGCATCATTATGTTTTTTTTTTAATTTTACTAGTGTCATCTTTTTTCTTAAGTGCGTCGTTTATATCAAATTTGAGAAGCACATTTACTCAACAGAGATTTATAAACGAGGTATCACTTTTTTTTCTGAAAATTATCGTTATATGGCGAGTGGTTCTGATTATTGACTGATTTCGCCCATTTTTAATACCAAAAGCAGCGAAGCTCACGGCAATACTGAGCAGACTAGTGGCGAACATCAGTGAACCAATCCACAGTAAAAGAAGATTTATCATAGCGACCACAAACTCAATACTTTTGTACGGCAGCGAAATGTGAGGAGTCCCGCTTGGCTATAAAACCAAGCGCAAAGCTCTGGAGCCTGTGCAATGAACAGCGTCACTCAGAGTTACTTCAGCCTAGTACATTGTCTTTGGCGCTGGAGTTTTTGTTATCAGCGGAGGTATACCGGTCGACCTCATGGCCCGGCCACGAGTGAGTGCGTGGGGTTCTAGGAAATAACACGCCGCCATTACCGCCGCGGAACGGAGCTGTCAAGCTATGCAGCGATGGCAAAGCCGACGAGGCACTGAATCGAGCGGCAGATGGACGGCGAACCTGACTCCCACAATAGGTAAATGGGTTCAAAGGAACTTCGGAGAAGTGTGCTATTTCTTGATTCACATCCTCTTGGGCCATGGATACTTCTAGAAATACCTATGCGAGGCATCCGCGCGATGACGCCAAACATACGTTCTTTAGTTGCGACAGATGGCTCGTGGAAAGAGATGCTCTGAGGGAGCGAATTGGGGGCATCGCGCTGACCAATGTGATCAGTAAAATGCTCGAAGGCGAAGACAGCTGGAATGCAGTTAAAATATACGTTGAAGACGTATTACACAAAAAAGATAGAACTCGACACAGTACAACAAAGCGAAGCCTCACAGACAGAGACATCAGAAGACGAGCC
Organism: Anastrepha fraterculus; assembly: GCA_037575425.1. Classification (NCBI taxonomy): domain Eukaryota; kingdom Metazoa; phylum Arthropoda; class Insecta; order Diptera; family Tephritidae; genus Anastrepha; species Anastrepha fraterculus. The sequence goes on along the minus strand of JAYXIM010024482.1, from coordinate 244,646 downwards.
CAAAGCATGAAGCTGGCTACAAATGTGATGGATCCAGACGTGTGTGAATAGAACTGGTCCATTTCATGGTCACCGCTCTGGGCTCTCCCGAAGTAAAGCAGAAAATAGTCCCGGGATGAGAGTCGCCCCAGAAGAGGAGAGGGGACTGTTTTAGTGGTTTTAGTTTCAACTCAACGCAGTAGACGATGGTCACTGTAGGTGCGAAGGTATTTTGAACACTGGCTCACCCACAAAAAAAAATAAGAAAAAAAATTAAAAAAATTTTTTTTTTTTTAATTTTGAAAAAACACCAAATTACCTTGATTAACATATTTACCAAGTTTATTGCAATATATTTATTTTTGCTCGAGTTATCGTGCCCACGGACGAACATGAGGAAATCGACTCTCCTAATCATTCCGAGCATATTGGCATATACGAAGGCCGTTCAAAAACTCCACGCAAAGCCAAAGAGGTGACACTTCTGGCGCATATCGAAGTTATATTTAGTTAGTAGCATCTCTTTCCAGAATACATACCAAGTTTCAGCTAGATCGGCCTCTTTCTTTCGTTTGAATCGAGAAAGTCAAGTGATTTTCCTTTTCAATCACTACAACGTACCAGCTCACGCCTCGCAGTTGTGGTCCCAAAATTCATGAGAGCAGACTTTCAACTCGTTTCGCATCTTCTCTTTTCTTCAGACTTGCCTCCCTCGGATCTCTCGGCCTACTATTTGTCCACATCAATCTAACCCATCGGAACCCGTGGCAGCCACTGCGAAAATAACATAGCGGGAACAACCTGCCAACATAGACCTGCCCGCATTGAAAACCCCTATGTTTTAACTCTCCATCCATGGATTTGATTGGTCCGCCCTCCTACTTCCGTTTTTAGTCAACTGACTGCTACACTTCCGCTTACAATTTCATTGCTTTATAGAAATTTTTTGTTTTGTTTTTGTTTTAAGTTATTTTTACTTTGGTTGCTTGATATTTCGCTTCACTTGGTACGATTTATGCACTGTGTTTTGCGTTTTACGTTGTTTTGCAAATATTAGAGAGTTGCCACCCGCTGCGTTGAATATCTTTTTCTGCTCGTAACAAATCTCAGTGGGTGATATTCAAATGAAATTAAAATTTATTTGATGGGATATTTTTTATTTCACTGCATTTAACATAAGCGGCACACGTGGGGATTGAAATGCAGATGAAGAAACGTAATAGGAACAAATAAAGAAATTGAGTGGGGGAATAGTCACAGAAATAAATTCGATTGCCTTTTCATACGAATTTGGAGCCACAGGGAAACTCAAGTGAGCTGAGGTTCGTATTAAGCATTTATTTAATTTTTATTATTATTGCGAGTTTGTTTTTTTTTTTGTTGGTGGGTGAGGAAGGGTTCGCACTTAAAGCGACTATCATCTACTGCGTTGAGTGGAGTGTCCACTGAAACAACCCCTCCTCCTCTTCTGGGGAGACTCTCATCCCGGGACTATTTTCTGCTTTACTTCGGGAGAGCCCAGAGCGATGAGCATGAAATGGACCAGTTCTATTCACATACGTCTGGGTCCAGTTTAAGCCAGCTTCATGCTATTGACTCGTCTTCTTATGTCTCTGTCTGTGAGGCTTCGCTTTGTTGTACCGTGTCCAGGTCTACCTTTTTCCGTAATACATCTTCAATGTATATTTTAAACGCATTCCAGCTGTCCCCGCATTCGAGCATGTTGCGGATCACATTGGTCAGCGCGATGTTGTCAATTTGCTCCCTCAGAGCATCTCTATCCGCGGGCCATTTGTCGTAACTAAAGAGTGTCTGTTCGTCTGGTGTCGCTTACTTTACCCATGCGGTATAGGTATTGAAAGTATTCTTGGCCCGAGAGGAACTGTGTCATTAAATAGTTCAGTTCCCCGAAGTTCTTTTAAACCCATTTTCCTATTCTCGGAATGAGTTTCGCAGTCCATTTGCTACTTGATTCAACATTCCATCGGCTTTACCACCGCCGCGTAGTTTGACACTTCCATTTCGCAGCGCTAGTGGTGGCGTATTTTTTCTTGGAATCCCACGCAACTGGTGCTCCTGCGACAATGCGGTAGGCTGGAGCAACTCTGAGTGCCGCTGTTCATTGTACAGCCCCTAATGATTTGCGATTGGTTTTGTAGCTTTGCGCAATTCCCCATATTTCGCTGCCGTACAAGAGTAGCGAGTATGTGGTCGCGATATTCAGCCCTATTTTAGTCTGTGTTGGTCCGCTGGTGTTTGGCTTTAGTCTGCTTAGCATTTTCGTGACCTTCGCTGCTTTAATCACCGCGTGCCGTATCGCGTAGAACTTAACTTACTTCAGACCACTCGCGCACGGGCATCAGCTGCCTGTTAGTTGGCTAAATGATAGTCCAGAGTATTGTTTACAAGCGCGCGGAAGCATTTTGCCGACAGCAAACGCGAAAAAAGAAAATCAGTAATGGATTTCAAACGAAATAGTGTGATTGCCTTATATTTGGCTGAAAAATCACAACCAGCGATTGTATTGAGCTCGAGCACCTTAAAGGAAATAAAGTTTTTATTTATCGTACCATTACTCGTTGCAATGGTACTGGTAGCATCGCGAAACGACATGGAGGTGGTCATCAAAAGACTGCAACGCCACGTGGAATGGTTCAAAAAGTGAAGAAGCGACTTGAGCGAAATCTCCGACGAGATGCCAATCAAAAGGCGAAAGAACTGAAAATATCTGACCGTAGCATCCGCCGCATGCTGAAAAATGATCTGAAAGTCAAGCCTTACAAGATCCAAAAAGCGCATGATCTCACACCAAACCAGCAACAAGGCAGACTTGAGAGAGCGAAGGAATTGCTTCGCATGGCCGAAAGCGGCCAGTTTCCGAACATTGTGTTTTCTGATGAGAAACTTGTTCAAATTGGGGGTTTATTTAAGCGAGCGTTCATACGAGAATTCGAGTCATCGATTGTCCACCAGGAGACAGCACTCGCCACAGGTAATGTTTTGGGCCGCTATAACTGCAGATGGGCGCTCTGCAATCGTTTTCATCGAGTCTGACGTCAAGGTAAGTGCGAAATATTATCGGCAAAGTATTCTGGAGGTTGCTTTGAAGCCGTGGGCAGACAAATATTTTGGTGACAGACCATGACCGTTTCAACAGGACTCGGCACCATCGCACAAAGCTCGAGTGAACAAAGGAAGGCTATAAAACAACGTTCCCAACTTCATAACGTTCACGCAATGGATCTCAAATTCTCCAGACGTGAAACGGATGGATTATTCTCTTTGGAGAGCAAAGTCCGAACTAAAAGATTCACCAGTCTGGAGGCGCTGAAAAAAGTTATTGTCCGCGAGTGGACCAAAATACCTGCAAGTCACATTCGGGCAGCTTGCGATTTGTTTCTGGACCGTCTCAAGGCCATAGTCAAGGGTCAAGGTGGTCATATCGAGCCAAAGTAAATTGATTCTTAATTTAGTATTATTTTCACACAGTTTTTACTTTGATTTAATAAAAATAATTTTCCGAACTATATTTATGGCCTTTTTAATTGGTTACACTTCGAGTGCCGGATCCTATAAATGTTGATGTATAGGCAACAGATTCAGAAAGCCGCCAGAGAGCTAACAAAATCGGCGCTAGAATAGAGTCCGCATGGAAGCAGAAGTCGCGATCGCCCCAAAAATACTTGGAGAAAAACAACACTCCACGAATTTCTTCTTCTTGATTGGCGAGATAACAGCTTACGCGATTTTGGACAAGTTTAACAAAGCGCACCAGTAATTTCTTTCTCGTACTAAGTATTCGATGTGGTACCAGCTGGTGGTTGTAGAGGAAAAGGATGGCCTCTTCTGCGTTGCAAAGATCAGGTGGAAAAGGACTTGGCTTCATTTGGTGTGCCCAAACTCGGCCGAAATGGCTTCAGCGGTTATCGCGCCAATCAAAAAGTAGAGGAAAGATCCGTAAACAGGAACCATTTCTTGTTTTTTTTTCAAATTCTTCCTCTGACTGTGAAAAGTCAATGTGTTGGTGATGGTACTGAAGAATGTATCGATTTTAGTTTTTTATATTTTTTATTTTTATTATACATTTGTATGCCGTGGAATGTGTTTTTCTAAAGAACGGTAAACGTTCAGAACATTTTGCTTCACCAATGTTGCGCTTTAAGCTACTTCTAGTCGTCATTTAGTGTTAGCCTTCTTAGTGCTTGTGCACGTAAATAAATTCACAGCACTCAGTGCATCCTTTTCGCATGAGAATTTATAACTTGGAAATTGGATCGCATCAAATTAAGATAGAGCAACGGCCGAAGAAAGCAGTTTACCTGAATAATGGCAGGCTCAAAGCAAAATAAACTAAGAAGTGCTAAATGAGAAAAGCACAAAAACTAATTTAATATGCGCATAAACGTGTACGTTGAATGCCACATGAACAGATACATATAAACAAAATAAATTCATTTCGAAAACATTTCACGATCTGCGGATTAAAATGATGATTTATAAACAGGAGCGCGCGCTACAGCAATTCATGCTTGCCACGTCGCCTAGGCCAGCCACCAGCGTTAATCCACTGGCATAAATAGCAAGTGTAGACGTCTTGGTACGGCTCCTAAGACTCAAGGCTGGCAGCAATAATAATAATGACTGCATAGGTAGGCGCAAAAGCCAGACGCAATTGGCAGTTGATGGCTTGAATCGAAAGAGAGTCACTGCAAGGATCAATTTTAATAATATCTCTGCGCCATAAACCAGTAGATTTTTTCGCATTTATGGTAAAAAGCGTGTGCAGCAGTTAAGTAGATTCATATTTATGTATGTGTAAGTATGTGTAACTGTGACGGCAGACGTTAAACGCATACGCAATGCAAATCATCAGCCGGCGAAAACGAAGATTGTCGAGGCCGACAAAGCACAGCGGAAACGGAAGTGTATAAATTTATGTTAACCACAAAGTGAACGCGAACGCGAACGCGAAAGTAAAGCCAAAGGCAGCAAACGAGGCATTTAAGCAGGTACTAGGGATGGTAATATAAATGTTGGTGATTTTGGGACCGCGAAACTGAGGTCGGAAGATACATTTCTTAAATTAAGAAAAAGGCTATCAAAATTATAAGCAATTTCTAAGCCAATGTTTTTATTACAAAAAAACATTAATTTCGGGATCCCGCCATTGTTACTTAAATTCAGTAAAATTTTTGTAAGAACTAAAGGCAGTATTAGGCCAATATTATAATTTAAAAAATTCTAATTTCGGGATCCCGATATTCGTTTTGGAATACACCTCTCTTAAATTCAGTAAAAACTCTTTTAAAACGGAAGCAGTATGAAAACTAAAAAAAAATTTAATTTCGGGATCCCGATTATCGTCCTGGAATAGAACTTACTTAAATTCAGTGAAAATTCTGTTGAAACTAATTGATTTTTTAAAACCATATTTTGATTAAAAAATAATAATTTCGGTATCCCGGTATTCGTCTCGAAAAACAGCTTACTTAAATTCAGTAAAATTCTTTAAAACCGAAAGTAGTTTTTTAAAACAATTTTATGACTAAAAAAATTTAAATTTCACGATTCCGATGTTCGTCGTGGAATAGAACTTTCTTAAATTCAATAAAAATCGGTTTTACTCACAAGCCTTATGTTAAGTTAAAAAAATAATATCGAGATCCCGGCATTCATCACGGAATAGAACTTTCTTAAAATCAGTGAAAATTCGGTTAAAATTATAAGCATTCTTTAATTTATTTAATAAAAAAAAATTTAAATTTCGGGATCCCGGCATTCTTACCTAAATTCACTAAAATTTCTATTGAAATGAGAAGATTTTTTTAAACAAATGTTATGAATAAAAAAAATTGATTTCGGGATTCCGTTATTTGTATGAGAATATAATTCTGTTAAATAAAAACATTTGTTACAGTCAAAAAGTTTTTCATACTTAAACTCATGCTCTGTTAAATTTTTTAAAAAATTGAGTTCATGTCGAATTTTCTTTTTGTTCAAGCATCTTAAAAACTGCCTTTTCCCTTAGCTTCTTCAACACATTTAAATCCTATTTATCAATCATTTCAATCTCAGCCCATTCCAAAGTTTTATTAAGCATGTCAATAGCTTCCTTTGATGTAATCGTCTTTTCCGGCTTCACAGAGCAGTCATCATCATCGTCGGAAACTTCCTGTATTTCATTGTCATTGTATTCAATAGCATCATCGTTCCATTCTCTAACGTTGAAAGCCGTGAATTCAACCTAAAGTGAAATTAAAAAAAATAAAAAACAAACTTCTTTGACTAAGGGTTCTAAAACACAAACCTCAGATCTCAAGTGTGACAAAAGATTGGCTGCACCTTCCTCCAAAGCCCTTACATTCATGATTAAGTTGCTTCGAAGAACATTCAAAGGAACGCTATCTTCAGGAACCTCTTGATTTTCTACCATACTTAAGACACTGCTCGAGCATTTGGACAGCACAACAGCCTCTACGATACTCCATGCATTTTCTAAGGTAACAATCGCTTCCGTAAGCGTAATTTGCTTTAGAGCCTTAAGCAAATCGAACCCCTTTGCACAACAAAAGCCAAAAGACTGTTTCTATAGTAAAGTTTCGTAATCCTGATGGCATTTTGATTCATAGGTTATATAAGAGGGGTGACATTTGGTGGCATAGACATTGTTAATATAATATGCAGCCGTCTTCAGTTATTAGTTCATCCTCGGGTTGATGCGATGGAGCGTTATCAATTAAAAGGAGAGCTTTTATTGGTAATCCCTCTTGCATCAAAAACTTTGTAACCTAAACAAATTTTATGAGTTTTAACCTACTGAGATAAAAATATGAAAATTACCTCAGGTATGAATGAACGGTGGAACCAATCTTTAAAAAGTAGCCAAGTCATCCATGCGGATTTCGAATGTCGATAATTCGCTGGGCAGTCAAAACTTTTAAAACAACGGGGATTTTTAGCCTTTCCGACTACAACAAGCTTGAGTTGATGAGATCCTGACACATTTGAACAACACAAGAAAGTTACTTTTAGCTTTTCCATCTTTGCACCTGGCTCCTCCATTTTCATCTTTAACGCCTTTTTGAATGGGTCAACTAACTGGGGCTGTGAAGATAGTTCTTCTCCAGAAGCTTGGAGCAACCGAACGCTATATCTCTTTTTAAAATTTTGAAGCCATTCATCACTGGCGTTGAACTCAAGACAATTTTCTTTAATTTTAAAATGAAGGTCTTTTGCTTTTTCTTTCAACACAATCCCGCTAAGCGGGAGCCTTTTGTCTCTCATATTCAAAAACCATCGATCCAGAAATTTTTCCACCTTTGGGTACTCTGAATGACGTAAAGTTTTCCTCTTTCTAGGACCGGTAAAAGCATTGTTGACACATTTAGAGATCCCATTTTTATTTTTATTAATTCCGCATATTGTCGACTTTGTCACTCCATATTTACGGGATAAATAAGTAACACTTGGACGCTTTCGTAATTATTCTACAGTATCTGATTTTTCTCTTAAGGTCAAAAACTTATGCTTTTTTTGTGTGCATTTTTTAAACTGATTAGTATTAAATTTTTTTGCACGAATATGAAGTACCAATTATGCTCGCATGAAATGACCAACTTACGACGTTGAAAATTTGTATTGACGAGTATTTCTTAAGTATTTCTCAGCGACGGTGTTGTTCATTTTAAATTTTATTAACTAGGGGATTCCCCGATTTATTAGGCTCATGAAATTCGATAGAAATTTGAAAATCAATAATGTTCATATTTTAGAGTACTCAATGGAAGAGAAAAAGTGTTCATATTTTTTTGTTAATATTATCGTGAGTGCACTGTATAACTAAAAAAAATTAAATTTCGGGATCCCAAGGTTCGTCTTGGTTCGGTAATGTTGGGCGAGATATCAACACACCACGCCTACAACGATAGCAAAAGTTCAACGGAAACGCCGCCTAGTTACAACCAATTGAATTATGATGAAAATCTTCAACGTTTTTTTAACGGCAAGCCTGTCACCGCGCCCGTCGAAGACGATCCCATGAAGAACGAAAAATCTTACAGTATTTCGGCCGATGCACGATATACTCTGAGTCCGGTGCAATGCTTCGAAGGTAGCGGCGGTAGCGGGTCGTCGGGAAATTTTACCTCCGGCAGCAACATACACATGAGCAGCATTGCAAACACAAGCAACACCGGCACCACGTCGGGCAGTGCCCAGCTGGTGACATTGACCGAATCGCTTTTGAACAAGCGCAATCATGAGATGGAGAAATTTATGCTGAAAAAACATAGAGAAGCCCGTGGTCGTTGTGGCGAGAAGAATAAGAAGGTTTCCGAGAAGGTGATGGAGTATAGCGGACCGGGTTATGGACTAAAGCGAGGCGGGTCTCATTTTTGGGAGGGAGATGCCAACAAGCCGAAATATTAGCACACGAATAGGAATTGGAATAGAACTTTCTTAAATTCAGTAAAAATTCTGTTGAAACTACAAAACTTTTTTTAAACCAATATTATGATTTAAAAAAATTTTAATTTCCAGAATCCGATATTCACATGATAATGTCCGGCTCTCTTGAAAACTAAACCTCACTACCTGGTTGCTCACTGCTTTCAAAGGCTAGAATCTATCCCTGGTACCGCTGTGGACCAAAATGGCTTATGTGTGTCTTTGGCCAGCCAGTATAACCTAACCTAACTTATTAGAAGTTTCGGGCAAAACATTCTTAAAAGAAGAAGTAATTGTAAGGTTAATAAATTTGTTTAGACAGTTTTTATTTAAGTTTAAGTTGAAAAAAAAGTTGAAGATTGTCAAATTGAATTTTTTTTCTTTTTTCCTAAAATGTCTCTTTGGTCTAAAAAATCAGCAACAAAAAGGTACTAAAATTGTCTAGAAGAAGCGCACAGCATTTAAAGTTAGGTTCCCGAACCGAAATATAATTTTAACCCAACCAGCTGACAAAAACCCACTTTAGAAATGAAAGTTGCATATTACGCAGTCCGACAATTCTCAGGACATCGGCTCAGGAGCAAACCAAACCAATTGCAAATGAAAGTACTCATGTAGAATAGTAAAACCCCAACTGGGTTTTGGTCTACTGGGTGTCGCACTTTTTTTACAGCGTATGAAAGTTTCGCAATATTGCAAAATTTTTCACGTACGTTGAACCCATAGGTGCTTCATGTCTTTGACAACCCCTAGTGAAATTTTCCAAGCAACATATCAACCCTTTAATACCCAGTTTAAGAGGGCTTTTGAATAATTTAAAAAAAAATGGCTTAAATAGTCACATAACGCTGAGATTCACGGGTTAAAATGTTCTACAAAAAAATTTGTCATTGAATTCTACTTAAATTCTTCTAAGACGAAATTTAAGAAAAATCATTATTTGTACTGGATTTACTATATTATTTAATAAGGTATTTGATCAATATTGCGAAACTTTAATACACTGTAAAAACAAATTGCGACCCGGTAGACCAATATTAATATTTGTTTCGGTCACTGCAAAATTTTTTGGACGGTAGCACCTTTACCTCAAATGAACACGTCAAAAATCACCTGGATCAGTTTTTTGCCAGCAAAGACCAAAAATATTATGAGCGTAGAATCATTCTACTACCAGAAAAATGGCAAAATGGGTTGGATCAGAATGGCCAATATATAATTTAATTAAATATTTATTCATTACACGAAGATCGGCTTTCATTTTCACCACAAAAAAACGAAATTACTTTCCGAACAACCCAATAAGTTCCTCACGAATATCAATTACAGTGAAACATCTCTTGGCTGGTTGTGTCCACCTTGGTTTAGTTAGCTTTTGTCTATCCGAGGGAGGTGTCCACTCAAAAGAGGGGAACTTCTTCCGATACATAAACTCTGGTGTAGAAAAAATGTCCTCTCAAGGGTGGTGTCCATTAGAAGAGGCTTCAATGTACATGCGAAATCTTAGCATTGCAGGGTTTTATCCGACGTAAGAGCCTATTTTTTTCTATATTTTCCGTATAGTCTGAAAATTTAATACATCGTTTTTTTAAGATCTAGGCTTAATTACCTTCCAGCTGGAGGCCGTGTCAAGCTACCCATAAGAGACACTTAGCACGAGCTCAAAACTTATTCATTACTTTTTCTCTCCGCACGTTGAAGTTTATAGGGTCTTTATCATCTTATGAGTCCTTAAGAGTAAAGAATTTCAAACCTTTACTTCTCTTACGTGCAATTTTATAGTTCGCCTTCTGAGTAATTCAGGCAACTGTCCCATTCTTTTAGGGAGATTAACTTTCTCTGTTCTCAAACGTAATCAGCGTCGGATCTTTATATTCTGTGCTGGAATTCCAAAGTACAATAATTCCTAATTGGCGCCTTTGACTAGAGTCTTGTCTACCTTAAATGATGTTCCCGATTTGAACGCTTGCCTGCTTTGTGTGGCTGTCCATAACCTAGTATAGGGTTTTTCAGTAAGAGCGCTTCAACTTTTGAACTTTTTTGAATAAAACACAAAATAATGCTGCTTTCGTCTCATTCTCTCTCAGTTTGTTTTACGGAAGGTTTCACTTCTATCGCGTCTAACCGTTAGACTGGTATTTTTATTTCTGTACGTGAAAAATGGAAAATTCTATTATTTGGTCAATGTCAATTTATTTTTCAGTAAATTCATTCCAAATCACTTCCACACGTGAATTTGAAAAAATTGATCAACTTATCTGGAACTCACACACACCAACCCCGGAAATCCTGAAATTTCGGTATCCTATAATATCGGAACTACCAACACTAATAAGTACAATGTACGCACACGCACACAAATCCGCCTTTTGCATATATAAATTTAAATGTATCTTTTAAGCGTATTCAAATGCAAAACCACCAAGTTAGTGAGTCAGAAAAAAAGTAAAAAGGTGCGAAGTTATGAAAATCGAAAAAAAAAAAAAATGAATGCAAAATAAACAAGCAAAGCTGATAAAAACAATGAAACAAGAACAAATACATACTCGAGATGGGCACACAACTGCGCGCCTGTCTTCTTCCACTTCTCCGACCACCGACTTTTCTTCCTCTTTTTTCACCTTCATTTATTTCTCAGCGCTGCAAAGGTGTTGAGCAATGGCGTTGATGTGTTTGTCGGCTCAATACGCGCTTATCCACCATAATCGATGGCACAGACTTACCGCAGCGCCCTTTGTCCACTGCAGCAGCTTCGCTGGGTGCCTTAATACGCAACACAAACAATACAACGGACATCGGTCGGCAAGCGGCGACCACCGCACACAAATTGTCTGTGAGTGTTGAATATTAAAATCGGTCTGCACCAACTCCGCCAGGGTGCAAGTGGTGGCGATGTCTTCGGTGGTGTGAGAATTGTTGGCATACAGAATAAGCGGAAATGATTGGCCAAGTTGTGCGCGAAGGTGCTGATTCGCACCTGGGCACTCAGTCTGCATGCGAAAGTGCTTAGGCTTATTTGCGCTATGCCTGGTGTGATTTTATATATGGCATGCATATGCGTGTGTGTGTGTGCGTATTTGTGTGTTGGGTATTTGCTAAGCAAACAGATTGTGTGCGGTCATGTGTGTTTGACTTGCAATATCGCTGGGCAACATGAAGTTTCGGCGATGCGGGTACACATTTTTAAATTCAGGCGGCGTTTTTAGAAGAATAAGCGATTTAAAGTGCATGGGCGAGCAAGTTAAACTTTTTAAAAATTAAATCGAATACCTCAATTTGGGTATTAAAAGAATGGCCTTTCAGACAGCTTTAGCTCAACTTTTGAATTTGTTGAAGTGCTCTGAAAATCATCACTTTTTATGCTGAACATGTTGCGATTATAAGACAGAAATGAGTTTCCTAGGCATATTACTTTTCTTTTGTTTTAACGGGGTGGAGGAAGATGCAAAATATTATATTGCACCAGGTTTAAGAAAGTATGATATTAACTTAACTTAACTTGACGGTGAGTAGATGGCTGTTGGTGAATGGCTGGCACTCACTGAGTGAACATCTAGAGCTCTTCAACACTTTATTATAATCCCAGAATGGTTCAGTCAATTTCACTATTAACGAGATCAAATATAAAATGTCACTTAATGGGAAATGACTAATCAATCGACAGCGAGATTCGTATGATGGCTTCGGCTTTGAGAAATTGAGTGAATGTAATGTGAAACGCACACACATTTTTTAAATCCTCTCCACTCGACTTATTTAAAAGGTCTCCAAATAAAAGAGGCGTAATCTTATTTGGAACGAACAAACACAAAGTATAATATCTTAAAAGTATAGGGGTCAGTAAAGTGCGATGAGTGTGATGCCTTACAAACGGCGCAATTTAAGTGCGTGATAAAATTGAGTTCAGAATTAAAGACAGACTCTAAATCTTTTATCACATCAAACAAAGCAAGATATGTAGAATTAATATGATAAGAAGTATTAAGGGGTATTAAGATATTTCAATATTAGATAGAGATTCATATGGTACCATGAAAATAAATTATTCAGCTTAGACTGTAATCCGGCAGAGCACTAGAATTTCTTATTTCAACACAAACTTTTAGATCATCAGCATAGAGATGAAAATTAGCAAAGGAAAAGCACGAACAAATATCATTGGTAAACAAAATAAATAACAAATATCCTTAAATACGAGGGGTGCCTTTCATATGTCGGGATTTGGCAACCCTGGTGTTGCAATCTGGCAACTGACAGCTGTAGCACAAAGTTTGACATTTTTTTACTTTTACGTACTCAGAACGTTTTGAAATACCAGCGCTATTTGTATTGCTTACAGTAACTTAAAAGATTCATCTCGGTCCACAAATAGAATTAAATCGTGAACATTTTCGTGCAATTATTTTTTACAACTTTCGACGTGGATTAACTCAGCAACATTGCATGGATGAACTTAATTCAAGGACCAGTATTTATCGATGGTATGGTGAATTCAATCGTGGTCGTAGTTCACTCCAAGCCGAATTTCGTGAAGATCGTCCAAAATTAGTTGTTGTTCCGAAAACCATTGATGCTGTGCGCGAACTGATATTGCAAGATCATCATGTGACCTATCGTGAGATTGAGACAATCTTAGGCATTAGTGGGACCAGCATACATTCAATATTGCATAAACATTTGACGGTCAAAAAAATTTGTTCGCGTTGGATCCCACACAATTTGTCAATCGCTCAAAAAAAGGCTCGTGTCGATTGGTCGAAGGAAATGCTCAAAAAATACGATCGCGGGTCTTCGAAACACGTCTATGACATCGTGACAGGTGATGAATCATGGATTTATGCGTATGAGCCCGAAAGTAAACAGCAGTCGACTGTATGGGTGTTTCAAGACGAGCCAAATCCAACAAAAGTTGTTCGCGCACGAAGCACTTCCAAGCAAATGGTCGCCTGTTTTTTCGGAAAGACTGGACATGTGGCAACGCAGAACAGTAAATTCTGATGGGTACACAACCATTTGTTTGCCAGTTGTCTTACAAGAAATTAGGAAAACCAATCGCCAAAGACGGATCACTCTACACCAGGACAATGCGAGCTCTCACACGTCGGCTCAAACAACTGTATTTTTGAGCACCCAAAACATCGAATTAATGAGTCATCCGCCGTATAGTCCTGACTTGGCACCGAATGACTTCTTTTTATTCCCGTACGTAAAAAACAAACTGAGAGGTCAACGTTTTTCGACACCTGAAGAAGCGGTTGCGGCAGTCAGAATGCATGTTTTGGAGGTACCTCATTCAGAGTGACAAAAGTGCTTCGACAATTGGTTCAAACGCATGCAAAAGTGTATAGATCTTCATGGAGAATATTTTGAAAAACAATAAAGTGATTTTCGATGATTAAAATTTGTTTTTGTTCTCTAATCCCGAAATATAAAAGGTAACAATAAACTGTTTCGAAGAAATCCCATCAATAATACAGGATCCGGTACACGAAGTGTAACCAACTTCAGACCGCTCGCGCAGCTGATGCACGGCTGTTGCTGGTTCCAAGGTAGATAAAGCCTTTCAGAACTTTGAAATGTTGGTTGTCAACACTGACATGTTGTCCAAGATGTTCCTAACCAAAACTCTACAAAACGCTTATCATTAAATAGATTGGGGTGGACGATATCTAGATAAGAGCTTCTATAGATGTTGCTCATCTCGGTATGATCTCTTGTATGGGAGCAAAATTATAATAACACGATCTAAAAACTATTACGTACATAGGAAGTTGAAAATCCCGAGACCCATAAGGGCCGATGCGCAATCTGAACATTGCTCGAATTTTACTAAATTTATGCCGCAGGGTCATTGAAATTTCTCGGATTCATGCCACCATACGAAGCTAAGGCGGATATTTGAATAATACTACATTTCTAAACATACGAACAAGTCAACTTTTTTTTCTAATATTGAACCAAAAAAACTATTTTTAAAAGATTAAGTCATAAGTGAAGCAGCAGTTCCTCGCATTTTCGAAGTAAGCCTCCAATTTCGAGATATGAGCCTTATTTACTAAAGCACTCAAAATTATTCCTAATTTTCTTCTCTGTTATGTCTTTTTTGTGGAGTTTTTTTTTTCATTTAAAAACCATTTTTTTTATTTTTATATAGAAAATATTTAATTCACCTCTAAAATAACACAAGACAGTTAAAAAAGTTCTAAAATATAAGGTTTTTAATTTTTCGAAGATCTGATATTTGACCCCTAATAGCACCGGTAATAAAATTTAACATTTAACCCTAGAATCGTAAGATAGTTTTACCCTACGTTAATGCTAATATACGTAAATTTTACGTACAACACAAAAATTTAAAATAAATGCTCAACGAAAACTTCCATATCTTCTGTTTTGATTTTATTTATTAAAAATACAAAGTTTTATGTTTCTTAAAGTGAATTATAAAAAAATGTATGCGAAATTCTGCTTACATTCCTGGCATATTTTTATTTGGTGCTCACCGCATAAGGCCGCTTCGTCGCATATCGAGCAATAGCTAGTTGTCATCCGTTTTTTGGAACAGTGACAAAATGTGCAGTATGTCCGTTTGCCTTTTGATGAAGAAGCTTTGCTCACTGTTCCAGTTTCCTTTATATTGAGTATATTACGGATACTGTTCTTCAGTTCTCTAGGAAGGTTTGGTATATTATCAAGTCTCTCTTGTTGCCATGGTCCTGTTAATTGTTCGTGTAGTTTTAACATATACTTTGTTCTATTTCATGGTTTCAATCCCTTTTCCATTACGTTATGAGTGTAGATAACGTAAGAGTTCACTGAGGCTATATTTAACATGTTGTACAATATGCAAAGTGGCCAACGCCTGGTGTTCCTGTTGCATGAAATATTTTGGGCCATTTGATCAAAGGTATCTACGGCACCTTTAGTGGAATTGTAGGAGTGTATAATTTCTGGCTTTGATGTAACTTCGTTCAAAGCACCAGTAATGTGCATTGTGGATAGTAAAATCACGTTCTTGTTTTGCTTAGGCTTGTAAGACACCATTGTCATTTCCTTATCAAACGCAAACATTGATAATCCATTTGGACGAGATTTTTTTCCAATAACTCTGCCGGTATTTCTGCTTTATTTTTGCGTAAGGTTCCCACGATAGTCAATTTGTATGGATTAGCCAGTAATTTTTGTGCTAAGGGAATACTGGTAAACCAGTTATCCATTGTAACGTTTCGGTGACTTCCATGCAATGGTTTGGTCAAATTTTCAACGAAGTAATTGGCTAATGGAGCACCATTGGTTTCAGTGGATTTACCAAGATAAGGACTTGCATCTAATTGCATTACAATCTTTATACCATATTTGTTTGGCTTGTTTGGCATATACATGCGGAATGGGCACCTTCCCCGGAAACCTACAAGTTGTTCATCAATTGTAACATATGATCCTGGCTTGTAAGACTTTGTGCAGTTGTAAATGAAGATGTCCCATATCATGGATATTGGAGCAAAAGCCGTTTCTTTCATGCGTTCTTCTCTTGTCAATTAATTATCGAACCTTAGGGCGTTTATCAAAATGTTAAACCTGTTACGGCTCATGGTTGCTTTGTACCTGTCGCCTCAGTAATTGGGGTCAAACAGTACATCCGTGGTGAGATGATTATTTTTTAAAGTTGCGGAGAGAAATATAAGTCCAAGCAAGGCCTTCAGTTCACAAAGATTTGTATCTGAAACAGTGCAGTCTTTGATTTTATACTTTTCTCGTAGTTGTGCAATTTTTTCGTTCGTTCTAAAAAGCACTTCGTTTAGTATTTCGTCGTTAAAAAATAAGCCAAACGCATCGATGGGCTCGATAGCATCCTTGGCTCCTGGATATGAACCTAGTTTATATTTTATTTTAATAAAAGTGTTTAAAAAACATCCGCTTTTAATAATATTTACCTGGTCGAATATAAACAACATTCATAGCCATTGCTCTTCCGCTACTACGATGCACTGGATTGCACTGGAAGTGGACTAGAACTGGATACATTTTCAATGTCATTTAGTTGTAGCTGCACAGTTGGTGCTGACTTTTGGTTTTTTGCCGGGGGACCCTTATTTTTTTTTCAGATGCCATATTTTGAGCGGACTCCACGGCTATCGTCACTGTCAAAATCAACTTCCTCTTCAAGGTTGTCCTCAGTAAAGCTTACATCGCTGTCAATACTGTCCAGGAGGTCTTCTATTTCTGCATCCGCAAGGCAACGACTTGAGTTTTCCATTATTTTCTTTTATTTCTCCTAACAACTGATTTATGATTCACTTGTTAGTGCAACAATAAAATAAAGGAAGCACTGCCACGAGGTCGTAGCGATAGCGCCGAACGGTAAAGTGTAACTGACTTTTTTTTGCGACATACACGTAAAATTTACGTATATTACGATTCTAGGGTTAATTTAAGTAATTTTTAGTAGATAAAGCCCTTATTTCGAACTTCGAAGGCCCATATCTTGATTTCGGAGGCTAACTTCGTTAATCGTAGATATTACTTTTTTACTTATGACTCAATCTTTAAATATATTTGGTTTGCTCCAATAGCCAGCCGAGTGCTGTTCAGTGCTATGGCAGCCATGAGCCTGTGAAATAGCAAAAGAGTTTCTCAAACAGTTCAACACAGCTTTTTTTTCATTTCCACATCGACCTGCCCTTTTTGGAAAATACGTTATGTTTTTGCTTTTTTTTCTGTTCGGTTAGTGCAGATGGAGTAGCGGAAAGGTATCGTCTTCATATGGACTTTTCAGATGAAGTGCTTCGAAACGAGGAATTTATGTCTTAATTGTAAAGAACATTAATATGATTTAAACTCAGTTGACTTTTTATGGAAATTTTACGTTTCTTTCCGAAAAGGAAATTCGCCCATCTTCTGGATGAGTTCTATCCAGGTGAAAGACTTCCTTTAAGTAACAGTAATTCGGTTGAAATAAGCAAAATTAAAGCAAAAATTGCCAGCAAATCAACAACAGCAGCAAAAAACAATGGCGTTGTGAAAATGAAGCAACTGTAGCGTATACACAATTAAATGTTTAGAGTGTTAAGAAAATTTTGCACTTCCTTCCAGAGTAGCAGCGCGTCACTTCGTAGAACACTTCACGCCGAATCATGCCGCTTTTGTGCAAATGATAAAGTTTCGGCGCAACAACAGTCAGGTTGAGTGCCAAGAACGAGCAAGCGGGGCAAAGCGCATGCAAGAAAATGCCTGAAAAACAGAACTGAATCGCATGTGTGTCAACTCAATTTCATTTGAATGCATTCGCATTGCCACATGTGTGAAGTATGCATGTGTATGTGTGTGTGTGCGTGCGAGCTTGAGGGTGTTTGCTGGCATGAACATAAATTCAGGCGAAATGAAAACCGGAAGTCTGCTGTCACACATACACGCGCATTATGTTAATTTATTTGCGATGTTCCATAGACTTCTAGCGGCAGCTAACGGCTGACGGTTGACATTAAACGCGCACAAAAGAACCGGCTTACGACTACTTTTTTAAATACACACACACACACACATTTGTATATATTTACACGCCACACTCAGTGGCTATGGGTGTGAAAGTGTTGCTGTGCCTAAGCCGGTGTAAATGTGAGGCAAGCTGAAGCGGCATGAAAAAGTTGTGAAAGCGTGAAACGAGAAATGGCAAGCGGAAGCGGCATGCGACTGCAAGAATTTGGGGTAAAGCTGAATGCGTGATTTCACTTGGGGCGTGTGTGTGTGTGCGTATGTGTGCCTTGCATTGGACGCAAGCATGTGTTAACATCGCGTATCTGTTTGGCTGTAAGCACCATCTAATGCTGCTGCTACACAGCGGAGAATTTAACGCATGCAGCTAATTCCCGCCAAGCACAGAGCAAACACACACACACACACTTATGCACATCCGCTGGAATTGATAAAAATACGTGTGCTTGCGATGTGCGCTTGTATTTATATCCAACTTCGGCTGGTGGCTTTGTAGCACACACAGCGCACTGGTATTGTAAATACATTTGTAGATTTTCGGAGATTCTCTTTCTGTTTGTCGTTGTGTCTTTTCCCGTAAGTCAGTTGCGACGGCTGCTCTGAGCTGCTGTGTGGCAACTTGAAAGATGCAAGGATTAATTTAGCGACACTCGGTGTAATTCAGCGAAAAGTGTACAATATCCTCACATAAACTAATGTGAAAGTAGGTGCATATGTATGTGTTTGTGTACAAATACCCTGCAGTCAAATTTGCTAGTTCGCAACTACTTTATTACCAGCTTGCCTTGCCGCTGAAATACTTACATAGGTCCTCTTCTGGAGACTGGTACTTTTTACAATCAGGCAGTTTAAATGAAGCGATTCCTGGTCAAGTGAGCCAAGTATTTTGGACACTGGCGCAAATTTTTATGAAAATTGGTTTCTCTAGTAGTCTGTTTCCAAGAACTTGGCTTTCCGCTGAAACTGATTAAACTGGTCCCCTGCATGTTGAAGAATACTACTAGCAAGGTGCTAGTACAAGGTGAAATGTCTGAACCTCAGAACCTGGAAGAGTTCTGTCAAGGAGACGCATTGCCCGCTCTGATATTCAAAGCAGTTGTAACAGATATTAACTTGTCCGGAACAATATTTGACAAAGATTTTCAAATATTCTTATGATTATGCTTATGCTGACGACGTTCCCATCATCGCAGAAAACAAACTAATTCGCATATTCAAGCTGCTAGAAACAAAATCAAAAATTATAGGACTGAATGTCAACGCCGAAAAAACTAAGTTTATGCTTCGGTCAGCACGTAATATGGATGCTTACAATCTAACTATAGATGATTTTGTTTTTGGAAGTGTAAATTAATTCAAATATGATACTTAGGATTTGTTCTATTGGCGAGTAAAGGCTCATCAATTGCAACAGACGAAAGCATTCAATCTGCTAATAAGATGTACTATGCAAATAGAAAAATGGTTAGGTCAAAGGTTTTATCACGAATGCAGAAAATAAAGATGTATAAAACATTGATACGTCCGGATCTTACATATGGTGCTGTAATCTGGTCACTGAAAGCTAATGATATAAAGCAGCTATTGGAATTCAAAAGAACCATAATGAGAACCTACGGCCCTATTCGGCCTGAAAACGGCACGTATCGCATCCGTTACAACAACGAAATTGAAAATCTTATTGGTGGTGAAAATGTGATACGTTTTATTAAAGCGCAGCGGACTAGATGGATTGGCCACATCATAAGAATGCCCAACGAAAGAATCCACTTTGTTTACTTTGCGTCTAATTGGAGGAAGAAAGAGAGGCCGGCCAAGAAAGCGGTAGATTGATGACGTAGATGAAGACTTAAAAGCGATGAACGTTCGTAATTGGAGAAATGAGGCAAGAGAGAGAGGGGTAATTGGAGGAGAGTTGTTGATGAAGCTATGGGCCACCACAGACTGTGAAGCTAAGAGAGGGAGAGAGATCAGTTTGAGTATAAAAGGTATGTTGCCAAAAATTAATAATTTTCCATTTTATTTAAGGTTGCAGATTTTAGTCTAGATTTTTTTAAAATGAAATATATTCAATAACATTTTTATATAATTTTCTAATAAAACCTGCTAAAAAAAAAATTAAAAAAAATTTATAGTTTTTATAATAAAACATACCTTTAAAAAAAGTTTTGTGAGGAAAAATATTATGTAATTTTATAATATTATTATTATATTTTAATAAAATTTATATTTTGAAATTTCTTAAGTGTTGAAAATTTGCGTTTAGAGTTTTTTAAAGTGTAATATATTCGGTTGTTTTTAACCATTTTATAATTTTGTAGAAATTTCTTGTAGAAAAAAAATTCATGTACAAAACAATTTTTTTTATTCTTACTTTATTTTGAAAAAAAAAATATTATTTTGATATATTATTATATATTATTATGAAACATGTTTAAAAAAAAAAAAATTGGAAAAAAATTTATTTTATTATAACATTTTATAATTTGGTTTTTTTTTTCTTATAATAAAGATATTTTTTTTTTAATTTTGTTAGAAAATAATAATTTTGTTATAGCTATTTTATAATTTTGTTTATTTTTTATAATAAAACATTAAAAAAAAAATGTTGTTGTAGAAAAATTATTTTTTTATTATTATATTATCTTGAAAAAAAAAGTAATTCTTTCGATATATTATTTTTATTTATTGGTAGTCGAAAAAGTCTTTTCGTATTTCTAATCAAACTTCAACTAATTTTTTTATATTTATAATGAACTTTATTAAACCAAATATGTACCATTTTGGTGGACCACCTTTTGCCATTTTTCTTCTAGGGACATTATTCTATCAGTGTAAAACTTTTGTGGTTTCTCGGCGAAAAACTGCGACAAGTAATTTTCACATTATCCTCTTGAAGCCAACTTTACTCCGTTGAGGGAGTTCTGCATTGACCGAAACAAATGGTAGTCCGATGGTGCAAGGTCATGGCTATGTGGTGGATGCATCAAAACTTCCCGGCCAAGCTCTCCCAGTTTTTGCCGAGGCATCAAAGATGTGTGTGGCCTAGCGTTGTTCTGATGGAAGACGACTGCTGATCAGTTCTGGCCGTTTTTTTTCGATGGCTTGCTTCAATCTCATCACTTGTTGACAGTAAAATGTAGAATCAATCGTTTGAGCAGGCTGGAGCAGCTCTTAGTGAATGATTCCTTTCCAATCCCACCAAATACACAGCATAACCTTTCGCGGCGTCGATCCTGGCTTTGCGACCATTTGTTGAGCTTCACCACCCTTGCACCATGATTGTCGTATTTGATCCACTTTTCGTCTCCTGTTACCATTCGCTGCAGAAATGGTTCGATTTTATTTCGTTTCAGCAAAGAATCGCAGATGTTAATTCGGTCCATTAAATTTTTCATAGACAATTCATGTGGCACCCAAACATCGAGCTTCTTTATGTAACCAGCCTTTTTTAAATGGTTCAAAACCGTTTGATGATGAATGTTTAGTGCCTTGGCGATGTCATGGCAGCTTATGTGACGGTCCTGGTCAATCTTTTCCATAATTTCATCGACTTTTTCAACGATAGGTCGACCGGAGCGAGGTGCATCTTTCACATCGAAATTTCCAGAACGGAAGCGAGCGAGCCATTGTTGTGCTACACGAACTGATACAGCATCGACTCCGTAAACTTCACAAATTTCATTGGTGGCTTGCGTGGCATTCTTCCCTTTTTTATACAAAAATTTCAAAATATAGCGAATTTCTTCATTATTTTCACTCATTTTTGAACAGCTATCACTTTTTTTTTAACTTCTCAGAATTAAATTTTTTTTGTTTAAATGAAGCCTAAAATATCGCCTTTCTAAAACCATATGATATGACACAATGTGATTGGTAGCACTGGAGATATATGACTCCAACGACATCTATTGACAAAATACGAAAAGACTTTTTCGACTACGCAATATTATGAAACTTTATTCTCAAAACAAAATGTTGGAAAAAAATTACTTTATTATAACTATTTTATAATTTTGTCTACTTTTTATAATAAACAAATTTAAAAAAAAAATTTTTGGAAACACATTTTTTTATTTTATTATTATTTTATTTTGAAAAAAGTTAATCATTTTGAAATTTACTAAATATTGAAAATTTGGGTATAGATTTTTTAAAGTGAAATATATTCGGTTCTCTTTAACATTTTTATATTTTTGTTTATGTTTTAAAATAAATCCCACTTAAAAAAAAATGTTGTTGGCAAAAACGGTATTTTATTTTATTTTGAAAAAAAAAAATTATAATTTTTAAATTTACTTAATGTTGAAAATTTGGGTACAGATTTTTGTAAAGTGAAATACATTCGGTTCTCTCTAATATTTTTATATTTAACTTTTTTTTGTTATAATAAAAACTACTTTTTAAAAAATTTTTGTTTTTGGGCAAAAATTGTTTTATTGCGAAATTATTTTATTATTTCAAAAAAATATATTATTATTATTTCATTATCGTTCACGTTAAAAAGAAAAAAGAACAGTTAGAAATGAGATTTAGAAACATGTACTGGCTTATGGGCAACCAATAAGCCTTATCCCTATACAATAAAATTCTTTTATACAGGTACTTAAACCAATTTGGACCTAAGGGATCCAGTTATGGGCTGCTCAAGCTCAACCCACATAAAATTTACAATATACAAAGATTCCAAAATAAGGTACCTCGATGCGCTGTTAATGCACCTTGGTACGTCCGCAACACCGATATCGAACACGACCTTGGCATCGAATCAGTTGCCACTTCGGTCAACATAAACGCTAAGTCTCATATGGAAAGACTACGCCACCATGTAAATAGCGAAGCCTCAGCCCTAATTGATCCCGGTAAATGGAAAGAAAGGCTGAAACGAAAAATACCCCACCAACTCACGCAGTAGCCCACTTCTCTGCAAGCCTTGGGCAGAGCATTATCAAATTTAGTTGTATTGCACAAAATTAAATCCAAATTGTTCGTTAGTTTATAATTTATTAACTAGTTACAATGTAAATAATACAAAAAACAAAAAGAAAAATTATTATTTCATGAAAAAATTATATTTTACTCAAGAATTTTCTTAAAATTTTTTTGCCAAAAAAATTTTTTTAATTAAAAAGACAAAATATTTATATAAATTTTCACATAGAATCGCCCGCCAGTAAATAAACCAGTTAATATAGATTTCACAAGGTAGGCAAAATTTTTGCGGAAATCACAAGTTTTGGAAAAATTGTAAAAGTAAATAAAAAATATTACATGAAGGTTCAAAAAATATTTTATTATGCATTAAAATATATGGGAAACATGTTTAATAACAATAAAAACAACAAATATAATAAAAAATATTTCTTTTTACATACACCAACTGGTTGCAACTGGTCCAACTCTTGTCACTAACGAACTAGTACTTGTGTGAGTTCTTCCATCAAACAACTCTTCATGAACTAGAATGTTGTTGAGTACTTCAGCATTTTACTGCCCGATATAAACGCATTTAAGTGCGCATACATATTTACATGCTGAATGTTTTCGTAAATTTTGTGTGAATATATCTTTCCCTTGTTGACATCTGGCAGATAAATAAATCTTCAGGCTACTATACTTACTTGTCTAAAAGAGGATATTTGCCTGTAAACTTGTATTAATGGTTGCGCCACTGCTGAGTTTAATTCAAAATTAGAAAGAATTTGAATTTCGTGAATTTGACGACATTCATAGACCGCCAAAGACAATTCAGTAGGAATATGAAATTCCACTTTTGTTGCAGCTGTGTTCAGAGTGCTTCAAATCGATGCCAAAACGACGCAAACATTTTTATTGGATGTTCATATCGTTCATGGAGTGCATACGTGCATAACCAGCAGCTTCTGTATCACCGGTTGCGCAGAGCTAGTAAAAGAAATTCCATATCCAAGAGTACAAATTTGCGGTCATCCTTCCTAGAAATGAGCCTTATAACTGAAAATCACTGATTCTGACGTAAAGTTTTTTTTTCAATTTTAAAGTATTATTGAATCATGTAGTATTTCATGGATAAACATCGAAACTAAATCACTATTTCCGCTGAATTCTCAGTTATAGCTTTACAAAGATGGCGGTTAAGAACTGTCATATAAAAACTTCTTACATAACAGATCTAAAAACAAAGGACCATCGTTCAGAAATCTACGTGTAAAAAAATTTAAAATTTTATCAGCACGTTAACAGCCACTTAACAGTTTATTTTCACGCTTCTCCGTCCATAAGGTCATTTCGTGACCTTATTATGATTTTGATAATAATATTTCCTATACAAATGGAATACAAAAAAAAACATATATATAAACGCATTCAGATCGTTTTGATGGGTGAACTATATAACAACACAGCTGATTTAAAAATTGAAAGCTCAAATAAAAAATTAAATGAAACCGTGAACATTTTTGTCTGATTACTTTTCACACTTTTTGACTTGGAATAATAAGACAAAAATGCCTTAATGCACTAAAATCATTGCAGGGTGAACCAGCATCATTCTTTAGTACCAGGATTCTCAAACACTTTAATTTTTTTATATTTTCCTAATATCTAAAAAATATTGTGTGAAAGTGTGAAGAGAGTCCGACAAATACTTTTAGAGTTGTTCAACAATTAACTCTGGCGATACCGAAACTTTAAATGCGTTTTTTCTCACAACTATGTTTTTTGAACTGGTGATCACTGTAGCTTACAAATCGCTTAGTAGATTTTAATAAAATTTATACTGCTTTTGCGAACCATACGAAACTTGTGACTGATCGAATGATTTTTTTCAAAAATGTCGATTTTTTTCTCGGAAATCTGAAAAAATATTTCCAGGGACCGCCATATTGTTAATTTTCAAAAAAAGCGTGAATCAGGATCAATATTATCTATTAGTAAAACTAATTTCTCTTGTCCGATTGATTTTAGATGAGTCGCCAAGGACTTGTGATGATCACCGCAAGGGACGTCTGGAGAAACGGGGCCCACACAAACAGCGATAACTTTTACAATTATAATTATTATTTTTTGAAAATTTGCTCAAGTCAAGTCGAAACATGATGTATTAATGCTATGTTTTTATTTTTGTAAAATAAAGCAATTGACTAGCAACAAAACGATTATTGAAAATCATCCGAATTTTATTATGTATATGACTTTTGTGTAAATTCCACGCGGAAATGTTTTTAAAACTAGACTTGACTTCGACCATTTTCAAAATTAACTGAATGTCCTATAAATGACTTAAAGAAATAGAGAACACTGGTACTTGAAACAATAACTTTAAGGAAATAGTGCATAAATACTTATTAATTATTGGGTATGGGAATAAATTTGCGTCCTTTCTCAGCCCAGGTTACGAGTTATTTAAACAAATGATATAATGCGAAGTATGTGCCATTGGAAGCTACAACTTTACTCCATTTTTCAGGCAGCATATGGATTCCTCTGACTAAAAATTCGAGTTCTTTTGACTTGATCCATTCATTGAGCCAGTTTGCGATGCTCTCGTAAGAAGTGAATCGCGCTCCAATAAAGACTAACTGCATTAATCGGAACAGATAGTAATCCGAAGGTGCAATGTCTAGGAAATACGGCGATTGGGGCAATATTTCCCAATTCAGTCCCTCCAAATATTTCTGGACCGATTTAGCAACATGTGGCCTGGCGTTGTCATGCAACAAAATCAGTTTGTCATGCCGACCGTCCCATTCCGGCCGCTTTTCTTTGAGAGCTCAAGTCAAACGCATTAGCTGCAGTCGGTAACGATCGCCAATGATGGTTTCAGACGGTTTATGGCGTTAATAATAGATGACACTCTTCTGATCCCACCAGATGCACAACGTAACCTTTGAAGTATGAACATTTATTTCGCTGTATATGGGCCTGGTTTACTTGGCAGGCTCCAACATTATCGTAATAGATTCATTTTTCATCGCCAGTGACGATGCGATGCAGAAAACCTTTTCTTTTCTGCCGTTCAAAAAGCATCTCACACGTCCCCAAACGCCTCTGGATATCCCAAAAGTCTCTAATTCGATTGATGTGGCACCCAGTTATCTGCATTCTGGAGCATTTACATCGCGCACAAACGTTTACCGACGGTGAGAAATCAGAAAAATAAATTTACTGCTATTGAGTACTGTGGCGCAAAATTAATCATCCAATTTTGTTAGTTTAACCCATTTGATCCCATTGTACTCGCTTGAGTACAGAAAAAGCATCTTTTTCGAAACGACGTCAAAAGCCAACGCTTACGAATTTTTAAATGTACTCGCGACTTTATAATACAGAGCAATGTTTTTTGAATCCCGTTATCCGTTATTCACTTGTCTTTGCGTGCACCTTTGCTATTTTTCTTCTTTTCATGGTTTAGTTTGCAATAAGCTCTCTGTTTGACAAAATCTAAGTTATCACAGAAAAAGTTCAGTGTTGAAATATTCATAATACATATAATTTGTATACTTTATAACAAAAATACGAAAAAAGTTGTGGAAAAGTGCATTTCGGTAGGTTTAAATTCTAGTGTACTCGCATGGGTACAGTGGGAACATTAATATATATTTTGTGTGCATATTTCATGTAGATTTGGTAATGGATGTAAAAAAATTTTACGGATAGAGGTTTCACAACCTTTCTGCGGCCACCGACTATATTGAATCAAGCGACCGTAATCACTTCGACTTCGCTATTATACCGCGAAATACCCACTGGGACACAGATGAGGAGGACATTGAAGAGGATAATATATTGCGTGATGATATGCCAAGGGATGTTCCGGGCGAAGTTGACTTATTTTTGAGCAGTGTCAGTGACAGTGATTATGATATTCCACTTGCAAGCTTACAAAAAAAGGCAAAAGTTGTCAAAAGATCTAAATCCAAAATGGAGAAAGAGAATAACAAGTGCGGAAATTCCAGAAACGCATTTTTACGAACAATCCCAACTTGAGGCGTGTTCTTTATTGGTAACTAAGAACCCAGTTGAAAATTTTGAAACTATTTTTGACGATGATGCCTTGCAGCATAACAAGCATGATTTTTGTTTCAATGAGGAGGATCTTAAGAGGATCAGAAAGAAAGTTTCCCATTAGGTTTAAGGGTCGTCCTTGATCTTTTGGCAAACATTCCACATCCGACCGATCACATCGTATTTTTCGACAACTTCTTTACGTCATATGACCTTCTTAGAATTTTGAAAGAACAAGGATTTAAGGCTACTGGAACTGTTCGTGAACGGCGGACCAAAAAATGTCCTCTGAAAACGAACAAAGAACTATAAAAGAAGCAACGAGGAGAGTTTGATTTTATGTAAGTTTATCATAATGATTTATTTGAGTAGTTGTTTTGTATCAAATTTTGTAGGTGTTCTGACTCAGGAATACTTTTTGTGAAGTGGAATGACAATAGCGTTGTGACAGTGGGAACAAACTTTGATAGAATTGAACCTTTACATACCGTCAAACGATGGTCAAGACAAGAGAGGCGCAAGGTGAATGCCCATCAGCCGAAGTTGATAGCGGAATACAACTCAGAAATGGGAAGAGTTGACCTCCACGACCAAGCTTTGAATACTTACTAAATAATGTTTAGAGGAAAGAAATGGTGGTGGCCTCTTTTCACCACAATGATAAGCTCGTGCATAGTAAACGCATGGAAGCTTTATAAAATGGCAAGTAAGAGTCAATGCGACTTGTTGCAATACCAACGTGAAATTGTGCGATTTTATTTACGCAATTATAATATCCGGGACATATCTTCAAAACGATCGACAACGGCATCAATAGCTGGTTCCTCATATAACCATTTTCCCAAAAGGATATCGAATCAGCTGAGGTGCAGGGAGTGTCACCAAAGAATATGATGGATTTGCGAGTTATGCAATGTAGCCCTTTGCGTGGAGAGAGAATGTTTCAAAAACTTCCATACTGTTAACCGAACTAATAACCAAGGAAGTCTTTGAAAGTGTCTTTTTATTTAATACTCTATGTTTTCATATACAGGCAATGTATATACATATTATCCCATTGTACTCGATTGGGTACAGCCCAAAAAATGCATTTCTTTAATTTTTTTTCGTGTTTTTCTTTTTTAAGGAGCTTAATTACACTATTTCAATAAAAGTTTTATAAACGAATTAAAAAAAAAAATTGTTTTATATAAGGTTGGGATTTAATGGGTTAATTAATAAAAAAAAATTATTTTCAGAGACAAAAATTTTTATTTGGACCTTTAAAATTATTTCTGTTAAGTGAAGGCGTCTGTCAAGTGGCTGCCGCCAGTGTTGATACACAATTAGGCTTATTTGTCATGACTTACCGCAAAATGCTCTCCTTAAGGGCTGGGCTTATCATAGCCCTGTAAGATTAGCCAGTAACAGTGACAGTATTGCCAAAGACGTCCGCAAAAAGAATACGGCCCAATCACTAATCCGGGAAGATGTGTAAGTCGTTCACTAAAATTCGCTGAAGGTTACATCTGGTAAGGCTTATTTGCGTGGCTGGCCGCGTGGTTGATTTTTCTCTGCTTTCAGCTAGATCAGTAGCTACAGCCGCGATAATCTCGGGACAACGACCAGTTCAGTGGTACCCACATCCAGCAAATTCTCGTGTGGTTCCAGTCTGTTCGATTCGAGTAGCTAAGCTCTGGAATGTTGGCCCAGTTGGCGCGACACGATTGGGAAATCGATGTCGATATTCTGCGCCAATATCACCGATCGATTATTGGTAAAAAAATCGACACAACTACTCCACGCTCTTTCGGAGTATACCTTATCTGTTTGTCTAGCACACAACTATGAAATATGACTAATGTACGACGCCATTTGCAAAAAATTATTATATCTCTTTATAAGATGATTAATTTTGCGCCACCTTGTAGTAACGCGTGCACATCGATTTTCTCATGCGTGAGAAAAAAAGTCTAAATTTGATGCGCTGTGTAATAATAAAATCATTATTTTCTATAAAAAACTAAAAAAAAAATTAAAATATTACAGGAATTGTAGTTACAAAAAAAGTATAGCAAGTCATTTATCTTCATCGAAGCATTAAACAAACGCGCGTGATTTTTTCGAAGGAACGCAAAAGTCATTAAAATATAATCCTAAACGAAGTCATTGCCATACCCAAAAGTAGAAGTTTTTAGTTCATCCACCTTCACTCCAAATAAAATTCACCTTCCTCGCTGTTGTAAAAAGTTTTTTTTCTTGTTCTTCTTTTTTTTTTTTTTTTGCTCAAAGCAATACGTTGATGACGTTTTGATTTTTACAGCTGGGCGCGTATTTGTAATTACACACAAATAGCCAGCGTGCAACTAGCAATGCCCTCCCCTTCCCTCCCTTCACAATTTACCATTCACCGCTTACCAATTTTAATGTTAAATGCCGGTTCGTTAACAGATTAATTAAAGTCACGGTGCTACAATCGCCATCAATGGCGAATGTTGAACCATTCACCTCATCCACATCCAAACCGCGCGGTCAATATTTTTTAAGTCCATTTTTCGAATGTCACTTTCGTTCCACATTTGCGTGTCAACTACCAGGGAAGTTTGCCGAATGAGCTTGAATGCATATTTGTTTATGTGTATGTGTGTGTTCATGTGAAGCGAACTCTTATGATGTGGAGAGCCCGCAACCACGACGGCACGTGCCACGTGTCTGTCATGTCCGTTCAATTCATTCATTTCGTTCATTCAATCGTCTGCTGATTCGCTTACATGTCGGACATTTTGTCGATTGGCGTTTGTGATGAGTTTGAAAATGTGAGTATGTATGGATTTTATACGTATATTATCTATGTGTATGTAGGCTGCAGGTATGTATGTATTTGAGGCAAGATTTTTAATACAGTATGCTGATTGATTACGGGGACAGATACCTGTAAACGGCCATATTTTCCTTGATTTTCATTAAAATTATTTAAAATGAAACAGTCAATATATTTTTTTCAAAATTGGCATACAGTTTATAAATACATAAAAATAATATAAACATTTTTTTTTTAGTTAAATCATTTAAAATGACGGGTGTACACTCAATTCTTCCGGGAAAGTCGTAGCGGGGCTTCTCAATCGGCGGGCACTGTAACATCGGCGTCAGTGACGTGAATACAAAAAACCAAACATTTTTTTGTTTATTAATGTCATAATTTCTAAATGAAAAAATTTGTTTTTCGAAAAATTTTCACAAACTTGTAAATGCACGTAGAAAGTAATATCATATAAAATATGTTTGCGAAATTTCAGGGAGATCGGTCAATAACTTTGCGAGTTATCGTGTACGCCAATTCGAAAAATATAATTCTGAGAAAAACGCGTCTAAAGTTTGAATACATGAAAATTCAATGATTTTTGTGACTTACCGACTAATCAGCAATTCCAGCGCCATATAATTGTCCTTCTGAAGCCTCGTAGAACTCATTCTGTTCAATTAGTTGCTGTTGACGTGCTTTACGAGCTTCTTTAGTGGCTAATGAGCTGAGCCGATTTCCTTGAATCACTCTCTTTTCATCCAGTTTTTCGGCGTAAGATTTACATTGTCAGCCAATTATTATATCTGAGGAGTTCATTCTTTCTAAAATCGATGTAAATTCTTCATTGAATAATCCAGCAGCAATGTCTGAGACCATTTCAAAAATTTATGAGCCCCAATGTAGGTGTTTTGGAGCGAGACGCCAAACAGTCGAGTTGAAACTTTCATTTGCGTTTTGCGTGTTACCACCCAAAGATCTTTCGAGCAATTAATCTCGTGATAAATCTAAAAATATTGGCTCTACGTGCTGCTGAATATCTAGATGTAGTGGTGCAGAGTAATTAATATTTTCACCAGAGGCTTTCGCTTTTTGCCATTTGCACCAGCTGTCAGGACCAAGTGGACAGTACTCATGGCTTGGCTCGTAATCCGTGGAGCACAAATGATAATAAGTGGCCATTACAGCTTTCTCATATTCTCAATTTTCATGTATTCAATAATGGAGAGGTAGAAAGGTGAAGAGATTCAAGAGACAGTTAAAAAGTCGTCAACGTAACTATACCTCTCCCAGCGCTCGAACGCAAAGAATAAAGTCGTCATGGTTGACGATCTATAATATAAAAAATACTTAAATTTACGTTCTAAAAAATTGTTGACATATTTTCAAAGGATTATATTAACATTTTATGAAAACAAAAAAAAAAAATCGAAATTTTGCCGGTATCTGCCCCTTAATCAAATCTTGATTCCTTAAATCAAATCCATTCTTTCTTTTATTTTTTTTTGTATACAATTTTTATAATGAAAGAATTTATAAGTAAAAAAAGTAGAAAAAAAGAAAAAAATTACTTGTTAATTTACTATGTTAAAGGTTAGGCGAAGTGTGAATTTCAATATAATTTCAAATTTTTAATTTTTTTATATAATATTATTATTTTTAATATTCTAAAAATAATTCCACTAAATGAACAGTTTCTGAGATATACCACAATTAATGCGGAGCTATCGAACTCTCAATGGCCAAGACGAAAACTTTAAACGCATTTCCCTTGAAACTATTAAATGTTTTCGAAATCGATGTCGTCGTCACTTAGGGGGTGTTTTTACCCCCTATGATATCGAACCCTTGCTAAGTACTGCTCAAAAAGTTAAAGACACCCTGGAGCTCATCCAACAGATGGACCCACCAATAAAAAGATATACAAAAATTTACAAAAAAAGTGAAAGAAGCGATGAAAAAGCTTAAAACCAAGAAGGCCCCCGGATATGATCTCATCACTGGCGGAGTACTCAAGCAACTCCCAGTAGAAGGAATATCTTTTCCCACGCATATATACAGTGCTTCAATATTAACTGATTTTGTTACTCCCCGATGAAAGGTCGCACAAATAAAAAAGGTCATTAAACCCGGATTTAAATAAAAGCAATTTTCCAAACTAAATTTATGGCCTTTTTAATTCGTTATACTTCGGGTGCCGGACCCTGTATTTACATTTGGTCAATGTGTTATGAAAAAAAATCTTTATGTCTTTTGATAAGAACTTCGTGCTCGCTCAATAGTGGTTTTTATGTAAATTTTATGAACAATAACTATCCGCATCCGGCCAAGGGAGTGTTCGCTTAACAGAGAGTAATTTGTACCGAAATGTATGTATTTAAAACTTGGTATATGATGAGTTGCTCCTCCACGATTCTCTATCTGCAGACGCAGGCGGACTTTGGGCACATATATCCGCTCTATCCAACTAAACGAAACCAATGGTTCGACGAAGAGTGTCTCGAAGCTACTGCAGCGAAGAACGTAGCTTACAAAAGAACTCTGCAGTCAGCTGCAACGCGGGCCGTGCGAGATAACTACAGGGAAAAGAGATCGGAAGAGAGACGCCTCTTCAGACGCAAGAAACGAGAACAGAAGAAGCGTGAGCGTGAGCTGCTAGAGGAGTACAGGGGCAGGAATGATGCTCGAAAGATCTATCAACAAGTCAAGCGTCTGACACAAGGTTTCAAGACAGAAAGCATGCCCGACGATTGGAATCTCAGTGTTTTTTGTGCTGTACTGATGAAGGGTGACCCGACGATCTGCACCAACTACCGGGACATCAGTCTTCTAACCATCGCTTACAAGGTCCTGTCTAGCGTCCTATGTGGAAGACTTAAGCCGTTTGCCAACACACTGATCGGGTCTTATCAGTGCGGCTTCAGAAGTGGTAAGTCCACCATCGGCCAGATCTTCACAATACGCCAACTCCTGGAAAAGACCCATGAAAAGCAAGTCGACAACCATCATCTCTTTGTCGACTATAAAGCTGCGTTCGATAGCCCAATAAGGGATTGCCTGGACAGCACCATGTTTGAGTTCGGTATACCAGTGAAGCTCATACGGCTTTGCAGAATGACGTTGAGCACCACAACCAGCTCCGTCAAGGTAAGAAATAACTTCTCCGAGCTATTCAGTCCGTTCGAGGTTCCAGACAAGGCGATCCACTGTCATGCAACATCTTCAACTTCGTGATGGAAGGGGTGCTCCGAAAAGCAGGTGTGCATCGGAATGGCACTATTTTCTACAAATGTGTCCAGCATCTTGCGTACGCCGATGACATTGACATTATCAGCCGCTGTAAGCGAGATGTCACCGCTGCGTTTTCTGCTATCGAAAAGGAATCATCACGAGTGGGTCTGGCGGTGAACGAGGGTAAAACGAAGTATATGCTGTCTACAATGCGGAACACACGGCGTGTAGGAACGCACGTCATTGCGGACAACTATACCTACGAAGTTGTGCCAGAATTTATTTATCCTGGCACCGCCGTTAACAGCAATAACGATATCAGCCTGGAGATCAAACGGAGAATCACTCTTGCTAAGAGGTGTTACTATGGACTAAGTAAGCAATTGAGTAGTCGAGCCCTCTCTCGCATGACCAAACAGACACTTTACAAGACGCTCATCATACCCGTGTTGCTTTATGGCGCAGAGGCATGGATAGTGTCACAAAGCAATGCAGCCGCTCTTGGGGTATTCGAGAGAAAAGTTCTTCGTAAGATCTTCGGTCTTGTGCGCGTCGGCGAAGACTACCGTTCAAGCATGAACTACGAGCTGTATGAGCTCTACGCCGACATTGACGTAGTTCAACGCATCGCCATCCAATGCCTGCGTTGGTTAGGGCATGTTGTGCGAATGGATGAAGAAGCTCCAGCAAAGAAGGTGTTCGAAGGTGAAGTCCAAGGGAGCCAACGCAGAGGAAGACCATTGCTCCGGTGGAAAGACCAGGTGGAGGAAACCCTATGCTCGCTTGGTGTACAGAATTGGAGAAGGCGCGCGCGGAGCAGAGGCTCCTGGAGAGAGCTAGTGAGGTCAGCCGTAACTCGGTAACGGGTTGTTGTGACCACCTAAGTAAGTAAGTAAGTAATACGACGACAAAAATATTCAAAACATTCAAACACATTTTTTTGACGCCAGTTTTTTTTATTTTGATCTTCACCTTTTATGTTGAAGTTCGAAGATCTAATTACCTCTATTTCGTCTCTCTTACAAAAGGACATCAAGAGCTTAATCGGCTTCCTAGAACTCTTTATCTTGATTTTGCAATAAGAAGGTCTCTGTTTAAGTCACTTATTGTGTCGCATTATTTGTGAAATAAATTAACTTTTTAATTGTAGTTCTTAATTAATTTGTTATTATTAATTCTCAATCTTTAATTATTTTACTAAAAATTAATTATTATAATTAATTTTTGTTATTTTACACGGAAAACCCAGTCAGTAAGAAATAAAAATAAATATATAGAAATAAATAATTATTTTTTCATTCACCAATTGGAAAACGGAGCATTTTCTATTTATTTTAAAGCCCAAAAAAGACTAACTGCACCTGCCTGTCCCCAAATGAATGCCAATCATTCAAAAACCGAAAGTATAGAAAGTTATTTATTTAAGTCAATACAAAAGTTTTACAAAATCAATCATCTTGTTGTTGTAAAATAATGTTTGGTATATCCCCCTTATTTAGTAGTTATAAAAAAAATTAATTACCTTGTTAGGTAGCATAAAAAATGTTCCACACTTTAACTCAATGCATTGGCACATTTATCAAGCGTCAACTTTCGCCTTTCTGCAGAAAACAGAAGAAAGTAGTCGTAAAAATTCGTGGTGGAATAGTGTTGCTATAAAAAAAAAAACAAAAAAAAAATAAAAACAAAATTAATTAATTGAAACACCGCAGCCAACTGACATTTATGAGCCACCACAGCAGAGCGTCACGTCAAAATGTAGCTGCGGCAAGGCATTAGCCACCACCGCCGCCACCACTGAACGGCACACCCACTTTGAACAGTGGCAACAGTGGTGGTTGTGGCGGCGACAGCGATTTTGGAATGCATGTCAGAAACACCGAAAACAAATACATACATATGGGATTTAATGAAAACAAATTACAATTTCATATACGTCGTCGCACCGCACCAATGCATCTCGCAGTCAAGGCGATGCTTGAAAGTCGCCGCTCGACCGAAGGTAACAGTGGACGAAAATAGTTAGCCAACGTGCATGCGGAAACGGGTAGATGTAGATATGTAAAGTATGTCAACTATTTGATCAAATTAGCAAGAACAATTGCATATTTGGTGGTATTTTTTCACGAAATTGGGAGTATAAAAAACGTATTACTTTACGTGTAAAATATTGATGAAAATGATACAAGGTCCGGTCTCGAAGTATAACCAATTAAAGTGGCCATAAGTTTAGTGTTGGAAATTACTTTTATTCAATTCAAAGTAAAAAATGTGTGAAAATAATAGTCAATTTACTTTTGCTCGATATGATCACCTTTTGTCTTGACTATGGCCTTGAGACGGTCCAGAAACGAATTGCAAACTGCCCGAATGTGACTTGCAGGTATTTTGGCCCACTCGCGGATAATGGCTTCACTGGTGAATCTTTTACATGTTTGTCTGCCCTCGGCTTCAAGGCAACCTCCAGAATACTTTTCCCATAATATTTCGCGTTTACCTTGACACCAGGCTCGATGAAAACGATTGAAGACTAATTCATTAAAACACATTTTTTTGCCAAAATTCGTTTTTATTCATCAACATAGTCCCTTTTTAGGGAGATACAATCATTCCAACGCTTTTTCAATCTTTCGATGCCGCCGTTGTAAAACGATTTTTCTTTGTTTTCAAAATAGGCCTCAGTTTCGGCGATTACTTCATCTTTTGAGCCTTCATCGAAGAGCCAGTAGTCGCTGGGGGCCAAATCTGGAGAATACGGTGGATGGGGAAGCAATTCGAAGCCCAATTCGTTCAATTTTGCCATCGTTTTCATTGATTTGTGACACGGTGCATTGTCTTGGTGGAACAACACTTTTTTCTTCGCCATATGAGGCCGTTTCTTTGCGAAATCGTCTTTCAAACGCTCCAATAACGCTATATAATAGTCGCTGTTGATGGTCTGCCCCTTCTGGAGATAGTCGATGAATATTATTCCATGCGTATCCCAAAATACAAACGCCATAATCTTGCCAGTCGACTGCTGCGTCTTTGGTCGCTTTGGGCGGCTTTCACCGGTTGCATGCCACTCAGCAGACTGCCGATTTGACTCTGGAGTGAAATGGTGGATCCATGTTTCAACCATTGTGATGTACCGACGCAAAAACTCCGACTTATTGCGCGTAAACATGCCAAACAGCTCTTTGAATCATCGATTCGTTGTTGTTTTTGCTCCGGCATACCAATAACAAAAGCTTCTTTTTGATGTAGCAGAGTCCGAGTAATGTTTTTCAAGCCATTCCTGGCATTGAACAGTATTTTTTTCATTAAAAAACAATGCTAAATCAGCACACGGAATTGCTTTGAATTAATTTTTTTTTTTAACTCAAAAGTAGCGTCACTTAAAGCACTGTAACTTGTAAACAAATCGTCGGATTAACATATGATTTTGACAGTAAGCCTAAAAAGGTTGCCAACTTTCGAAAAAAATATTGATTTAGTACTAGTACCGCCATCTATGTGTCAGTCACACACATTATTGAACGCTCTGGTATCTGCGGTTACAGCGGCCCAAGCCATTGCCTATGGCGAGTGCTGCCTCCTGGTGGTCAATCGATGACTCAAATTCTCGTTTGAACGGTTGTTTTGGTAGTTTACTAATTACTCAAATTGAAAAGTTTTCTCGTCACACAACATAAGGGCCGGAAATTGACCGCTTTCGGCCAAGCGAAGCAACTCATTCGCTCTCTCAAGTCCCAAGTCTGACTTGTTGCTGCTTTGGTGTGAGATCATGCGCCTTTTGGATCTTGTAAGGCTTGACTTTGAGATCATTTTTCATGCGACGGATGCTACGGTCAGATAGTTTCAGTTCTTTCGCCATTTGATTGGCACTTCGTCGGGGATTTTGTTCAAATCGCTTCTTCACTTTTTGTACCATTTCACGTGACATTGCAGTCTTTTGATGGCCACTTCCATGACGTTTCGCGATGCTATCAGTGCCATTGTAACGAGTAATGGAGTGATAAACAAAAACTTTATTTACGTTAAATGAACAACCGCTGGTTATGATTTTCCAGCCAAATATAATGCAATCAATCGCACTATTACGTTTGAATTCCATTACTGATTTTCTTCCGCGTGCTTGTATTTAGACAATACTCGCGACTGTAATTTAGCCAACTAACAGACGGCAGATCCTCGTGCATCAGTTGCGCGAGCGGTCTGAAATTGGTTACACTTCGAGTGCCGGACCCTGAATTTTATACGATAGAGCAAAGCGTTAAGAGTATTGAAACTTAATATGAACATGGTCGGTCATATTGCAAAATTCGTGATTTTTTAGGCGGAAATATTCATCCAAGTGAGTCGACAATTCAAAAGTAGTTAAATAATTTCAAGAAACTGGGTCTGCCGAGTGTAAAAAAAGAACTGCCAGAAGAAAAAAAAATACCAGTCTAACGGTTAGACGCGATAGAAGTGAGAGAGAATGAGACGAAAGCAGCATTAGGAGCGGGATAATTATAGGTTCATTAAAATATTGCTATAAAGTTCATATTTTATTTTCTTCATTTTATTATTATTCATCCTCAATGTTTTCAATTTCAACAAATGATACGAGTGGCTTATGATAGCTAAAATATGATACAAATGCTTTGATTTCGATGTTGTCAACATATCTTTGAAATACCGCGTCAATTGTTGTTTTTGATCGTGTTGTCGATTCAGTGCGATTGTTACACATTTTTAAATTGAATGTTGTATTGAGAAAGTCAATTAAAGGAACCGCTGTGTCCAATGCAAAATTTACATTAAAATCGCCACTTAAAATCATTAGAACTTTATCGTAATCTTTTCTAAGTATCCACGATACTTCTGGTGTATACTTTATTAAATTTTCGTGAATGAATTCCGTGATGTTATTTATTGATTGATTCGGTGAAACATAAATTGCCACAATTAAAACTGTTTTTCCATTGCTCAATCTGGTTTCGCATGCACATATTTCTCCCACTTTAGAGAGCTGAACAGACAGTGATTCTAGTTGCTGTGCATTCAGATCTATTTGTGGAGTTACAATACGAGCACCGTCATTTTGATTGTGGTATGTTGCAACACCGCCTGCAATTGCGGTAAATATTTAAAAATGAAAATATTTACGAATATAAAAATACGGGCGCAATACAGCACACGCGGTTGCTATTATGAGCGTCGTAACGCGTATATTACACAGACGTACTAACATACACACAAACATTCGTAGGACGCTTGGTCTAAGCAAGTATTAGGTAGTGTAGTATAGGTATACTAATGCCTTCTCGCTCACCGTGGCACCGTAATACGCAGGCGCGCACACATACGTACTAGCATACATACAAACATACATACGTATGACGCTTGAACTAAACACCAAAGCAAGTAATAGGCAGTGTAGTATACCTACTACAATACTCACTATACTAGAGTGGCTCAGCAGTACGCAGCCACACACATATACGTATATCAACATATAACGCTTCGTAGGGTCGCTTTTTCGTTTCATCGAGCCTGATATCACTCCCAACGATTCTAAAGAAGTTTTCACTTCAAAAACTGGACGTTCTGTTTAGAGTTTTGCTGCTGTGGTGCTAAGTGATACTGAACAACCTTCAGAATCGATATGTGGGCATTCTCACTAATTAGACTTTCATGAATCGACTGTTTGGCGGATTTTACCTCATGATGAACATTTCAATGATGTAGTTTTTTAACATATAATTGGTAAGAGCTGTATACTTGTATACCAAAAATAGTGAAACCTGAAAGACTCTAAATTTGTAAATATTTGTTTTGAAAACATATCTTTTCATATTCTTTTGAATGTCCCCTTTATTTGTAAAAAGATTGGTATTTTTTTAAATAGAGGATATCCGACTTAAATTTCATAATAACTTAGCAACTAACTCGACCCTCGAGGCATTAAATAGGTGCACAAAAACAGATTTTGTTTTCTTTTGTGGATGTGGAGATAGTCACTTACACGTCCACACACACACATTCACATGAATACGTAAAATGATTACTCTGTAATTTTCATTTTACAGAAATTTGTACTTTGTATTGTGTAAAGTTTTCCTGCATAAATTTCAACTTGTAAATGTATATTAACCAAATTATACTTATTCGCATTGATATATGAGACTTTGGTCAACCAAAAGCCATTAAAGCAGTGTTGCATTTTCCTCGCTACTACACTCCATTCGGTTCGGTAATTTATTGGCACGAATTAAGCAAAAATTAGCACAAGGACATAGCAAAGAAATGAGAAACTTTACACATTTACACCATAGCAAAAGAGAACTTGAGCAGCTTTCTAGCCATTTTAAGAAACCGAATGGAATTGTAGAATGGACTTTACTAAAAAAACAGCTATAAATAAAAAAGTCATTGCTGTACTTATGCACGCATGCATGTGTGTGTGTTTGTATAAGTGTTTATAGAATTCACACACAATTCAAAAGAGCAGTGATGCGGCACTCAACGAAAAAATAAAAAAAAAACGAAGAAATTCAAGAGAATTTAAGTCCGTAAAAAAATATGTGCGACTGTGTGTTTGTTTTGCCAGTCCAAAATAAGTCCAAAAATGCCAACTCAAACTGGCCAAACATGAAAAGTTTTCACCATAAAACCCAAAACAAAGGCAAAAAGATGATATTAAAATTAAGAGTGAAATACTCAAAAACTTCTTCAAGTTTTCATTTGTTTACTGTTTTTGTCGGATAAAGTTACAATAAAGAAACACGCAAAAAAATGTAAAAGCGCATTTGTAGCGGAAGTAAGTAACGTTTGAAAAATATGAATAACAACTGCGGAAGTGACAACAGTTCAAAAACAAGTACATTACGAATACAAATCTACATACATATGTATGTATGTCACACGTTGTGCCACAAAAGGTCGTAACTCAAAAATGATTTTACTTTAAATCTTGAGGAAAAAAACATTATGTTAAAAAAGTAACGGAATTTGATCACTGACAATACTAGTTTAAGCACCCAAAAAATGATAAAAATGTGAAAGTATTGGTGAGCTTTATCGTGCATTAAAATCTGTGGTTGAGGTCATGTATCAATAATAAAAGGTCGTGTAAAGTTTGAAAAGTGATTTCGGATGCTTAAGGCATTGATGCAATTTAGAAGTAAGGGAAATGTGCCCCCTTTTAAGTTTAACACCTTTCTGAAAATGTAGTAAAAAAATGAAAAGCTAGCATAAAATTATTTATTTTTATATATAGGGTTTTTCAGTAAGAGCGCTTCAACTTTTGAACTTTTTTGAATAAAACACAAACGGTTTGACTTTTTTAACTAATTTTTTTTTTATTATCGAGTTTGAACATACACATTTAAGTATGAAATTCGATTTCTTTTGCATGACCACCGCGTGCACGTTTTACGAAGTCCAATCGTTGAACCCAATTTTCGACCACTCTTTTGCATAAATCGAAACCGAAATTCCAGCAATTTCGCGTTCAATATTGGCTCTGAGCTCACAAATCGTCGCCGGCTTGTTACTGTAGACCAATGACTTCACATAACCCCAAAACGGGACGGCTTGTTAAATGGACCGTAAAATGGCCGTAATGCTCTTAAAGTAGCAGCAACAGAACGATTAATTTCATAAAAAATTTGCACGATTTGCAATCGTTGCTCAAGTGTGTAGCGCTCCATGATGAAATGTATACTAATGAAGTTTACAAATGACAAGCGAAAAATAAAACAATATTGCGTCGTTCGCCCTCCCTATCGGAAAAAAGTTGAAGCGCACCTATTGAATAACCCTTTATTACTAGCTGGCCCGGCTAACTTTCTTCCGCCCTAGAGGCAATAAAAAAGCAGATTTTTGATTTTATTAAAATCATTTTTTCATTAATCAAGTATTTCAATGAAGCTTTAATAGATTGCACTCTTCAGTTAAGCACCTTGTGATACAGGACATTTGTTGTTTTATTATCAGGTGCAAGAACAAACAACGCAGATGGTTTTCCGACCCGTGAACATGCAACGTGTCATATTAACGATGTGTTTCAGATATTTGTTGCAGTTGCCCGGTATGACGACGTGTAAGCCCGATATCGCGTTTTACCAAGTTTTCACCAACAATCCGGATGGCAACTTCATCTATTGTTGGAGCGTTAAATGTGCGTTCGGGTGTTCCATATGGTCTGTTCTGATCACGACTTTGTAGTCATCATTTGGTATGCGTTCCAAAGCACTCTTGAACAGCCTGACCAACGCATGATGTTCATGAAGTAGTTGATGCAGATCTTTAAGAATTGCTATTTGCATTGCTGATTGATCCCTTGACGTCGATCAAGTTGTTCTTCCATGTTGCCCATGAAGTATATTTGTAAAAATGTAAGCTGTGCATCCTCGAAAGGTTGGAATGATCCAATTCGATGGTGAATCTGTCCTTGTATCTATTAAAGGCAAATTAGTATTTTTTATTTATAAACACTTTTTTTATACTCAGCAAACATAATACGTATGAAAAATTATAGTAAGTTCAAAAACAAATCAATAAATACCTTGAATGTCGGATTAAATCCTCGTTCTTCGATAATGTCTGCCCCAAATAAGGTCATTTGGAAACAACCATTGTATTTTAGAGTGTTTGCAAAAAAATGAGGTGATTCTGGTGTTTCGCCACAAAGCAATGAATGCAATGGCTTAGGTGGCGGAGTCAATAATGGCAATTTCACTATTCCACTAAGGCAGCACAATCGGGGCGTTTCTCCAGAAAACTTCAATGCGCCACAATACTCGCAAACAACGTTCATTGGCCAAACGCTAGGATGCAAGCAGTAATCAGTGTTGCAATCATATCGAAACGCTGCTCGATTCTAATCAGCACTTGATAATTCTCTTCTTGTGCGTCGAAAATGATCTACTTGTTGATCTCTGTTATTCGCTCGAAGATTTCGCATTGCCAACCGAGCCGTTTCACGGGCTGCCTCGCTTTGCTCTTGTGATTGAGAAGCACGAAGTCGAGCCATACTAACGCGGCGCTCTTCACGGGCAATTCCTTGTGCTTCTTCAGTCGATTCATTTGCAATGTTTCGTATGTTCTTGCGTTACGGCTTTGTCGGGAAATATTCGATCGTCTTGGTCGCGGCATTGATAATGATGATTCAAAGAGAATACAAATTACTGTGATTATATTTTTCTGACAAAATTTATATTATCAAATTTTCTACTTAACCATAGACAAAACTACGTTTACCACATTTTATAGTGACTTCAAGGAAACGCGTTCGAATGGGATTAAAAATATGCTATGTCCGTCTCTTGGTTCTAGGCTACCTCTCCACCAATTTTCAGCCAAATTGGTTCAGCCGTTCTCGAGTTATAAGTAGTGTAACTAACATGACTTTCTTTTATAGTATATATAGATTTTATTAATTATTAATATTTTGAACTTAACTATTCCCGTAGTTGTGTCACTTATATATCTTCAATGCGGGTGATGGCTACCTTTTTTAACAATTCCTGCTATTTTCGGTATGTTTCACAAAAGCTTTGAAAACCTATGTCATAAAAACTATAAGTTCCGAAGAAAAAAAAACTTTTCCCATTCTCAGAAGACCTATGCTAATTCATATACGAATTTTGTATATTTCCTGTTACAAATCGTCCCAGTTCCAATGAATTGTTTTGGTTGGGTCTTGCAACTTTTTCATCTGCCCCTCAGAAAGTATTTGATTGACGTTGAATTTCAATTTATCCCATTTCATAAGTTGCTTTTTTAATATGGATCAATTCCTTTTCCAGGTGAAACACACGATCATCTGTATGTGATTTAAATCAAAAAAACTAAATAAAAATACACTTTTTTAAATAGAAATGGATTTACTCTGTCTGCGTAGAAGCGTCAACTAAAGCAAGGGCCCTCTCGGGTTCATTCCAGCAGTGCAAAATTTCGATAAGTGGAGCATCACTAAACAACTTCGTTCTCTTCCAATCTGGCCCGATCTCGAAGTCTATTGGCGAAAGTGTTACATGGCAGAACTAAAACCGTTTTGCCTGCTAACTCTTTAGCAAAAGTTTTCATTTCTTCGATTTTGCGTACTTTTTACTTAGAAATAGCTCTGAAATAAGAAATAGATTTTCAAAGAGGGCATCAAGGATTTATTACGAAGCTCAAGATGGCCGACATAGGGTGAAAATTTCACATCACCATTAATTAGTACTTCATTGGTTCCGGTAGACAACTTCGAACAATCGAATCCAATATGGAGGCATTGTTAAAATTCGTAACTTCGTGCCAAAAATGTATACTTTGGGGTTTTCGACATTAGCGACTCCATTCTTAGATACTTATACTAGAAAAACCTGTGGCTCAAAAATGGCGGGAAAAATTTATAGTTGGACCCACCTCACCTCAGTCAAAGTAGCAAACGTCGTTTCGAATTCGCTATTTTAGTCATACTGGAAATTCAAAAAAATCTCCGACTACCTTTTTTCTCTGGCCAAAATTCAAACTAAAACTTCGAGGCTGCTGTATATAGTCGACAGAAGACTTAAACGAGAATTCGCTCGAAGTAAATCGCGGAAAATACGTTCGAAAAGTATTTTTAGGATTCTACTGCAGCGTATAAATATAAATATATAAATACTTCTTACACATACAAAACCTCAATGGTGTGAAACGTTGCACTTAGTTTTCCACCTTTAAGTGAAGATTTTTTGTTTTTTGGAAGACCTCAAAATTTTATTGTAGTGTATTTAGAATCGGACAAAATTCTAAACACTATTCAGTTTACGTCTTCTAACTCTAGACAATTCT
The DNA here is from genome assembly GCA_037575425.1 of Anastrepha fraterculus. NCBI lineage: Eukaryota > Metazoa > Arthropoda > Insecta > Diptera > Tephritidae > Anastrepha > Anastrepha fraterculus. The sequence goes on along the minus strand of JAYXIM010024482.1, from coordinate 200,938 downwards.
GAGTTGGCAGTTAACATTGTGTGGATCGACGTGGATGGAATTACATCGCCAGCTTGTCTTGAGACAGGGTTGGGCGACTATCATCGGTACGGTGATCTCCTCATGGTGATTGAATGGTCAATACCGCCGTTCCGCATATGGTTGGCTAGCCAATCCCCATATGGAGCTTTTCTGGCATATGCCAGTTGAAAAGTTACTTGCCTTTTTATGTCCCCAAACTGGTTTGAAAGAAGGGTTCAGTCGGTCATAAGACGTGTACAAGGAGGCTACTGTCGTTAAAGCTCTTTCAGGGCATTGACGTTGAAGTTGGAATGCTTTTCTTTGTCAAAAACAATACACAATGAACGAGGTATGTAATGCCGCATTGTGATGGTGCAAAATTTAGCCGTTCTCGATGAATTCCGGCTACACACGGGAAATGCGTGCGCGCAGCCGCTCCAGGACTCCAACATAAAGTTGACAGTTACTGCCTGTCCAAAAGGAATATGCGGGTACGTAAGTTGATCAATGCCACGGTAATGAAAAGAACGACCGGTGGACGTCATTCAAAGCAATATGTTGGTAGTCATCACCAAAAAAAGTAAGAAACCCCAACAATCATCTGCTCATTTTGCTCATTGGATTTAAATTCTTTTCAGTACTGCAAATAATTTGGGCATGGATTTTCTGAGAATGTGCGATTCTTTAAGTGGTTGTTGTTGTTGTTGTAGCAGAAACTTTGCCGTGTCAGTGTAGTGTAATCACCGGTCATCTTTGTCTAGCTCATCTAACGGTAGGCCCAGGAAACGTGCTGTTTCGACAAGTTGGGCCCAGAGAGAGAAGGGTTTTAGATAAGTGGGTTTGATGGGGCATATGAAAAGGTGCGAGGTGCCTTCACATGCGGGACATATGTTTAGTATGTCGGAGTCGATTCTGGGCAAGTAGGAGCTTAATCTGCTACAGTATCGAGAGCGTTATTGTGCCAAGGTTATGCGGGACTCTCGGGAAAATTGGACCTCTTCGTATGCAATGGGTGGTAGTTGGACTCCAATGAGAGGGGGTCGAGAGCTTAGGAAGGGGGTAAGAGTCTCCCGATGAATGTCGTTAATTGTCTGTCTGTACACTGTCCGACCCAGTGATTCTCGGTCTGTTTTGTCCTTGATCTCGTCCGCGTAGTAAAGCAGGTGTCTCTTGATATGCATGTGAGGTGACTCAGGCTCAAACAGGTGTGTGCATGGGTGGGACCTGCGGTAACACCCTAACAGGAACTGCTTGCTGAGCAGTTTATTATGCTCCTTTAAAGGTAGCATATGGGCCTCGTGGTGAAGATGTTGTATGGGGAACATCATAAAACATCCTGTTGCGGTCCTTATCGCCGTGTTTTGACAAGCCTGTAGCTTTGTTCACTGCAAATCACTGGTTCGAGGCGACCAGACAGGTGCATAGTTTAAAACCGGCCGGCTTATTGCCTTGAAAGTCGACAGCAACATTTCTTTGTCTTTGCCCCAAGTCCTGCCCGCAAGCGATTTGAGGGCCCTGTTTCGATTTTGTACTTTAATGGCAATAGCGGTTCTATGCGCTGAGAAGGAGAGCAAACTGTCGAGGCTTACATCCAATATTTTGGGCTTGTTAACAGTCAGAATTGGTGTCTCATCGACTTTTACCTTAAGTTGCAGTTTGACCTCTTTTCTTCAGTTGGCGAAGACTTCGCCGTGGACTTCGTGAGAGAAAGTTGTAGGTCCTCTCTGTAAAAAAGCGAGAAAAGCAGGCGAGGTAATCGTTTACCTTGCCGCACAGGCTATCAATGCCATCGGCCGACGCCATTATTGTGCAGTCGTCGGCGTAGTAGATCAGGGAGACTCCCTATGGTGGCTGGGGGAGTTTTGAGATAAAGAAGATAAAAAGCAAGTTAGAAAGAACATCACCCTGCGAACTCCTTGCTTTATTTTCCTCTGATTTGAGATTTGGAGCTTTAACTGGTCAAGGAGATTTCCGTTTTGAGCTCACTTGAGCAATTAAGCTTCTCAATAACTCAGGAATGACCCAGGCATTTTATACCTTTTTCGCCCTTCACTATCCTCAAAGATTTTCAGAGACTTATTCCAAAAATTGTACTGAAGACAAGAGCGACATAGTCACAGCCATTATTTAGTAATAAATTAATGTTAACTGGGAACGACCAAACATTTTTAAGGACGAACCGAAACTGAACCGCACATTCTTTGTTTTTTCCTTGTTCACTCCTTTCGGAAGCATAGGGCATCGACAAGAGTCTTCCATCGTACACGGTTCTGTGGTGTTTTTTTTGCACCGTCCTATGAGATGTCAACATCTGCTAGTGCGCGCAAAGACCTTCTTCAAGAGTTTTTTGGTCGACCGCGAACTCTGCTCCCTTGCAGGTTGCAGTCCAGTGTCATTCTCCTGATCCTATCTGGAAGTTTCCTCAATGTGTGACCTATCCATCGCCACTTTCTGAGTTGGATTTGCATAAGGATGTGTTCCTCTTTCAATAATCTCTGCAGTGCGTCGTTACTGATGGTGTTTGGGCAAAATTTGGTGTTTGGAAAAATCAAGTATTTTGACTAACAATAAAGCTAAAAAGTACACAAGTCTCAATCTCATTAACTTCAGTTCATTTTTATTGTGTAAATGTAAAATTGTTTAATACTCATAGTTGAACACCTTTATATGTAAAAATAGCTTTTTCTGAATACACTTAATTTTGAGTTGTGCCATTTCAGATGTTAGCATCCCATATACCATATTTGCGTATGTATGCATAAACAAAACAAGATGATTCGAACGGAAGTTCACAGACATAAACAAGTGCTTACAAATTATGGCAAAGTTTAGATAGTCAGGAAGGCGAGTGAGTACCAAGAGCTTAGCACTTGGCTGCTGTGGCTTTGAGAAGTCATGGCAAAATGAATATTTTACGCTGTCACGTATTGACAGATTAAAAGTTGCAAAGGCGAAAAAAATTTTTGATCAATAACGATGAATCTTTTATGATTTTTTTTTGAAGTTAAGGAAATAAATATCATAATTGTGAATACTCATAACGCATTATTAGCAGCGGGTCGGTGGAAAGAATGCATCCGTGGTAAGGCAAGCCTGTCGTAAGAGCCGACTAAAATCCGGCAGCAGAGGAAGGGGCTCGGCTCCAAAGGCCTCATTCAGGTATACCCCGAGTACCTCCAGCGGCAGGGATGTAAAGGTCATAAGGATCGAGACCAGTAAGATCCTGATTACGGTATACTGCAAAATATTCTTATATTAAGAAGTCTATGGGCTGGTGAAAGTATTATTATATCACCTCAGTACAGGAGGGTGACACCTCACCGAAATGGCTGATAGGCTTATGCTACAATCGCCTCCGTCCCGTTAAAACTCTGGCAAGCCTTCGGGTACGTTCCTTACACGTCACCATTAAATTGCTGGTGCAGGCTCAGTTGAGAAACCCTGACTAGTTTTTGTCCTGACTCTGAACTCTATTGCCCATGAAGCGTAGAGTCAACCCTCGCATGGCCTCCCTACTCGCATAGATAACCACGGGAACACTTAGGGAAACTGCACTTTCGTGTAAAGATTGCGGTCTGAAGTCGGTACTCAAAAGAATTGATTATGAATACCCAAAATCAAAAACAAACCACCGAGCAAAGAACAGAAGAAGGAAACAGAGATGGTCGTAATGACTACATGGATTCAAGAGCAGGCTTCAGAAGATGTAACTTACTGCTAAGATCCCCGTAGGCTAAGAAAGCACCAATTCTGAATGCAGCTGGAAGCGGACCAGTCCACACTGCGTTCACAAATGTCAAAGCTTACAGCCCCGCAAATGACAACGGGCACAGTAACATTAGCATTCAGATGAAAGATGCCTCTAATAACGCCATTAGACACAATCTATGCAATTGAAATGTCTCCTCGGCTTGAGCTAATAAAAAACTTGAGGAGGATGGAGGAAGATGTGATCTCCCTATGTAAGCTGGTGATAAGATCTATGCAGCAAGCGTTCAGACGTCAAAAGAACGCTAGCAATGAAGTCAAAGCTGAAATATCCAAAATGGCTGAGCCGCTGGATGTAACGCTGAACTACAGACGTTCGTGGAAGGTAGCACGAGATGGAAGGGCGCTCTCAAACCCCCATCCAGCAAATAATAGATACTCCCACCTCTACGAATACAAACTTGAAGAATATGGGAACCAGTCCGGCTGCCTCTGAGCTGCAAGAAAGCCAGGGGAAATGGACCTAGAAGGAACAAAAAAGGACCCGCTGAGAAAACGAATAAAGGCTGGCAGACAGTTACTAAGTGCAGCAACCAAAAGGAGGCGAAGGACAAGTTAGCCGAGCCAAACAAAAGGAGCAAGCCGCGAATACAACACGTAAAGCCAGAAGCTTTGGTATAAAACTCGCAGAAGGCCAAAGCTATGCGGATGTGCTGAAGGGCTTGCGCGCGAAATTTACGACTGATGATTCAGTCAAACTTAGATCCATCAGGAAAACAAACTCTGGAGCCATACTTTTGGAGTTTGGTAGGGGAGAGAAAGTCAACTTAGAGTTCGTGCATCAGCTGAAAAGCACTGTGCAGGACACGACTTCCAACGCCGAGTTAAAGCCGAGCGCTGCGATTGAGATCTCGATTCCTTGATGGCCAAGTCGGAGGTAGAACCAGCAGTCCGGAAACTGCTTACCAACCAAGAGGAACAGATACAACCGAGGATAACGGCGCCAATGCGCGGGAACAAGTACGTGAATAAGTACAGTAAAGTAATCATGAAAATTGCTTTATTGCTTCTTATTCTCCTTAGAAGCCAATACACTTCTGCATTTGCTTGAATCACTTTTCAAAGTACTATTCAAAGCACTTTCGCCACTTTGCTACGTGCTACTTTCTTTCAAGGAATATAAGGTATAATGATTATGTTTTCTGGATAGGTTGCCACCTTTACTGCATAGTAGCTGAAGCTCTACGTCTGCCACGGGTGGTGGTTGGAATCCGATGACGGCGTTCGAGAGTTCCGAGTTGAGAAATATGGTAAGATATTCTTGATGAATGTTGTTCAGTGTCTGTCTCTGTAAATCCCGAAGCCGGGCTGGGAGATGACTCCTTGAGCCATTTTGGAGAGCAAGAGCCGAACTAAAAGATTCACCAGTCTTGAGGCGCTGAAAAAAGCCATTGTTCTGGAGTGGGCCAAAATACCTGCAAGTCACAATCGGACTAAATTTATGGCTTTTTAGAGTACCGGACTCTATAAGATACTCATATTTATTGATGATGGTTTAAGTCTAAGATATGTGAGTTTCAAATTTGTAATTTATTCAATGAAAAGACTAAATTCCTTACCGCACGTTTATCGGGAATAAATAAAAAATTAAATAAAAAATAAAATTGAACTTTGTAAAGGAGCTGAGAATATTATTTGGTTGAAAGAGGAATATATCGACAAGAAAAAATTAATAAGACCATAAGACCTTCCTTGAACTATGTAAGAGACCCAGCTGACTTAGTTGACTTTTCTTATTTTTTGTAAATCTGTTTTTTAATTTCATAAATTTAACCTAAATCCATTTTGGCAAACCGTTTTCTCCTTTAAATATTGATTAGAACCTTAAAAAGATTTTTATATTTTCCATTTTCTCGCCTTTTACTTTTACGTTTTGTCCACTTGTAAAAACCAATTCGGGTAGCTAATTTTACTTGCCATCGCTTGGACGTTAAACAAAAGTTATTTGCAACTATAAATTAACAAGACATCAAGAAATGTGGGGACAAATAAATACTAAGGAAGCAAACATTTTGGGCTTATCGTGCAATTGTTTGTTGTCGACTCGCTGTCGTGAAGAAAGGTCGTAAACGCACGCACAGTAAATGCCCAGCCAAAATTTATTACCCAATAATCCTTACGAAACTATAACCGAAGCAAAGACATTGCACAGACCGCACTTTTTATTCTTATTTTATTTTGAGCCACTCCTTAACAACAGACCAAATCTATTGTGCAGGTTTTAAATTTTACAGTACGAAGAAATTAGGAGACTCCTTTGAAAATGCATCCACACAGAATAAAGCAGAGATGAAACTTCGAGCTGAGTTACGGCTGAGTTTCTCATAAATTCACGCATTTCTGGGAGTATAAATAGGCTAATATTTTGCAGGTAAGGCTATGTTTGTGGGTACTTCTGTTAATGCACTCTGAGGTGTTCGCATTATAAACCTTACGTAGATGCAAATCCACTGAGAATGAAGCTTAAAAAAACAAAACGGATAATAACAAATAAAGCGACTTTAAAAATCTATAATAATCTTGAAAGACTCAGGCGACCTAGTTTTATACGAGCGAACTTGTGGTCAAGGGAATTATAATTTTGGAGACGACGATAGATATACGAGTGGACATATAAATACTTCACTTGTCACGAAACAAGCGATGGTGAGCAACCAATGACGAATCATTGCCCCCCCACCCAAATACTTCTTCCTTGTTCCCTGGCGGTAATGCAATATTTGAAAATTTCAGCTGCTCTTTACGTAAACGCTTTCGTTCTGGTGCTGTTGTCCGATTTGATGGTGTTGATTGATCCTCCATTTCTTGATGTATGTCTTCAACAATAATAACGGACAAATTTGATACATTTCGAGCTGTGGAAAAGGGGATTTAAGAAGTTAAAATTATTGTTGAGCTAAACATGCCCCCTTTATGATATTCTTCATTAAAATTTTGTAAATATCGTTCGCTGCCATTACAATTTCACAACCGCTTTTAGCTGAGCTGAGCAACATTATCTGGGTCTTCTCCATATTCGTCTTCAGCATCATCATCGTTGGGTTTGTTACCATCTACTGCAGGATTGATAGGTTGATTTGAGAAAACGGGAAATGCGAAAAAAACAACAAGTTCCCTAGGCGACCCACAATTACCATATGGCAACGTCTTAAATGAAATGTAAAAAACATAAGGCAAACAAAAATTTTAAAGTTTTGAACCATTTGCGCAAAGCTGGTTTCAAAAAGCAGCTCTCTTTATAAGTGCCACATCAATTAACACCAAAAACATGATGGATCGAATTTCCATTTCCGAAGTCTTAGTCAAAAGGTATGAAATCGACCTATTTCTTAAATGCATGGTGACTAAGGATGAGAAATACGACAATATTGTGCGAAAACGGTCATAGTCAAAGCGTAGTAAGGCAGTTCAAACGGTTGCAAAACAAAGACTAAGGGCCAGGAAGATTCTACTCTATATTTGGCGTGACTTGAAAGGAGTTATTTATTATGAGTTGCTTGCGTATGGCGAAACAAATCTCTACTGTCAAGCTAGCGTTTGACTAGAAATTACCAGAACTGGGCAACAGAAGAGGTGCTGTATTCTTTCGATAGAAGATTGTGAAAATCGATTACTAGATTTTTTCGCCAATAAGGACCAAGACTTTTATGAGCGAGACATTATGAGGCTACCTTTAAAATGTCAATTATACAACAAAACAGTGCATATTTTACCATATATGAGATTAAGGATACAATTATAAATGCTGAAGATATAACAAACGATGTAAAAAGACCACCCCTATATCTAAATCAATACTTAACCTGACGCTAGTAAGCCAAACATTCTCGACCAAACATGACTAGGAAGGACTTTGGAAAAGGGAAAGTGATATCATTCAAATATACAGATACACAGAGTTTGCAACTCTTACTAAACCAATTCCAATGAGATAATACCATACAAGTGATAAGTTCTGAAATACACTTAAGGTTCAATATTGAATTGGATAAAAAAGTGAAATGGAGTACCTTTGCCCTTAAGAAGAATATATTATATATTTCCTATATATTTTGAAGTCATAGTGTATGCCATCAGTCTGTGTGTGGAAATAAATATGCAGCGGAGCATCCGCAGTGAAAAGTCTTGAACGAAAGTCGGGCCGCACTCATAACTCAATCTCCCTTTGAAGTTAAATCTTCAATAGTTCTGGAATATACGAGTGCAGAGCTGCATTTGAAAAACTGCCAGCAAAATAGCACCATTACTAAAAAATATGAAAGCAATACATTTTCTTAGTACCTACTATTGCTTCCGATTCTGTGCACGTTTCAATAGCCGAAGTTATTGTACAACATAGCATAACTAAGTTTTTCGTTTAGCTATACTGTAGCTTTAACTGCACTCTTTCAAACAGATCAGCCACAGCATGAATAAACTGTTGCTTTAGGCGGAGCCTGGTTTATAAGGTCGAAAAATCTTTTTTTTTTTCGTTTTAAGCGACTCCTAATATATTTCAGAATATTCACACAAAGTTACAGAGCCTAATTCTCAATATTTCCGTAGATACAAAGCCAAAGGTAGGCGAGCGTTATGTAGTTACGCTGTGACCGGACAGCTATAGTACAAACTTTATCTTCTTTTCTCGACTTTTCATTTTTATGATTTCTTTGAATTGGCGTACATGAATGAAAAAAAACTAATGAACCTCTTGAAATGAATCATAGCTTGTTCCTATCAGTATTAAATTATCTTCTATTTGAACTAACAAAATAGATAAAAAAAAATTTTTCAAGGTTTTTATACCAAGTTGAAGTGAATTTTTTTTTATAGAAAGGCATTTTTTTCTTTAAAACCTCCAAAAAGTTGAAATTTTGGAATTTCTCTCAGTTTTCTTAGTTCATCTAGAATAAAAAATCATGTTAATTAGAAATCCATTTGAAATTTTTGCGTTAGATAATAATTACGAGCTGTATCTTGTACGCCAGTTGGAAACTACAGCGTTGCAGCGCTCTACTAATTTCTTTGTTTAACATTTTTTCAACTTATTTTAACCAGTACAAAAATTTTTTATACTTTTTAAATGTTCATTACAATAAAAGATAGAAAAAACTTTGCAATGCGAAATTAATTTTTTCCTTAAAAAAAAAAATCGCAAAGAGATGCAATTTTTAGACCTCATAAACCAGGTTCCCCCTTTAGCTAGCACATCACAACGAAACTCTAAAATCGAAATACAGTGAAACATCCCACAAGCGGACACTCACGGTTCCACAATTTTCGTCCGCTTATGGGGAGTGTCCGCTTATAGGGGTTGAAAAAAAACTCTAGGTTAAAATTACTATCCCCCCTCTTTAAATAATTTTTTTATGTTCTTTTATGGTACGTTGAGTTTTTTTCATATTTATTGAAAAATATATATGTATGTATGTACATTTTTATATTGGGAACAATGAGTATATTTACACATTTGAATATACATATTTGATTGAACATATTTATATTTTAGGCTTCAAAAATTCATATACCGTAGTCTGTCGTAGATTTTCCTGTTTATGTTTCAGAAAATGGTTTTTTAAGATGACATTCTAAAGTCTTGGCGTATTGGAATCCAGTAATATCGTCTCTTAGAAATTGTTTAATGCTTCAGGATATGACTTGATCTGACATTCATCCTGGACACATACATGATTTGAGTTTCCGCTTTCTCCGTCAGATAATTCCTCAGTATTAATTTCGTCAATGACAACGTCAATATTATTGTCTTCTGTATTAACAATTTCGTCGATTAACAAAAACTCTTCTGTATACTGACCTTGCTGATTTTCATTTAAAATCTTTATCAAAGCCGCTAGTGTCGATATGGGTATATCATCCTCTGCCTCGAAGTCAGAACATTCAAGCGGAGCTTTTTGAAACCCGGCTTTCGAAAAACAATTCTTAATTGTTTCTGCCGTTACGTTGTCCCATGAAGATTTAATAAAAAAACAGCCTCCAAAATGTCAAAAGTTTTTGAAAGTCTGTCCATTGGAATGCCTCTTAATTTTGTCAAAATATGTTTGCTTATATGGCATCTGTAATGACACTTAAAATTTTGTATTATACCCTGATCGAGGGGCTGACAAACGGATGTTGTATTAGCAGGTAAAAAGATCAACTTTATGTTATCTAGTTTAATATCTCGAGGGTGCGTTGTAGCATTGTCCAAAAATAATAAAATTTTTCTCTTCTGGCAGCCCATTTTTTTATCAAGCATTTCTAGCCACTCACACATAATTTCACGAGACATCCAAGCTTTACGGTTTGACTTCCATTCCACTGGCAAACTTCCTATATTGCCTTTTTTAAAGGCGCGTGGGCATGCTGCTTTTCCGATAACCAATGGTGTTTCTTTATCTCCAACCATATTGGCACACAATCCTCGGAAGATTCCCCACACATTCTTTTGAAAGTCACATTATGACGCCTACGCCATTTCTCCAACCATCAATTTGACGCCGAAAAATTTTGAATACCTAATCGGCCAGCGATTTCTTTTGCTTTTTCCTTTATAATAATACCCGATATTGGTATATTTTGGCTTCTGGCCTTAACGAATCATTCGAAACTCAAATGGTCAATTTTTGAGCCATCCGCGTTTAAGAACTTTTTCTTTTTGTTGACGTTATCGCCGCCCATCCATATTCTTTTAATATTTTTTATTTCAACTATTGTCTATCTACTATCTTTGTTGTACGTGGATTAGAGTATCGCGTCCGCTTATGAGAGGTTTTTATTGTTTTCTTTACACATTTGTTCAGTGATATATTTTGCTTGTCCGTTACCGAGAGGTCCGCGTCCGCTTTCGAGAGGTGATTAGAACAAAAAAAATTAGAAAAAGTGTCCGCGTCCGGTTATTAGAGTGTCCGGTTATTAGAGTGGAATTCGTTCTAAAAACCCAACATAAAGTTTGGTTCCTCAGTTTTTGTCCGGTTATAGGGAGTGCTCGCTTATTGGAGGTGTCCGCAAGGGGAGGTTTCACTGTATATGCCTCGCATAGAGTTTTTCAATCAGCGGCTAAGACAGCAGACTGACAGACAATATAAAGCAATACGACATCTTAACTCAAATTAGGCAAAACTTTGGATTTTTCGGAATCACTGTCTGTTTGCTCTATTACTGTAACGATCTTTGCAGCAAAGCGATAATACAGCTTTGTTTTTTTTTGTTTCGGTATGGTTCTGCTTTCACTTTGCTTTGCGCACCAAAGTATAGCCGGTTCAAATTGAATGAAAAAAATGCGAATGCTAGTATAGAAAGACTAACCTTATTAGGGACGCCCAATCACTTTCTCCTTACATTGGTCCATAAAGGAATAAAGGGGAACGAGGCAGTTGATAGATCAGTTGAGAGGTCGCGACCGAAGGGTCCGAAGCATCTTACATAAAATTTTGAACTTTGAACGCGAAATAAGGGATTTATTTCTCCCCCAAAATTAATATATATATAATATAACTCTAAAGGTCTATAAGTTTGTTTGATTCCAAAAAGTATTAGCTAGCCCAAATTGAATTTTACTAATATTTGCGCCGGCATATAAACCAAATTTAGCACTTTTTTACTTGTTTCATTATAGTATTTTTTTAATTTTTATGCTTTAATTTTTTTATTAATATTTCTATTTCTATATTTCCTTCTATTTAATTCGAACGAATAACTAAAGTATAAAAAATCACTGCGTTATGCAGGTTTATCCCAAGGTAAACTCACCGTTTTTTTTATTGCCTTTAATAGATTTTAAGTTTTAAAATTTAAATTTAAATTTTCTGCAACCACAATCGACATACTCATACTTTAAATATTTAAGTTGACTTCGTTTACTCAACGAAACTAAAAAGGCCAGTTGCTTGGTCGCCGGTTTTTCGGCAACATTTTGCTGCAGCGTCCCTAAACTTTCACGCGCCTGAGCAAATTCTATTTACTGAACCGTGTGTTTTCCTTCATAATAATGCGAATACGAGTGCCTGTGTAAGTTATTCATACAAACTAAAAAGATATCTTATCGTTGAGCAGATTTTAGTTTATATTGTCTGCTATCCTTAGAATTAAAATAAGTAGAATTGCACTTTTCTCTGGAAATTCTAATTCAATCCCTCTTAATTTTGATATTTTGAAGTGTCGTTAGCTTTAGTGGTCTTACACCATACACAAAATTCTCATATCACCAAAAAAATACTACGAGCACTGCAGCAGCGAGAGCCCAGCCAGCTGGTCTGCTGAGTGCGTTCGTGTGTGTGCTGCTTTACGCACGCTCATGTGTGCGCTCATAACTTTCGTACACACACACAAGCACATACTCACATGGGCTATGTGTGAAGATATGGCGTCCTGTTTGTATGTACTTTTATTATGTTAAGCCTTTTATTAATGCGGATCATCATGGCCTCTCGTCGGCTAGTGCCCATCGAAGCAAAAGGCTTAGCATAATTTTCTTAGTTTTCTTTTTCATTTATTTTATTATTGAAATTTCTCTTCTGTGCACTTTGGTGTCCGGCGATAAGCACTTGTTTTCGCATACTTATGTATGAAGCGACGTGAGTGAGTGCACAATTTCGGTCCCTTTTCACCAAAATTATTTCAAAGGTATTACATATCCACATACGCACACACACATACATGTATGCAATTTGCGGTCGCCCCCAAAACAAATTTATTGTTATTATTATTGTTAGTGTTATTATCTTGCATTTTTGTGAAATTCTTCAGTTTATGCGAAAAGTATTTTGGATGGCTTACGGCAAGTGTACTGTTAATCGAGTTCTGCACACTTTCTAGTCTGTTTTTGGAGAACTGGGGCTGCGAGAATGGATTTTAGGTATATTATGAGCTCATCAAACTATATATTGTAGGTATACTCCCATGTGTGATTAAAATTTTTGGATGCCGAATAACTGATATTTTTATTTACATATATGGATGTGTGTACCTGAAGACACTACTCGCATTTTCGGTTCTGCATATAGTAAAACTGGAAAAAGGATAATAATATCGTAAAATCAGTCGTAATAGAGAGCGGGTACCCAATGCAATGAAATATAATGGAAAAATATTTCACTCAGGTACACTTGAATAGTACTCGTAAGTGTACGATTCAATATTTTTCAAAACTATTAACAAATGCTATCCTATTCGAAGCCAAGTTAGGAAAACCTTTCCTGCAAAGCTTTCACAATAATATAATTTGAATAGAACTAACAAAAGTTTTTGTAAAATAAATCGAGATAACTTCTATTTTCTGTTCATACTTAAAAAATAAAAAATTATGCAGGGAAAATATATTACCAGGTATATACCTATGAAATGAGACTTTCTATGGACTAATAGATGTCGGTAGGCGTGTTTTTAAACCTTCCCAAATGTCTTGTTTTTTTCGTCTGCCATCTGTCAACAATATTCAGTTCATTGTTTGTTACGTTTCATACAACAATTCATTTTTGCCGCTCTTAAAAATGTCGAATTTCGTGCCTTCAAACTACGATTTGCGGACATCCCTGAATTTCTGAATTATCACTTGAAGAAAAACGATTATCAAGCTCATCAAATGCTTATGGTGGACAGACTCTAAGTAGAGCACAGTGCTTCAGGTGGTTTGAAAAATTCCGAAGCGGTGATTTTAGCGTGGAGAACGAGGACCGTGGCCGGCCACCGAAAAAGTTTGAGGACGCCGAATTGCAAGCAAAGTTGCATGAAGATGATGGTCAAACGCAAGAAGTGATTGCAGAGCAGTTGGGAGTGGCCCAAAAAACCATTACCAAACGTTTGAAAGACATGGGCCTGATTTTAAAGGTCGGAAGATGGGTGCCACATGAACTGACTGAAAGGCAGCAAGAGAACCGAAAAACCACGTGTGAAATGCGGCTCTCTCGGTTCAAAAGGAAGACTTTTTTGCATGTATTTCTCCAATCCCATGCGTAAACGATCGTATGGTCCGCCCGGCCACAAGCCAAGAACAACGGTCAAACCAAATCGCTTCCGCCGCAAGGCAATGCTATTTTCTCGGATCAGCGTGGTATGAATTGGTACGAGCTATTAAAACCAGATGAAACAGTTGACAGTGCACGCTACCAACGACAATTGGCCGATTTGAACAGCGATATACACCGAAAATGCCTAGAATATGCCGATCGGCGTCACAAAGTAATTTTTCTTGATAACAATGCACCGCCACATCGAACAAGAGCTACACGGCAATTGGTGGAGACGTACGATTGGAACCGCTGGTGCATGCGGCTTACTCACCAGACTTGGTGCCCTCCGATTATCATTTGTTTGGGTCACGCACTTTCCGTGCAGCGCTGCAATTCTCACGAAGAAGCCAAAAAATGGCTCGAGGATTGGTTTGCGGCTAAAGATGGCCAACTTTTTTGGCGCGGCATCCACAAATTGCCTGAGAGACGGGAAAAATGTGTCGCTAGCGATGGCTATTATTTTGAAGATTAGATTGGTGGTCTTAGAACACAAGCAGTCAAAATCTAATTGATGTGGATGTATACCTGCAAAATAATTTCTCTGAAATCACTTTTCTCAATTAAATTAATTTAGTTTTTGTGCTATGTAAGTGACTTAAGCACAAGTTTTTTAGAAGAATTCGCTTCAAGTTGTATGTATACTCTCTTTAACACCATTTGAATAATTTGACTGACAGGAGTCTTAAAAATAAAGGGCGATCAGATTAGAGGTTCTTTTTCCAGGCCTTTCTAGACTTTTTTGACAGATCACGCACCACAACTGTCAAACTAAATACATATTTCTTTTCAGTATTCATTGACATTTCATCACGGAAAAACTTACGCCAACGTTTATAAATGGCAAAATTGTATTACGAAAATCGACGCTATGTGAAAAGTGTTCAGCGCGCGCTCAGGCCAACTTATGGTGTATGGGGTAAGAGTAACCCGAAGCTATTCAAGAACAGTCATTACATCCATTGAAAACAACCGTTTGGTGCAGCCTATGGGTTGGAGGAGTCTTCGGCCCATATTTCTTCAAAGACGACACTGGCGCCAATGTAACAGTGAATGGGACACTTTCGCGCCAAGATAAACGACTTTTTGAAGCCCTTGATCTCCATAACATTTCCACAGTTGGTTCCAACATCCAACAAGACGGCGCTGCTTGCCATACAGCCCGTGAAGCAATGGATTTACTGCGTCGTCGTTTCGGTGAGCAATTAATCTTTCTTCTCGGACCAGTTGATTAGTGGATTGGCCACCAAGATCGAGTGATATTACACCTTTGGGATTTTATACGAAGGGGTATGTAAAATCTAAATGCTTTCTGCATAAACCAGCTTCGATTGTGGTATTGGAAGCCAACATTAGTAAAGTTATACCGACCGACGTCCTCCAGCGAGTCATTCAGAATTGGTATTTACGGATGGACGAATTACGATGAAGTTGCAACTAACATTTAAATGGGATTCTTCTTCGTCTTAATTGGCGTGATAACCGCTTACGTAAGTGAAGCCAAGTCCTTCGCCACCTGATATTTCCAACGCAGAGGAAGCCTTCCTCTTCCTTCCATCCTCTGGTATCACATGGAATGCTTTCAGAGCCAGAGCATTTGTATACATTCGGACGACATGACGCAGCCAACGAAGTCGCTGGACGCAACGTGGTGGCCCCCAAATCCAGCGCACAGACAGCTATCCTGAGATGCTTCGCCTTCTCACATTAGCTCGCCCTCGAACGGGTGTTCGGAAGCTACCCAGAGGATTGTTGGGCTAAGCCCGGAAGTTCTAAGCTGCTTGAACCGTATAAAAAAAAGCATCCTGGCCACTTTCAAGTGAAGATTAATTCTTTCCGCACTTGCGTGAATTTCTACACACGGAACCATCCAACTTTGAAAGGGATTATCTAAAAAAAAGAAGTGTTAGGAATGGTTATACACAAAAATAATAAAGATTGCGCTTCATTGCTTATCTGTTTGTATGCTGCAGCTGCCTACTTCACAAGTGTCAAATATGATTGACGACGGACGTCATTTTCAAAAATTATAAATCATGGGATAGGGTGATTCATTTTGCGCCACCTTGTATACCTGTTCATTTTATTGTGTACCTTCTGAGGCATAAAATATGAATTTAAGCATATTTTTGGAAAGGAAAAAATTTATTCCGGATTTTAAGCGTCCTTAGAATAAAGTACAACTCATCTCACTTATCGCCTTGCTCCCTGTCATTATGTGCATAAGCAGCCCTGTCTCATGACTCATTGTTTGAGGATACGGTGGTGCAATATTTCTTATTATCAGATCACGCACACTTCAACCGCATATCCATGCACACACACATACATACAAATGATTATTGCAACATCACTTTCGTGTGCGACTACAAGTCAGCATTGCTGAGGCTATAAAACCGAAGATTTGCAATCAAATAAAATGAGTGCTTCAAAAGAGTTTCGCACTTCCTTTAGTAGTGCAAAAATGGGACAGAGAACTACATAAATAAATGCATAAGCATGTATGTATGTGTATGTAAGCGAACAAGATTGACCCCACTTGACCACTAGGTCCCGTCGACTTAAGCCAGTTTAAAAATCAAAACACGAAATAAACAGTGAAACGACAGAAGGTTCAACTTTAGAAACTAGGGAAAATGAATATAAATAAAACTACCAAAAAGGGGAAGTCAACACTCAAAACTTATTGATTGCTTGAATGAAGTTTAATAGCCGCTTTTGCCCAGCCGATAGCCGATACTTAATGAGTGGGGCGGCTAGACGCTTTATGTCACAGTACACTCTAAGAAGAAGAAATATAAAAAAACAACAAATAACAAAATTAAATGTAAAAAAACAGACACATAGTTTCTGTTCAAAAAGTAACCGAAATTCAACAATAAACTGAAAATAGTTCTAATATTCAATTATATGCATTTCACTCTGTTCAAAGTAATCAACTTAGTAACCAAATAAAATTCTAAGTTCTACTGCAAGCTTCAAAACACTAGAGAAAGTTGGATTCTTTAATCTGCTCCGATTCCTCACTAAAGCTGGCCTTCCACATTGAACTGCCGAGATTCCGAGTTCTTGGAAAGCCTAACGCTCTAGCAAGAACCTCCCGAAATTTCAGGCTAATCGGGGCAAAGTTGAGCGAGTTATACAAATTTTATTAAAAAGCTATGGTGGCTATGACTCACATCTCACTTTAACAAGATAGCAGCGGCGGGTATACCAAAAGTGTGGGGAAATAGCCATTTTGTCCCTTTCTACAAAAACAAAGGCGATGTCAGGTACTATCCAAACTACCGAGTACTCGACGCACGCTCTGAAATATCGTTAAGATCACCAACAACCAGTTCGGTTTCGTGAGTGGAGAGTCGACTTTTGATACTATCCACATTCTTCGTACGATCATAGAAAAACACCGACTTAATAAAGACAACCGGTTAGAAGTATTTATTGACCTCGAAAGTCGTCAGACCACATGCCTAGAGTTCTCGTTTGGCCGGCATTAAGAAAGCACCTGATCGCGGAAACATTAAACACGCCATTGAGACCTACCATCAAGTAAGTACCAAGATTAAATGTGCGCATGGACTGACCCAAAGCTTCAACGTTAATGCAGGCGTACATCAAACTCGGGCTTTACATTAACTCGGCTTAACTGAGTTAAACTCTTTAATCTGGTGATGGTTTTCCTTACGCGGGAAATTCAAGGTAACCTTCCTTGGACACTGCTGTGTGCTGACGATGTAACCCTTTTCGTACGCGACAAAGCCATCTTCCAAGAAAACCTGAACTGGTGGTTTGCCGTCTTTTAATTGAATGGGCTACGAGTAAGCCGCACAAAAACCGAAACAATCGAGTTTCATTTTGCCATAGCGAGTTGTGAGAGTTGGGCTCATACAATAAATAACGCCTCCCTCAAAATCATTGATAGCTTTAAATACTTGGACTCGCATGCCACATTTCGAATGAGAACTTTCCACCGAATTCAATGTGGATGGAAAACTGGCGAGCAGCCTCCTGTGTTCTGTGCGGCAAGAAAATCCCACAAAAAATTAAGAGGAAAACTCAACAAAAGCATGATTATGCCGGTAATGACATATGCATCCAAGTGCTGGGTTGTACCACGTAAACTAGAGCTGAACTGCACGCGGCAGAAATGCAAATGCTGAGGTGGACAAGCTGCGTTAACAAGATCCAAAATACCTTTATTTTTGGTAGCAATGAAGTTGCTCCAATCAACACAAAGCTCCTGGAAAACCGCCTACGCTGGTGCGGTTATGTAATGAATGAGACTACCAGAGGATCACGCAGTTAGGCAAGTGTTGCAGATGGAGGTAGCAAAAAGACGGCCAGGAAGACCACCAAAAACCTGGAAAACACCATTAAAAACGATATGCGATGCAGAAGCGTCAACGAAGAGACGACTCAGGACCGCGTGATTTGGAGACTTCACAGAAGGAGAGCCGACCCGAAATAGGATAAGGGTAGGTTAAAGAAGAAGTAGATTGCCAAGTTGGTCAATGGATTAGCTAAAGTGTCTCCAGTTTTTATCAAAATATAAAACGCTTGTTGAATTCTCACCTAAGTCATAGGTCATAAGTCATACTATAAGTAGTTCTCTGAGCCACTAGCAGTACCGAAACGTAGCTTGGAGCTGAGTAAAACAATTGATCGCGTGTTTTGTGGTACCTCTTCCGCTACTCATCTGTTCAAGTTCAGAATAGTAGCGAGAGCAGAGCAATGTTTTCGGTAATATTGCTGCTAAGAAGATGTTAAGGCAAACCTTGGATGCACCAACCATTGCGGGATATGCCGACGATATCTCATTCGGAGTGGTGGATAAACATATCGATAGACTGCAACTTGTATGTAATGATGGCATAACAAGGATAAAAAGGTGGTTGAATAAAGCTAACTTGGAACTAGCCGCCCAAAAAACAGAACTGGTGCTGATCAGTAGAAGATAGCGGAAAGAAATGGTGTCAATTAATAGTTGGTGGTCACAGTGTGGAATCCCAGAAGTCTATAAAATATCTTCACTAACGTTTAAGGAATATTTTATTATGGGTATGCTACCAATCATAGGAGGGCCACAGGGCGTCAGGAGAAAAATTCTTTCCACAGTGACGGACTCAATAATGCTGTACACCTCTCCAATATGGATTGGAACAAAAAAGTGTAAATTTAAAGAAGTACTGTAGGTCAGTAGAACAAGTGCGTTGAGGGCCGCGTGTGCCTATAGGACGGTGTCGGATGATGCAATCTGCGTCATAGCTAGCAAAATACCTATAAACATCCGGATAAATGTGCAGTAGAGGTTGTACTACTCGCAAGGGACCAAACCTTCAGAGGAACTCAAACAAGCAGAGCATCAAATGGCTGAATGGCAATCGAAATGGGACTAGTCATCAAAAGGTCCGATGGTGGCATAGGTTGATTTGTCGGATTAACGAGTGGATATCTCGCAAACACGGAGACGTTGATTTCCCTGACACGGCTTTTAAGCGGACGCGGATGCTTTCAAAAATATCTGCATCGCCTAGACTTGGCTGGTCCTTATTGCCCAGAATGCTTGAAAGAGGAGGAGACTGCCGAGCATGTGGTCTTTTATTGCAGCAGGCACTCTAAGAAACGCGAGGACTAAGCACACAAAAACAAACAAACAAATGCATGAGTCGGATGAAAAGTGGAGGGCGGTACAAGCTTAAGAACACGAATTATCGTGGAACCTCGCAACATTGATTGGAGGCGAAGGAATGATGCTAGACGAACACAGCAACAAGGAGAATTGCCGTTTTGATAAATTGCAGCAAGACGAACAGCACACGAATGTAACGGACGATTGAGCTTATTTTGCTCACGATGACCTCCAGACATAGTTAACAAATCGGCATCCCTGTAGAATGAACCGTCGGACTTCAGGTATTTCTAGTGCCGTTAAAGCCCCGCACTGACTAAGACTTTCGATTGCTTTTATGCCTCATTTGGTTGGTTTATTAAAGTAGTGATTCATCCAGATTCCAAATAGCGCTTCCGCACCATTTTGTTGCCGCATGCTCGCTACCAACTTGCTTGACGGTTAATTACAGCCTGACGGTATTAAGTTTGTGCGGTTTAAGAATCTTATTAGGGTCCCGGGACCCAGATTAAGGAAACGTTATGGTTTTCACTGGAGGTGATAAGACTATTCCAACTTTGATCCACCACTTTAGAGGTTGTTGTAGCCGAATCCAGACCAGTCCAGTGGATTACAGCTTGGCTATCCGGAAGAATATCGATATTGCCATTTAAAGAGAAATCTGTGATTAGTAGCCTACAAGCTTCCCCAATTGCCAGTTCTTCCGCCTGGAAGACACTGCTGGTATTAGGAAGACGCATGGATTTTCCTACTTCGAGTTTATGAAAATTTATGAACAGGTATATTCCAACACCAGAATCCATTTGGAGCCATCTGTATAGTTTGTAGTGTCGAAGTTGTTTCGTGAGAACCCCTTACTCCGCTGCTCCTGAGATGGAAAGAGAGTAACAAATTCCTATTGAATGTTACCGTCGGGACGATGTAGTTAGTCCTCTCCGAGGTGTACTGAGCTTGTCGCGATAATACCATACGGTTTTTTAATCTAAATGCACTCATGGTTGCCATCTTCTTGATGTATAGATCTGCCGGAATAACGTGTGTCAGTGCATTAAGAGCCTCCCGAGGGCATGATCTTGATGCACCGACCGTTATTACACTCGCTGTTTTTGTATTATGCTAAGTTATTTGGTAAATACTGGACAGCAAATTGCTGTGGAAGCACAACGTTGAGGAGAGGGTGAAAAAGGCCAGTAATGCGTTGTACGCATGTAAAAGAATGCAGGGCGTTACTTGGGGTCTATCACCCTCTCTGACGCATTGGTGCTACACAGCAGTAGTTAGACCGATATTGCTGTATGGAGCCTTAGTATGGTGGACTGCGACAAGAAAACTGACAAGTTTAATGCCACTGGAAAGGATTCAACGACTCGCTGCTCTGTGCATAACAGGAGCGATGAAAACCACTCCAACGGCGGCGCTGGAAATGATACTCAGCATGCCACCTATTGAGCTCTTGGCGGAAAACCTGGCAGCGAAATCCGCGAGGAGGCTAATGGCTGCGGGGGTATTCACCTGCAGAACCTTCGATCACTGCTCAAAGGAAACTGGAGCTCAGGTGGCACGGACTACATGACTCCGTACTTTAATTGGAAGAGAAGGTTTCGCACTACAATTGAAGAGAAGGGATGGCACAAAGGCATGAAGCCTGGCCATAGAACTGTTCACATCTATACAGACAGCTCTAAAACTCTAGACGGAGTGGGAGCGGGTATTTACTGCTCAAAACTAGGGATAAGGCAGCCTGTCAAGCTGCCAGACAACAGCAGTATTTTCCAAGCGGAAGCTTTTGCTGTGGGGAAAGCCGCGGAGCTAGCCCACACAAGAACAAGAAACAGCTCAATAATTAATATATACATGGACAGTCAAGCAGCAATAAAAGCAATAAGCTCATATTGTATTAAGTCCAAAAATGTTCGACGGAGCAGGGAGGCCATAGAAAGGCTAGCCTCGAATAATCGGCTGCATATCTACTGGGTACTTGGTCACAAAGGCATTATGGGGAGCAAATTGGCGATGAGATAGCAAAAAGTGCTGTTAGACTACCATTTGAAAAAGAGAACGACATACCAAAACCGCTAAATACAATACACAATGAAATGAACGACTACATGAAAAGGCGAGTGGAAGTTAGGTGGACTAATCTGATCACATGCAAAACAACAAAAGGTACTTACGCTCTCGCGAAAGGACTGCCGAACTATCATAGGTATGCTAACAGGTCATAATCTATTGGCTGCACATGCGTACAAGATAGGGATTACTAACACGGACAAATGCAGAAAATGCAGAGAGGATGTTGAGGAAACTTTAGAACACATTCTGTGCATTTGTCCGGCATTATTAAAAACGCGACTAAGATACCAGGGAGCCCCACTGTTTAAGGGCCAGCCCTACTTAGATTCGCCAAAAGCGCTGACATCCTACATGATGTATACTCTAGGTATTCATAGAGGTCTGTGTCCATCTGGTATCGCTAGGGACCAAAATGTCTATGCGTTGCTTATTGCCAACCAGGCTAACCTAACCTAACCTAAGTAATTTGGTATTGTAATCTCTCCCTAGAGCTTTGAACCAAACTACCGTTCGATCCATATGATAAATCTGGTTGCACAACGGCGTTATAAGCCATAAAGTATCCTTGGGTTATAGACCCCATCTTCTTCCAAGTATACGTTTACTGGCATATAAAGCAATTTCTGCTTTCCTTATCCGTACTTCGAGTTCAATTTCCAACTAAGTTTGGAGTGCAGAATTACCCTTAAGTACTTTGTTCGGGGTGAAAGTGAGAGAGTGAGAGAGTTTGCCCATTAATATTTAGTAGGGTAAAAATTGGTGCCTTATATCTGGTGGTAAAAAGAAAAAGTATAAGTTCTGTTTTACGGGGGTTTAAACTTAGGCCACAGCCTGTGGCTCAAGAGTTAAGCTCGCCGAACGACTCGCAAAAACACAAAAAAAACTAAATATACCAACCGAGAAAAAGGTGTTATTTATACTATGCCCGTACATCTAATGCACAGTTGCTTTGAAGTAATAATTCTCGGTACTTTTTGAACAGACGCAAACCATACTACTAGAACTTGGTGGAGTACTCCTTTGTAACGATGGTTGACAATAGTCTCTACTATCTGCCATATCCTCAGGATAATGAGTCCCTAGAGGAAGGATTTTCTTGTTATCTTACTTCTTTGGCTGCTAGCTATTTCAAGCACACCCCCACACACACACAAACGCATACGCATACACTGATTTTATTTTCATTGTTACGAGTATTGCACTTTTGCTGAGATTTGCATAAGCAGTGGAACGCAATCGCTGCTCCTGGGGTAGATGGTAGAGTGAAAATTTGATATTTTGATTTCGTATTTATTTACTGACCGGCTGGCTGGCTAGTTCATTGTCGGTTGTTATATCATTTTCGTTCATTCGTTTTTTCTCTCCCCTAATATTGCAGTACATCGCTCGTATGCGCCGCCGTTGGCTCACCGTGGAGCAGACTGTGGAAGCGAAATAAAAGCAATATTTGCTAACAATACAAAAGTAAATCAAATAAAAAAGCCACCACCACTTTGATTGCAACACAAAATCATCAATGCATGCAACAACAACGCATGCAACCACCCATGGTACATTAGTAACAAAAACTTTTGTTCACTGGCTTCACATTTAACTTTATGCGCTGCAGTTTGAATTCAAGTATCCGGGCACGAACTCCAACAGTTAGCTTTTTCGGATTTAACTCCAGCGTTGGATTAATGTTTACTCAGAGTTTTTTTTTGTACTTGTTTTTGTATTTGTTTTTGTATGTATTGTACATGCCACTACATGCCCGCCCGCACTTGATACAATTCGTTATTTATTTTTACAATAGTCCAGCCGTTGAATTGCATTGAGTGATTTTATGCCTGTCATTTGCCCTTCCATCTGGTCAGCGTCTGTCGACCGCAACGACTATAAATAAATGTACGAACAATTTCTATTTTTTGTTGCTATTCGTGCTCTATTTTTTCCACTTTCATCCATTTGTCTAAAGCCGCTTCACCTGCTGTCTGACAGCATCATTGTGGTTTTAGCTACAAAAAGCTTGCGAGATGACTAAAGCGCTTCGCCCCACCCGCTGCAAGCCGTCGCTCCGAAGGCAATGCGTTCCTTTTTTTCCCTCATGCACGCCAACTACTACATACGAATGTACTCCGCTCTATAAGTATTTTTTATTTTCACTACTTTCCAGCAAGGATTTTCGTATTTTATTCGTTTTTTTCAGCTTTTATTTTGTGTGTTGTCATCACGCTTTGAAAAAATTGTCTACTCATTTTTGTTATTTCAGCGCAGTCGTGCGCTTTTTTGCTTAATTTTCCACTACTTTCATCTCTGCGCTGCTCGGTATTATCATTTTGTTAGTTTTGCCTGGTTTATTAGGGATTTACCAGCAGCAACATCATCACAATGACTCCTCTGATGTCCCTCGCCTGGTTAGGTCGTGACCCTACCGTTGCTTTGTTTATTGCTATGCTGCAATGAGATGAGTTGCAAAAAGTTAGTTATTAAAAAATATATAAATAGCTGGTATTATTCATGACTAAAGGGTGGTGTGAATTTATATTTGTCGTGGGCATAGGTGTGCATTTACTTAGCATAAACTACAAACAGGATCTCTCCAAAGAATTAAGAACGATAAGAAAATGTTGAAACAAATAAATAAATAATTTGCGTTTGGTCAAACTCCTCCTCATATTTGTGGTGTACACGTCTTGATGTTGCTCCACAAATGGAAGGGCCGACTCCGAACGCCAGATATTTTTGAAGTGAAACTTCTTAGGCGTCGATGGACGAGCGAGAATGGAGAGTAAAATTTCAAGGCCATGCAACGTTTTGGGCATTTTCGTTCCGCGAGAGAGAAAAAAGATGTAACGTAGAGGAAAAGGAGAGATACATGCAGGCTATTAGATATACTTTAGGCTATTTTTCCTGAGTTTTTCCTGGTGAGATATAATACTGCCTACTTTTTGGCACTTGTTTAGAGGAAATATATTTTTGGAGCCTACTTTTTGGCGTTATATTTCCTTGGTGCCTACTATTTGGGGCGTTTTTTGGTCCAAATTTTCTTGGCGTTTTTTTTTTTTCGTGCGAACTTTTTGGCGCTTATTTTCGTTTTCTGGCTAGTGCATGTGCGTACTATAAAGTGGTATCCATTCCGGCGTAGGATTTATTGGTATTGCCTTGCGGTAATTTGTGCCGTTGCTGCGGTCCTGCAATCGCTGCGTTAGTGTGGGTGATAACCGCTCGGAGTAGTGAGCGTTGTTGCCACGGTTTGTGTCCGGCGTTTACCTACACCGGTCCACCCTTCTCCGTTTTTTGTAAATTTTGTCTATTTGTATTCTCTGCAAATGTTGTAAGTTTATTTAGATATATATTCTTTCTTTAAGCAAAAAGAAACTATGTATAGGGTGTTTTTTTAGAGGTTAGGTTTTCAAGATGAAATAAAACGTATATAACTTCATGTTATGGCCAAGAATTTAGCTTTATTATAAAGATAAGGGTTTGCCATTATGTTTTAAAAATGATACCCATTCAACCAAAAGTGAGCTTCATCGCTGAATAAAATTTTCTTCGATGCGTCGCGCGAACCGAACCATTATTTTCGTAATAAATTTGCACGATTTGCAAACGTTGTTCAGGTGTAAGTCTATTCATTATGAAATGGCAAACCAAACTAAGCATAAATCAAGTGACAGCTGTCAAAAAGACCATCTACGAAAAAAGTAGTGCCAACTTGAAAACCTAACCTCTAAAAAAACACCCTATAGTAGAACTGGATTTGGAAATCGAATAAGTTTGCCATGAATTTAAGTCGCATACTGGCGGTCTTGGGTACTAGAGGGTTCATCATTTAAGACAGTGGAGACAAGTATTTAAATATATATAAATCAATTTTTTTAACCCATTTTCGGCAGCTGGTCGATTTTTCGACCACCAACTTCGGACTCCAATATCTCAGAAACTAAATGTAAATTTATTGATCAGTTTTCACAAGTTTTAAATTTGGAATTTAGTTAATTTCTAGAGCATAATTTTTTAAGAAAAAAAGGTTCAGGGCAGATTTTTGTAAAAGAATGAAATTATCACTATTTTTACGTGTTTTTTGTGCAGATGAAAAAATAATGAAAAACAAAAAAACAAATAATTGTTACTAATTTATTGTGAAGAGAAAAGATGAAATTAAGAGAATCAAAAAAGTAACATATCGATATTGCAATAATTTTTACTGTTTCATGGACGTAAACTTTAGTGGTCGAGAAATCGACCGCTGGCCAGGAACTGTCATGTAGGATAGAACAAAATCTAGCAATATTTTTTTCTTATTGAAAGAGATGGAAGTGAGTATCTTTGTGGTATAGGAAAGGTACTACCCCTGCAGGGAAAATCACTACTAGTGAACCAAAATTCTAGTTCAGCACTAGTACCTTACCTCCAAAATCGAACCTCTCCTATATTGGATGGTACGCGACTATTAGAAAATACCTACAAATCGAACTAGTTCTCATTCGTCTAATGTCGAACTAGGGCGGAACTATCCTAAAAGGGATGCAGCGGTGGAATGTTGGCATTCCGCTAAGATTGGAATATTGTACCTATCGGGGTACCATACTTTACCACACAATGACCACTACTGGTCTGTTCGACCGGACATGGGGGTTCCAATTGTGAAGCAGGCTATGAGTCGTAATTGGCTTAAAAAAATTAAGCAGTTTTTCCATCTCGCTGACAACACGAATTTAAACGCAGCAGACCGTTTTACGAAGGTTCGTTCTATTAATGACGCTCTCAACAAAAAGTTTATGCAGTTTGGAGTCTTTAGCCATAATCTCTCTATAGACGAACATATGATTCCATACTTTGGACGCCACTCCTGCAAAATGATTATCAAGGGAAAGCCAATCCGGTTTGGGTTTAAAACATGGTGCTTGTGCTCTGAAAGTGGGTACTTATTTTCTAGTTCATTGTACGGGGGAGCAGCAACCCCTCACGATAAAACTATTGGTCTAGGCGCACAAACAGTCTTAGACTTGCTTGCCAACGTATCTGACCCTGAGTGCCACATCATTTTCTTTGATAATTTTTTCTCTTCATACCATCTAATGTGCCTTCTGAACGAACGTCGATTTTTTGCAACTGGTACTATACGCGAAAATAGAATGGGCGATCCTCCTTTGAGAAATTTAAAAAAAGAAATACGAGGAACATTTGACCAACTACTTAATCATCAGCAAGAAATATTTACTGTTCGGTGGAATGATAGTGCTGTAGTCAATGTTATAACTAATAACTCCACAGTCAATCAAATTACTAAAAGATATTGTCGGAAGAAAAAACAAATTATCACTATCCCGCAGTCAAAAGTTATTCAAGAGTATAATCATGGCATGGGTGGTGTGGATCTCCATGATAATGCGGTGGCAACTTACACTGTGCGACAATTTTGGGGTCATCAAAATCAAACCGCACCGGACCTTTTTTTTCTGAAAATATACCTATTTAATAGCAAAACCCTCGCTGGGTTTTTAAAAGTTAGCTCGATTTTTTTTTTTATAGCGTTTTGAAGTTTTCTATTTTCATGAGATTTTGGAGTTTTACCTGTACGCTAAATTTGACTTATAAATCGACCTTTGTTTGATTTAATCGATTTATTTTGTCATAGCTTGATGCAGAAATTTCGTACATGTACAAATAAATTTATTTTGAGAAGAACCTATATCTCAATACGCAATTTTGAATACCAAAATTTCGAAAAATTGTATGTTTTTACCATTTTTTACTGTAATTATGAAAATAAGTAAAATTTCTCACTATTTCTTCTAGCAAAAATGTTGCAAAATGTACTAAAAAAGTCATTTATAAGATAAAAACATAAAACTGAACTTTAAGTTTGTTATTTTCTAAAAAAATAAATTTTTAACAAGATTTTTCTTCATATAAATAATTTTTTTATACTCTGCTTTAAATTTTTTTTTAAATATCTAAAAACTCTGTGGGTAAAAATATTTAACAGATTAAGTAAAAAGAATATAGACTTGAATTCTTATAATTTTTTTTTTTATTAAAATGAAGAATTTTTACGTACTAAAACCTTAGAGACGAGCTCTTTTCGACAATGATTGAATTTCAACATCATCATTATCAGAGTAATCAGATTCATCAGTAAAGAATTCCATATCTGTCTCTTCTTCTTCTACCTCATATTCTTTTTCCTCCTGGTTACTCCATTTTCCTTCATTTTCTTCCTGGTCGTATTGAAAAATATGTTTACTCCACCAACATATTTCGGCTAGTATGGCACCGAGCTCATTTTCCTCGGTATCTTGACTCAAATGGCATCGTGTATTTTTATAGAAATAAGTGCTATTTTTAAAATTATTTTCATAATTACAGTAAAAAATGGTAAAAACATACAATTTTTCGAAATTTTGGTATTCAAAATAGCGTATTGAGATATAGGTTGTTCGCAAAATAAGTTTATTTGTACATGTACGACATTTCTGCATCAAGCTATGACAAAATAAATCGATTAAATCAAACAAAGGTCGATTTATAAGTCAAATTTAGCGTACAGGTAAAACTCCAAAATCTCATGAAAATAGAAAACTTCAAAACGCTATAAAAAAAAAAATCGAGCTAACTTTTAAAAACCCAGCGAGGGTTTTGCTATTGAATAGGTATATTTTCAGAAAAAAAAGGTCCGGTGCGGTTTGATTTTTGATGTCGCACTGTGTTATAGAATAGGTATGTATGAGAGGAAAAGAATGGTGGTGGCCAATATGGACCAAGAGCATTTTGGTAACGCAATGGTCAATGCATGGAAACTTCATTGTATGATGGCAAAAATTCAAAAGATAAAACCACTGTCACAAATTGATTTTTGTTCCAAAGTCACAACAGAATTATTGAATTACGACAAGGTCGAGGACGAGTATGAAAACGAACATGGAGATGAAGGTCCATCGAAAACAACAAAAAAATATTTGTATTTGAAATAAAATTAAGTAAATTGACTTCGTGTGCTAAATTTTTTTCATACATGTTGTATTTTTTTTTTAATATATTTGACGGTTTTTGGCCAGCGGTCGATTTTTCGACCAGTCCATATCTAAAACACCGATGGTCAGAATTTTTTTTTTTTTTGTAATTGTTCTTGATTATGGTCCTATAAGCACTGACTAAAAAGGAAATGGAAAAATTATGTCGAATTCTTGTAGCGGCCGAAGATGGGTTAAGAAAAGAATTACTTTATGGCCCCTTTGGTTTATGTTCTTAAAGACGCATGTTGACCCACAGTTTCATTTACTGAGAAGAGGGAAATTAGGATCAAAAGGAGCAATCACAATTTTGATAGGTACGTAGGTGAAATGATTGAAGGGCCAGTCTTGCACTGCTCAAGTAGCACTAAAGCTTCGTTTTGATACCATTATGAGACCTCCAACAGGCAGATATCTACAGCGAGCCAAAGCTGTTGATATAATGGAGGAGGTTGATTGGATTTAGGTTTGCATATGCCTCAGGCTCTCGAAGAAAGGAGCTCCCAGTGACCTTAATCGTCTAGCTACCAAACCCGAACGATTACAGAGAAAGCACTTAACAGTCTCCTTCTCTGAAAGGTCCCCATGGCTTCTGTAAGGGGGGTTAAATTTGAATAACACAATTGTTCTGACTCGAACATTGAGACTCAATGTTTTGATTGTAAAATTATTTTTATATAAACACAAATTCTGCAGCTCCAAATCGGATGTGCATGCCGTAGCAGGTGGTATTTTTACGTTTCTTCAAACTTAGTTTCCCTGAATTGAATTTTGACTTAA
This sequence comes from Anastrepha fraterculus, assembly GCA_037575425.1. Classification (NCBI taxonomy): domain Eukaryota; kingdom Metazoa; phylum Arthropoda; class Insecta; order Diptera; family Tephritidae; genus Anastrepha; species Anastrepha fraterculus. Next base: position 171,707 of record JAYXIM010024482.1, on the reverse strand, counting down.
ATTCAGAATTTTATAACTGTAGCTCGAAAAACGTGGAGTACAGCCATAAGTTACAAGTCTATGAAAGATCTGATGGGCACCACGCTCCGAGACAGACGGAAGCCTGATACCCTTAAACTCGAAATTGTTCGCGTTTTTACAATATTCAGATATCAAATTATTTTGCTATTTTTTTATTTTTCTTTATAAAAAAATCGTATAAATAATATAATAAAATATAAAAAAATCTATAAGAATTCCACACTTTAAATATTAAAGAGATGAGAGAAGTGAAGCAGAAATCGAAAAAAATCAGTGTAAAACTGAATCAATAAATGACTTTATATTTGCAAAGGTGTAGCCTCTTCCCAGCCGAGATCTAGGCTATAAACAAAGCAGCAAAATCAATAAGACTATGGACTTCCCTTCAGCAAACCTTACCACTTTTGTGGATAGTTGAGCAGCGATCAAGGCATCTAAATCTGAGCTGGCATGCAAATAGTATACCCATAATGGGCAATTTCACAAGCGACTCCTACAGTTCATAATGCGTTGCACGGATACTGTACCTGCGCATGTATACAAACGCTATTTTTTGTATGTACGCACACACATATATATACGTACATATGTGTGTGTAGGCAAATTCCTATATTACGTTATGACAAGGTGGTTTTTCTATTTGTTGTGTTTCTGTTTAATGCATTGTCTGCATTCTAAGCTCCAACAACAACAGCGACAAAGAGACTGACAATAACCGAGTACTCGTAATTTAGTTGTCAGAATTATTTATTACTTTTTGGTTTCTCTGCACAACGCTTTTCTGCTTAGAAATAATAATGCTTTAAGCTTTTTCCATAATGCAAATATTATTTTTCCCCGTTTTTTCATTTCGTGGACTATCCAGAGATTTCCAGTTGCGTGAAAGATTTTTAAAGGTTTGTTTTTTTGCAGGTTTCTTTAAGAATTGGGTATATAAAATTTTTCGATAATTGTGTTTTTTATATATTATATTGTAAATTGAAAATTGAAAAATAAAATATTTCTTTTTTGGACTCGTTTACCTTTATTAAAACATCAAGAAGAAGTGGTATTTAGCACATTTAATTGCCTTCAATTTAATAGTAGTATTAGTGTATGCATTTATCCATGCAGAAGATATTAAGGGGGGAGCCTGCTTTAGAGGCTTCAAAAAATCGATTTGTTCGTGGATTTTTTTGGGAAGGAAAGAAATATTCGATTGAAACGAAAATTTCTGGTTTTATTGTTCAATATTTCAGCAGGCTTCTCAAATTTTTTCATTAAAATATATGTCATATTATGCCTGGTAGAAGCATTTTGCCCAGGCGCCTCGAGGTGCATGTGTCGTTCGGCGGGAAAGATGCAGGTCGCAAATTTCATCTGAAACCAAAAACCCAAAAATTTTTTTATTTTAGTGTAGTATAGGCACGGACCAGTGTGTGCCTTCGCTAAGTCCAAGTGGAAGCTTCTCCACCCATATTCCACCAAGGGAGGAGTGGACCGGGGGCAACACCTGGGGACAGGGCCTCGTGAACCTGTTCACGGATGACTCGAAGTTGGACGGTAGGGTTGGAGGAGGAGTATTCTGCAAAGAGCTCCCCATCAAACTCAAATTCAGGCTACCGGATCACTGCAGTGTGTTCCAAGCAGAGGTGGCCGCAATTAAAGAAGCAGCTGACTGGCTACTTACTTGCGTAACAACTGTTAAGAGGGTAAATATTTACTCCGATAGCCAAGCGGCCATCAGGGCCCTAGGCTCTATTATGGTGCATTCGAAGCTGGTCAGGGAATGCCTGGTCTCACTCTCGATTGCATCAGAATTCTTCGACATAAAGATAATTTGGGTACCTGGACACAGTGACATTGCAGGAAACTGCGAAGCCGATGAGCTGGCCAGACAGGGGACCTGTGAGGCAATGTGCCCGCGAAAGGAGAGGATCGGGATCCCCTTGACAACCTGCGCTCTACTCCTGGAAGGATGGGCTATGCACCAACTCAGCGAACGCTGGGCAAGTACACGAACGTGTAGGGTCGCGAAGTCCTTCTGGCCACGTTTGGATAGGAGGCGTTCGAGGAGTATCCTGGGAATGACAAAATGTCATCTCTCAAATTTCGTGGGCATCATCACGGCGCACTGTCTGCGAGGTACACATGCCGTGAGACTGGGAATCACTTCGAGTCCTTTTTGCGACAGCTTCATGGAGGATGAGGTGGAATCATCTCAGCATATGCTCCTTAGCTGCCCAGCCTTCGCGTGACTAAGATTCAAGTATCTTGGTTCTCATTTCTTTTCTGCGCCTGCTGATATAGCAGGTGTTGATAACTAAAATCTGATGAACTACATCAGCAGCATAATGAGGTTAACACAACCGCGGACTAGTCACCGTTCGTAGTCCACAATCACTCACCACTCCCCCATCCCTTCCCTTCCTCCCCCTTCTCTGTCCTTAAATGGTATCACAAAAGACGAACCAAACTATTTCGTCCAAGTGGGTCCTACTCTCTGGGCAACCATTATAACCTAACCTTACCATAGTATAGCTTCTAGTTAAACCAAGAAAATTAAACAAAAAGTGAGAAATTCAACAATTTTTCGATAATTAAAAAAAAATCATTTTTTTGGAAAAACAAATTCACTTTAGATTGTTTAAAAAGTGGGTTAATCATAACTTTCTTAAGGTTTTTTAGGTTCAACTAGAAGAGAATTTAACTCCGAGTACATTCAATGTTATCTCGTTTCAATAGGACGTTTAACTTTTTCCCTATCTTTCCCGCCAATTAGGAAAAATCGCAAAAATAAAAAACCGAGAAATCGCACTTCGAGCGATCCGGCCGCTCGTATACCTGCTCGACGCTTGCTCACAATTTCTTCGGTAACTGCGAAAATATTTTGAATTTGCTTCTGAAATTTTGAGGACACATTCTTGGATAGTTTGGGAAGACATTTATGCAAAAAACAAAAAATCGAAAAAAAAACCCTTAAAATAACATTTCAAAACAATTTAAAAAAAAATTTAGATAGAAAGATTCTTCCATTATTAACTATAGAATAAATTTTCGACATTGGCTTACGCCGTTGGACGGTAAATCGCAGTTAAATTATTTACAATATTGACACTCTCCTATAACTAAATCCTACAATAAGTAATTCTGTATATTTATAAGCACATTTAATGTAAATCACGAGTTTATCCCTGCACTCATTGACATCGTTCAGAACATTAATCAATTCTGATTCTTCTAATACGGATTTTCCAAAAAAATGTATTCTAACCTCTCTTAGTACTGAGAGACTCGCTAAAAATGTGCTATATTTTCAAGCTCACCAGTATTGCATATGGATCAAGTTTCGTTTCCCATTCCGAACTTATTCTTATTAAATATAAGCATATCACTTCTAGCTCTTATCATCAACATGATTTAATCCATATTTTTTTAAATATATTTGTCTTTTCGACCAATCTAACTCCTTATATATTTTGTTACTATTAACAGCTTTTTGTTTTCCTGTCTAGCGTCCTATGTGGAAGACTTACGCCGTTTGCCAACACACTGATCGGGCCTTATCAGTGCGGCTTCAGACGTGGTAAGTCCACCATCGACCAGATCTTCACAATACGCCAAATCCTGGAAAAGACCCATGAAAAGCTTGTCGACACCCATCATCTCTTTGTGGACTATAAAGCTGCGTTCGATAGCCCGATAAGGGTTTGCCTGTACGCCACCATGTCTGAGTTCGGTATAACAGCGAAGCTTACACGGCTTTGCAACACAACCAGCTCCCTCAAGGTAGGAAATAACCACTCCGAGCCATTCAATACCGTTCGAGGTTTCAGACAAAGCGATCCACTGTCATGCAACCTCTTCAACTTCGTGATGGAAGGGGTGCTCCGAAAAGCAGGTGTTCATCGTAATGGCACTATTTCCTTCCGATGACATTGACATTATCGTTCGCTGTAAGCGAAATGTCACCGCTGCGTTTTCTGCTATCGAAAAGGAATCATCACGAGTGGGTCTGGCGGTGAACGAGGGTAAAACGAAGTATATGCTCTCTATAACGGGGAACACACGGCGTGTAGGAACGCACGTCGTTGCGGACAACTATACCTTCGAAGTTGTGCCAGAATTTATTAATCTTGGCACCGCCGTTAACAGCAACAACGATATCAGCCTGGAGATCAAACGGAGAATCACTCGTGCTAATAGGTGTTACTCTGGGCTAAGTAAGCAATGGAGTAGTCGAGCCCTCTCTCGCATGACCAAACTGACACTTTACAAGACGCTCATCATACCCGTGTTGCTTTATGGCGCAGAGGCATGGATAGTGTCACAAAGCGATGCACCCGCTCTTGGGTGATCAGATCTTCGGTCCTGTGCGCGTTGGCGAAGACTACCGTTCAAGAATGAACCACGAGCTGTATGAGCTCTACGCCGACATTGACGTAGTTCAACGCATCGCCATCCAAGCCTGCATTGGCTAGGGCATGTCGTGCGTATGGATGAAGAAGCTCCAGCAAAGAAGATGTTCGATGGCGAAGTCTAAGGGAGCCGACGCAGAGGAAGACCATTGCTCCGGTGGAAAGACCAGGTGGAGGAAACCCTATGCTCGCTTGGTGTACAGATTGGGAGAAGGCGCGCGCGGAGCAGAGGCGCCTGGAGAGAGCTAGTGAGGTCGGCCGTAACCGCTAACGGGTTGTTGTGGCCACCTAAGTAAGTAAGTAAGCAGCTTTTTGTTTATGTATTATCTCACTCTCACTTGGTAAAGATTTTTTACAAATATTTCTATGTCATCTATTAGCACTAGTAAACCATTTTCTTAATTCTTTAACCGAAAATACGCCTTTCCTTTTCAACATTTGTGTCGAATAATTATGAATTCGGTTTTATGAAAAAACAAATAATGTTCTATAAATTTAGGATATATTATATATGTAGACATAAGGACATCGCAGGCATCTTTGCTACATGACTTCTAAAATTGAGCTGTGGCATCACTTCAACACCGAAATAGGAAAATTGTAATACAATCTGCATTTCTTCACTATCACAATACCACTTCTTAGATTTACTAATCTTCTCTCCTCTTCTAAAAACCATTAGAGTAAGATCAGGTATTGTGGGCTGTTCGGGTAATTTGGTCAAGGTCTGTATTTTTCATAACAATGAACATGCACTAGAAAGATTGCTTATGAACTTCTGAATTCATATAACGGATGTTTTACGCTGCTCGCCTTTTGAATTGGACTCTTTACTGATGAGCAGTTGATCAAAATATTTTGTGGAGTGCCGTCGATTTGTTTTTCAGTGGCGTGTAATATTAATGGTATTTTTTGATGGTGATTATTTTTAGAGTGTGAAAGTTCAGATAGAATTATTAAGCTATTCTATTTTTTCAATTATTTAAATAAAAGATTCTAATACTTTTTTCTTGTAAATGGAACAGTGGCTAATGTGGGCTACTCAGCGTCGGGTATTGTGAACTAGTAGCCCACATTACTCCCTTACTATTTTCCTAATTTCCGTTAAATTTCTTGTGTTTATTTCCCAATTATACATATTTAGACATGCCAAACATGGAGAAATAAGCAAATGGGACCCCGGTATGCTGAAAAAAGCCATTGTAGCTGTTAGGAAAGAGGAGATGGGCACACTTTTTGCATCAAAAACTTTTGATGCGCCGCGTTTTACATTGCAAAGAATGGCAAGGAGTAATGCATCCCCTAACCTGCTTTTAAAACCCTCATTTGGACGTAAGCCAATACATACTGGACGAAGCCACAGAAAAATGCCTTGTAAAATATACATTTGAAATGGAATCAATACTTTACGGCCTCGCAAGGCACGATATTCGTTCCCTGGCGTTTCAATTGACGGAATAGCCAAAGTACCAAAAAAATTTTCGATCCATAAGCCATATGCAGGGAAACGTGGGCTGCATGGATTCCTGCGTAGGCGCAATTGGTTCACAAAAGAAAATGTAAAGATGTTTTTCGATTTACTTGAGCCAAAGTATGAGAAACACAAATTTCCACCATCTGCTATACAAAATGTGGATTTATATGCCGATTTTTTTTGCTTGACAGACTTGCACAAAGCTCTTTGCTTGCCACATCTTTACATGCCATCTTTACGCCTGTTTATTCCAATAAATCATTTTCTTTCGCGCTTATCGCCTTTTTCAAGCCATCGGTGAATCTCAAAGCTTCAAAATTACAACAGTTTTTATTTAAACAGGCTTAGCCTAATTGTAGTCGTTAGTGTGTGAGTGCAATAAACACTAAAACCTTACCTTACTTACACAGCAGACGAGTCAAATTGATTTGAGAAAGTAAATTGAAGATTTCTTGTAAGCTCAACACTGCCACTAATCATATTAATTTACAATTTACAATTCTAACATAATTGTATTTGTATATTATACATTAGAGCCGGTCGTTCCTAGCAGATTATACAATTACAAGAAAGACAGTCAAATAGCGCATAGCTCTAAGCCATTTTCGGGCTTCCGAATCTTAAAGAAGTTGTCTTGAAATACTATAATGCGAAGTTAGTATGAAGATTAACCCTTAACGGCTGAGAGCTTTTTTTATAATACTCACCCATAAGACGATGGAAAATTAGTTGACATTCTAAAACGTTTATAAGAATGAAAACTTAAACTAAACATTTAAACTGATTTATTTAGATATGGATTTAATATATGTACCTGTTTTATAAATTTATATGATTAACAAACCAGGGATGTACAAAGTTTAAATATTTGTTAAAGAAAACTACGATAATAAATAAATAAAATGAAAACTGAATTCTTTTCATGTTCCCGTAACGGGGCCTTTCGGCCGTTAGGGGTTAATATTAACCAAAGTAATATAAATATAATTTTTTTAATACAAACTTGCATTTGGGGAGTTTTTATAGATATAGTAGATAGATAAACTCTTTATTTTGTTTTGATTTGTTACTAACAATGATTATAAAAAAATACTAATAAAGAATTTACCACCTTTTATTGGTTTCCGCGATTACGCTCAAATCAATCGCAGTGTATACCTTCTGCTCAAATATGAACGAGACGTTATCAATAAAACGGTCCGCGGATGACATATGGCAAAAATAAATTTTTTGTTTTTTGGTAGGACTGTTATAAGCTTACATGGTAAATTTCAGCGTGATATGTCACATAGTTTGTTTTCTGTGCTACTGTAAACAAGTCAAGCTCGAGTGTGTTCTTCGAATTTAACGATGGAAATTCAAGTTGAACAAAGAATTTGTTTGAAATTTTGTTACCGTTTTATTGATAACGTCTCGTTCATATTTGAGCAGAAGGTACAAGGTGAAGTCCAAAATGAACAAGACTGAGCTAAAATAGAATCGACAGCAGCTGTGTTCTGATAACTTCGAGTTTATGTATTCAAAATAGTCCCAACTGGCCTCGATACACTGTTTTGCGCGATCTAAAAGCTTTTCGAGTGTTTCAGGTCATTGACCGGAATGGTCTTCAGGATGTCGGTACAAGCCTTTTGGATGGCCTCCACGGACACAAAACGTGGCTCCGAACAGACAAAAGTCACAGGGAACCATATCAGGCGAATACGGTAAGTGATTGATAGTTAAATGCGATTTCTTGTCAAAAAATCACTCACAAGAGTGGATCGTTGAGATGGTGCATTATCACGCAATAAACACCTGCTTCCTCCTTCGCGGTAGTCAGAGCAAATTGGCCAAAATCCTAAGATAGAAAATTGTATTGACGTTTTGGCCCATTGGAATGAATTCCTTGTGGAAAATTCCTTTGGAATCGTAAAAACAAATGAGCATCGACTTGATTTTTGACTTCTCCAAACGCGATTCTTTAGGTGTTGGCTCGTCTGGGACCTTTCATTCGGCACTTTGACGCTTAGTTTCAGGATCATGCTGGAAATACCACGCTTCATCACCAGTTTCAATGTTGTAAAGGAAGCTTTCGTCTTTTCTCGCCTCATTAATGAGGTCTTACGAATGTTGAGTTCTGGGAATTTTTGGTCCTCAGTTAACTTTTGCGAAATGAAACGTTCACAGACCTTTCGTAAGACCAAATTATCAGTTAAAATGCGATAAATCGATGTTTTGGATATATTCAACTCCGGTTCCATGAGTTTCAACGATCATTTCGGTTCATTTTTGATAAATTTACTAACATTTCGATGGAGTTTTCGGTTATAACTGATTTTGGGCGGCCCGCATGTTCATTGCCATTATGTCCTCATAACCATCTCTAAAACGCTTAAACTACTCATAAGCTCTGACACGAGATAGACAATAAGCCCCATATACTTTTTTTATCAATTCAAATGTTTCGGTAACCGTTTTAGCGATTTGAGAAAAACCAAATTTGAGACTAGCTCTTTGTTCGAAACAAATTTTTGTACCGATGACACAAACATACTGACACTTTAGACGCAATAACTTCGCTCACAGTCAAGCTCAGAGTCTCTCCGCGCACACTCATCCGTTTCTTCATTTCCCTCCACTCCAGATTGAACGGGAACCCAATAAAGTGTGGTAATGTATCCTCCTCATCAGGGGGATCTAACTTAGCCATAAGCGTAGAGAACTTTGTCTAATTTGCTTTTCTTGGTTTTAGCTATGATTTAATTTTTTTTTTTCTTAAAAATGTATGCAGAACCAGATAATGTTAAGAACAATGCCGAAAAAATCGTTCCATTTAAATTGATCCCCCCTAATATATGAAGATACCAGTACATATGTACATATATACCATCTCATACATACATATAATATATACTTAGATATTAGATTTTCGTAGGCATAGCATAACTGTAAAATAGAGAGTCATCAATTGATTAATCCAAATCGGGTGGCAGGTCGTTGGGGGATGACATCTAACTACCAGCTAAGTTATGCACTAAATATATGCAAAATAAACGCACACATACACACATACTCACACAGTCATACATACATAGAAGCACCTATGCGCAAGTAATTCAATTAAATATACACAAAGACACCACAATGTAATCATATAATTAGATGAATGGTCGTACATTGGAATACGTGTAATTAAGTATTGAATTAAATTTGGCCAAACTAATTTAGAGTAAAATCAGGCGGAAAACGTCGAATACAAAATGGTAATTTATTTGTAGTATTGTTGGTGTAGCGTCCAAAGCACAACAAACTAAAATGTGGTTAAGCAAAAATTTATTAGTTTACTTGATTGTTTGTTTGTCTGTTGTCAGCGCGCCAGTGTTGAGGAAGTGCGTGGTTGGATGGTGCGTGCATTTTCTGAATAGTAATTTGAATCGGTTGCCGTGTGGTATTAGCAGGAAATTGAGTTCTCGACCTGAAGTTGAACATATCAGTGTATTTTGGCTTGCAATTTCAGTAGTTCATCTTCTGTCTTCCTGCCACCAGCACGCGAGTAACTGAATTTTTAAAACGGCTATGTCATACCAAATGTTAACGAATAACTCAGACCCTGTATCAGATTCAAACTCTTCAATAAATTAGTCCATAATGTAAGCAAAAAATTACAGTTAAATTTCTAAAGAAAATTGCCCCTGATGACCGATTAAGAAAGTAAATTTCACATAATTAGGCGCATAATGAAAATCATCCAAGCTTTGAAATCCAACGGAGAATCGCTCTTGGATTAAGTAGTAAATTCCTCTCTCAATAAACAAAACTCAAACTCTCTAAGGCTCTCATCATGCTCGTTCTAACGTTTGGCATAGAAGCTTGGACGATGACAATGCCCGATGAAGCGTCGCTTGGAGCATTTGAGAGAGAAATTCTACGGAAGATTTTTGGACGTTTGCTCGTTGGCAACGGCGAATATCTGTATGAGCTTTACGACGCCATAGACATAGCGCCATGACTAAAGATACAGCGGCTTTGTTGGCTGGGTCATGTCGTCCGAATGGATACAAACGCTCCGGCTCTAAAACTATTCGATGCGGCAGCAGCTGGTGATAGCAGAGGAAGAGGAGGACCTCCTCTACGTTGGAAATATCTGCGTTGGCCTCACTTGGTGTACCCAACAAGCACCACTTAGCACGAGAAAGAAACGAGTGACGCGCTTTGTTAAAATCACGCAAAATCACGTAAGCCTTTATCGTGTCAATCAAGAAGAAAAAGTCGCATGGAGTCTCCATGTTGCAAAGGGAGAGTAAGAAATAAATAAAGCGAAATGCGTATTATCAGGTTTCTGCTATGGATGAACTCGTGTTTATGTTCCATTTAATTTTGCACCTCCACTTCGGAAGCAGGGGGATTTCGCGGTACACTATTAGCCCTGGGAGACTTTCCCATCTTTGATCCATATTCAAATTAGCTCTTATCCAAATTAACAGATTTCCGCGATTGTTATAAACCTAAAGCGGTAGCTTAGTGGGATCAACCTTGAATGACTCAACGCTTGAATGACTCGACGCATATTGGTAGTAAACTCCCGGGAAGTCTGTGGACACTACCGTTAGTCCAGTAGACACTCTTCTATTACCGTGCCACCGGCATGAGACCACCGACTCATGTACTAGTAACTACCTATACATCGAAAAATAGATTAGACTAGCACGACTGGTTATTGAATGCCGCCACATAGCGCGCCATGACGCCAAGAGAATCAGAGGCACTCAGAATTTATAAGTTCGTTGCAATCCACAAACCTCTATAAGATTATCAACTCTTAGCCGCTGAACGCTGTGTGAGACTGCTTATTGGTTATTCGTAGCTCAAGTTCATATCTACAGTCCTTTCACTATCCGCAGCCTGTGACTCGCTTCTCACTCACTTCTCAGTCACTGGGCTGCTAGTTGTCGTCTCAGAGTCCACTCTGATAAGAAGAAAATATAAACTAGATTGAATAACTACTTTTTCCCGCTTTTATCGGAACTTAGGTATCTGATTCCGAACTCCATTGGAAGCTACACATTGAAAATCGGATAAAGAAGGCCAGCATAGCTTTCTACTCCTGCAAATCTATGTTCGGCAAAAAATTAAGACTGAAGCCACAGGTCTTTCCCTGGATGTACCACGTAGTGGTCGGCCAATTGTAATGTACGGATATCTGGTTTGGTGGGAAGCGCTGCGGAAGGGAGTATCAATAAACTGGGGAGGGTGTAAAGAACTGCTTGTATTGCCATCACGGAAGCAAGTAGAACTACTTATGTTACACTTATTGTCGTTTTGCATTTATGTACTTCCCATCGTCTTTTACGTTATTTCCATCGCTGTAATCAGGAGGCAATCTCTCGAGCGACATAGTAGCATCTTCAGGCTGTTAAAACTGTATTTCTCCGAACTTCGTAGATATCTCTCTATCCGCAAACTGCCAATATTTTTAAGTAGGCAGGATTGGAACGAGAGGGAAATATGTACCTAAGCTGATACCCCTGTATTCACTGACGGCCCCAAGATGGAATCGGAATCTAAATCAGCCAATTTCTCTATTTCTTTATAACTGCCGAATACTGCTTTTGTTTCTCAGGCAAAAGCCTTGCGATGCTGCAGACATGCAAAATGCTTTAAGAATGCGGAAGCGAGGGAGATACTGACATTATTTTATGATAGTTAAGCTGTGGCCAAGCACTGGCGAAACCATGGTGCTAATCCGAACTAGTCAACTTCTGTAAGGAGGTGATCAAATCCCTTGGGTTTGCACGTACCAATTCTCTGATCTGGGTTCCAGGATATAGAAACATAGAAGGAAATGAAATTGTTGATAAGCTTGCTGGGAAGGGGCCGATTGAATTGATCTCAGAGGTTCCCTACCGAATCATCGGTATCCACCTGACTGTTGCTAAAAGGGAATTGTTCAATTTATTTCTCAGAACAGCGCAGATCAAATGGAGCTGCATTTCTTCTTGTGCTATTTCTAAAATTCTTTGTCTACAGTACAATGGACGCAAGACTAAGAAAGTACTGGGGACTTTACGCCATTCAATTTCCAAACTCGTGGCTATGTTTACCTGTCATTGGACGACTGGCATACACGCGGGAAAGCTAGTTTTACCATTTAATTTTTATTGCAGAAGCTGTGGGGACCTTTTAGAGAAGGAGACTGTTGAGCATTTTCTCTGTAAGCTACCGGGCTTGGCAGCTAGACGACTAAGGTCACTGTGTGCGCCTTTCTTCGACAGCCTGGGGCAGTGCGCAAACCTATGTCCCATAAATCTTCTCCATTACATCAACAGATCTGGCTGGCCATAGATATCTTCCTGTTGGAGGTTTCAAAATGGTATGAAAATGACGCTTTAGTGCCACTTGAGGAGTGCCAGGCAAGTACTTCAACCATTTCACCTAACAACCTACCTCTCTTAAAACTAAAAATTTCGCATATGACCTCAGTTTAAGTGCTCATAAATTGCCAAAAATGGAAGTGGGTTGGTCATACTCTACGGAGAGACGGATAATGTAATGGCCGAAAGACAAAGGAGTTAAATCCTATTGCGAATGCTCCCACAAGCTTAGTAGACCAAGGGAAAGTAGAAGCATAGGGAAGAGCTAGGGTGCATTAAAGGACATTGCCAAGAATCGCACAAGATGGCGCGCAGGCGTGGTTGATACCCTATGTTCTACGAGGGATTGAGAACCGGAAGAAATTATAACTAAAATTCTATTATTCAACTAAATTTTGTATTTTTTATAGGACTCTGTTCTCTTATGGTTTTTTTTTTCGATTGGTTGCATGGAAAATCTTTGAAGAAATGATAATTTGGATTTTTCCCTTTCAACACGCAGATGATTGACTTCACTAACAATTTATTCACAGACAGAACGTCGTTTCGAATCCCGGTGAAACACCAAAATTAAGCAAAATATTTTTCTAATAGCGGTCGCCCCTCGGCAGGCAATGGCAACCCTCCGAGTGTATTTCTGCCATGAAAAAGCTCCTCATAAAAATATCTGCCGTTCGGAGTCGGCTTGAAACTGTAGGTGCCACCATTTGTGGAACATCAAGACGCACGCCACAAATAGGAGCTCGGCCAAACACCCAAAAAGGATGTACGCAGCAATTATATATATATTTATATATGTAATAAAAGAAATACTTTTTCTATAACCCCAAATCCTTACTTTGCAATTGGTCCAAGTCTAGTCCGCATCGAACTAGTACGATTTCTTTCACCAAAAAGCAATTCCTGAAATAAAACGCCTGATAAGTAGTTTAACTTTACACTGAAGGGGTATTAACCAAAAATAGAATCCGTATGTACGCATAGCTCTGTATTTATATGTATGTATGCGTATGGGTTTATTTTATTACTTTAAGTTGGTTGATCAAAAATAATCTTACGAAAATCCGGAAGTATTTCCTAGTGTTTCCAAGAGAATATACAGAGTTGCAAGCTTTTGCTGCTAATCTTGATGCGTCGCCTTGTGGAGGAGCGCGGAACTAAGCCGTGATCTATATCATGGCGGTCACTGAGATAGAAAGTACTCCAGTGAACTTCTTACTTTACCTTTTACCCTTGAAAGCATTAAAAAAATTGATTAATTCAAATTTCACGATTCCCACAAGTGCTGTAGTGCTTAGTGGCTTAGAATCTTACAGTGCCTAGCTCTGATATAATTGAAAGATATAAAAATGTATGACACATTGATAGACTTTTATTGAATTTGGTTAGCACATCGTATCACCCATTCCCTTCTAAATGTTCTTCCTAAACTATTAGCGCAAAGTTTGCCTATCTTCGCTCCGTATTGCAATCTTGTATACGAGTACACACGACAGCTCTCATTAAATTTGGTTCATGATGGTTGGTGATTAATTTGCTTTTCCAAAACAAAGTTTAACCATCGAATGTAAATTTACAAGTTGCCTCGATATCCGAACAAATTCAAGTAAATACCGTCACTAAATTTTGCCACTTGTTCAAACACGTTTAGGAAATGATTTGTGGTTGTCATCCTTTCGGTATGGTTAGACAGCGACATAAGTTACCCGCTGCTTCATGGGTCACATATTTGCATGCTTATGTACGATTTTCTTTAACCAATGAACTTGCGATTAAGCCCAAAACAAGTGATTAATCTCTGCTGATGTTCGGAGATGCTAAGTTGAAAGGGTGTGGAGGTCATCTTTTAAGAAGCGCAGAGAGGGATAGAGATACTTAGGGTGAGGTGGGGTGTTGCACTACAGTGCTTTTCATTGCTTCGCCGAAAATCGCTACTGAATCTGAGGAGATAGGACATGAAAAACACGATAAAGGGTACCAAAAAGCATTTTCTAATAATAAGTAGTGTAAGTGGTTGTCGTACCCCATAATGACTTTTGACAAAGCTGTTAAGATATTGAAGAAGAGAAAACCATGAAACAACTCCTATGTGCAAGCATGGCTCTATACAGAAAAAGGCTTTCCACGCTCGGATTAGCCTTCTGCTTGAGAGCATTTAAGAGGTCTCACAAATAGGGTTTACGAAATTAACAAAATTTATTAAATTCACACAATCTAATCTAACGTAAGTACAACACAAAGTATTCAAAACAGAAACACAAATTTCAGAGTGCATTGAATAATATTGAAATAAATATTATGGAACACCCTAATATAAACTAATAATCACAATTTCCAACTATTAGTCATAGTTTAGGAAAATGAAACAAACATTTTGATCATTGAATGTGTACTGAATAGTATTGGAAAAATATTTTTTTGTTTAGGTACTGTAAGTTATGCACTGTATCTAAATATGTGCCTTGTTTTACTGAAAGGAACACGAATTTTCATGAGCGCTGAGCAACACCCCCCTCCCCCCTCGATAATGTACATTAATAATCAGAATTTCCAAATATTTGCCATATTTTAGCAAAATGAAGACACATTTTGAATGCTGAGTAGGTACTGAATACTATTAAAAAACAATTTAGGACCACCCTAATATAACTGTATAGCATAACTTACAGTATCCCCATTTGTGTCTTCTTTAACTAAAGGTAACAGAAATTTTCATGAGCGCTGAATAATGTTAACAAAAAAAAGTGTGTGGACCACCCTAACGCCACCCCATTTACGGTTTCATAAGCATGTGGAGTTTTAGTCAAAGCGGCATGAAGTTTTAAAAACATTAAAAAATTAAAAAAATATTTTTTTTTTGGACCACCCTAATATACATTTATAATCACAGTGTCAGAGGAATGTGAAGTTTCAGGCAAAGAAACATGAATTTTCAAAAACATTAAAGAATTAAAAAAAAATTTTGGACCACCCTAATTTAGATTTATAATCAAAGTGTTCAAATATGTAAACAATAAGTGTAAATTTTAGTAAAGTAAACACAAATTTTCGAATGTGCTGAGAAGTACAATATTAAAAAATATTTTTTTTGGACCACCCTACTGTACACGTATAGCTCACAATGTTCAAATGTAAGTGACTTTTTCAACACAAATTTTCTTGCCTAATGAATAATAAAAAAAAAATGTAGGACCGCCCTATTATTGACATGCTTATACATATACAACTCACAGTGTCGAAAGTGTAGACCTACATACACACCCTATGATCAAAAAGAACCGGGAATGTTTAATTTAAAGGAACCGGTTCATATTTTTTTTCTTATGTTGGTAGGACTGTAAGACACACATCTATCACTTTTCAGCGCCATCGAGAAGAAAGTGAAAGAAATTGTGCTTCAAAATCGTCGTACCAGCTTAAGAGAGATTTTTAGTGAACTTTGCATTGTGGTTGATGTTTTGGGTATAAGATGCGTTACAGCCAGGCTCGTTCCGAAGGACCAGAATTTCGTGCAAAAACACCACCGAAAGACAGTTGCTGAGGAGATGATTTCTGAAGCTCGAAGTGATCCAACCTTCATGAAACGGATAATTACTGGCGACGAGATGTGGGTCTATGAATTTGACATGGAAACCAAGCAACTATCGTCTGAGTGGCGCTCCGAAGACGAGCCAAGGTCAAAAAACTCGCGCCAAAGCCGCTCAAAAGTGAAGGTGATGTTGACTGTTTTCCTCGATTGCCAAGGTGTAGTGCACCACAAGTACCTTCCATCGGGCCAGACAGAGATGCTGTACGTCACAAACGGCCGGGATTGTGGGCAAACAATTCTTGGATTTTACATGATGATGACGCGCCATCGCACCGAGCCCAAATTGTGCTGGATTATTTCACCAAACACCAAGTAAATACTATCGTACAGGCACCATATTTACCATTTTGTTTCGTCATCCCTTCGTCGACCTACCAGGGGTGCACAGAGGGCTGGGTTAAACGTTGGCACATGTGTGTAGCTTCAGACGGGTCATATTGGGTTGGGAAAATAAAAAATGTCTTATTTCTGATCGAAATTTGACGCTTTATTTAACGTACTTAGAATTATCCGATTAAAGTCAAATATGCCCTGTTTTGTTCACAAACTTGTTGCCATTTAGAAGGCAACTTCATTATAAAACCCCCTGCTCCTTATTTGTAAAAAACTCAGACAACCAGTTTTCGCAAGAATCTTTTGAGGCCAACTTGGTATCACCAAGGGCGTTTTCCATGGACCGGAAGAGATGATAGTCACTTGATGCCAGGTCCGGACAATATGGTGGGTGCGATAGGACATCCCATCCGAGCTACCGTAGCTTCTGGCGGGTCATCAAAAGTGTGTGAGGACGAGCGTTGTCCTGGTGGAACACAACACCATTCCTATTGACCAATTCCGCCGCTTCTGATCAATCGCCTGCTTCAAACGGTTAAGTTGCTCACAGTAGAGCAGCGAATTAAGGGTCTGGCCATAGTTGAGCAGCTCATAGTGGATAATTCCCTTCCAATTCCACTAAACACACAGCAAAATCTTCCTGGCGGTCAATCCGGACTTGGCGATGGTTTGGGCCGGCTCGCCGCTTCTCGACCACGACCCTTTTCACTTGGCGTTGTCGTACGTAATCCACTTTTCATCAAAAGTCACCATCCGCTTCAAAAATGGGTCAAGTTGGTTCCGTTTTAGCAGAGAATCGCAAGCGTTGATTCGGTCCAAGAGATTTTTTGCGTCAACACGTGTGGCATCCAAACATCCAGCTTATTTTGGAATCCAATCTTCTGGAAATGGTTCCAAGCGGTTTTGTGGTGTACACCTAGTTCCTGACTAATCGAGCGAATGCTCACATGCCGGTCTCTTTGGACAATTTAAACGGTTTTATCAGCCTCTACGACGATTGGCCTACCAGTACGGGGTGCATCTTCGACATCTACTACACCAGAACGAAATCGATCGAACCAACGCTGTGCTGTGCGAATCGTTACAGTATCAGGCCCATAAACTTCACAAATTTTTTGCCGCCGCCTTCGTTGCATCTTCGTTACCTCTAAGGTAGTAAAAACGTAAAATATGACGAGTTTCTTGCTTGGTGGACTCCTTTTTTGAAGCGCTATAACTTAAGACTAAAACGTACGATCACAACACTGTCAAAGAGACACTCGTAGTACAGATTGTCGTCTTCAAATTTCCGTTTAGTGTGACCCGATGCCATAAGTACAACGCAGGATATGTTTAAATATCGCGCTCAATTGACAAAATACGACATTACTTTTTCCCCAACCCAATATTTTGAAGGAGATAAAATAAATTTGCCTGAAATTTAACTCTATTTTGTTTTATTTAAACATTTCCGTTACTTTCTGATCATAGAGTATATGTGGAATCTCATTATTTAC
Source organism: Anastrepha fraterculus (assembly GCA_037575425.1). Taxonomy (NCBI): domain Eukaryota; kingdom Metazoa; phylum Arthropoda; class Insecta; order Diptera; family Tephritidae; genus Anastrepha; species Anastrepha fraterculus. Next base: position 154,047 of record JAYXIM010024482.1, on the reverse strand, counting down.
GTGCTGATATTGGTCCAATAATTACTGCCGTTGTCAGCTAAACAACAGCCACGCACAGCGAGGTATAAATGGTTGCTCCGAATCGAGCGTAAATGTAAATTTAAATACGATTATTTATTAGGTTTCACATTCGCATGGATTTGTGCACGTAATTTTATTCTATTTGTGTTGGTAAATGTCTTTCGTGGATTAAGGTTTCCTTGTCTTGCCAACTTTATGCCAAAATCTGCATATCTAAGCCCGACATCGCTCACAAATGAGGCGAGTAGTGTCTAATTTGGCTAGATCTTCCATGTAAGGGTATGTAGACATTGCCTATAAGCGTACGCGGGGTATGTATGTGTTTGTGTAATTGTGCGCATGTGAATTCGGTTAAATAAATCTCGGCATGTGTGCGAGTGCGTGCGTCGTTTATACCGCTATCAATCAAATCCGAAAACTTGGCTTAATGAATGGGCGTGAAATTGCAGTTGTTGCGGTGATATTAATCAGTCGGTGCTGCTACCGCTGCTGCTTATCAACATATAAATAAAGGCATATGCTTGTTGTTGTTGCTGTTGTTGTTGTACCTTGTCTTGCCATATTATTAATCACTTAGTGGGCTCTGATGCTATTATTGTTAAACACATAATTATTTGTATCCCCAAATCAACGCTTCGCTCCGCCTCTAACCACTAGAAGCAGCAGCAGAAGTCCCTTTGTTCACTTGATGTACAATTATTTGCTTGCGTGGGTGTGGGTGCCGGCGTGCGAGTTTGGGTGCCTGCGAGTGAGTTTGGGTGCGTGTGTGTGAGTGTGTGTAATTCCAAACTTAATTTGCTGCCCCTGCCTCATGACCAGAAATCCACAAACAATTACAACATAACTTGAACCACAAATGAACATATGGATGCACTCTGTACTCACTCCACATATTCCTAAATAAACTCATTTGCATCTCCATTCATTTAGCCATCCTTCAACTGGCTATATATGCACGCACATACATACATACATACCGACAACTGGCGCGTTCTTGTCTCCTTTCGTCATTCAATCATTCGAATTAATTGCCGCTGATAGTGTTGTTGATGTGTTGAGATTATCCATCGATGTTTCATGTTTGTTGTTGATGCTCTTCTAATGCTACTTACAGTTGTTGTTGGCTAGTTTGCGAATAATAACATATGTAAATATGTGTGGGTGTGGGGGTGTGTGTGTGTGTTAAGGTAAACTATTCAATGATTAAATCAGTGAATTAGTGTCCGAAGAGTCAAGAGCTATGTGGTTTTTGTGTGTTGGTGTTAGTCTGGGTGTAGGTGCACTAGGGTGGATAAGCTTCAGACATTTGCATGTGTATGGAAACGTATGTAAGGTGTGTTTCATAACCATATGACACCACTAATTTTTCAAAGTTTTTTAATTTATAGATTTCAGAGGCAAATACAAATTTTACACGTCGATTAAGGTAATACACGTTATCTGTTTCATTACATAATTTAGAATTTTTTTTACAAGGGTGGTTAAGTTTCAAGGGCCGATATTGATTTTAAATAAACTAAAATTTTTATAAGAAATTATTGTAATTTATCCTTATTATAATAATACTGATATGATTCAATTACATATAGAACAAAATATCGGCCAACTGGCCGCCGCGGCCTCGGCGGCACACCTCCAAAGACAACCAAATGCAAATAGTTCAGTGCTCGGCTCAATCGCATCAATTGAAATCGACAACGATCCCCATTGATGGTTTCGCTTGGTTTTAACTGTTCATAGTAAATAACATGACTTGATCCCACCAGAAACATAGCATAACATTCGCAGCGTGAATATTCGACCGAGGCGACGACGTAGAAGCATCACCGGGTAGTCCTCATGACTTTCTTTTCTTTGGATTGCTGTAATGAGTCCATTTTTCATCACCCGTCACAATGCGATGAAGAAACCCCTTCCTTGTTTGCTGCTGGAGCAGTTCTTCACAGGCGAAAAAACGACGTTCAGCATCCCTTGGATTTAACTCATAAGAAACCCAAGTCCCCTGTTTCTGAATCATTTCAAAAGCATGCAATAGCTTGGAAATGGATTGGCGGGTAACTCCTAATACTGAAGCAAGCTCTTCTTGCGTGTGACGCGGATCCTCATTGAGCCTCCAATTCAGCGGCTTCGAAGGTTTTTGTCCTTCCTTCACGCAGCCGGTCGTCAACATTAAAATCACCATCGTTGAAGCCTCGGAGCCGATCTTGGCACATTGTTTCACTTAAAGCAGCATCTCCATACACTTTTTGTAGCTCTCGATGCGCTCAAGTCACCGTTTTTTTTATTCGAATGAAAGAGGTAAATCAACACTTCCCGAAAATGACGATTGTTCGGCACAAAATCCGACATTTTCACAAAACCAAAAGTATATGATATCAAAACAAAATCATTAAAGTGTCGAAGCAGTTTGTTTACCACATGTCTAAGCTTGGCGGATGACGTTTAGGTTATGTTGGAATCGACTAGCACACACTGCTGGCGGCATCTATTTACAAAGAGCGTGGACTTAGTTGCACATCTAATAAATGATTGCACCTCTCTAATATGCGCCAAACTGTTGAACTTTTGAAAGCTTATTTGAACAACAGCGGCCAAGTTGCCGCAAGACTTAGTCGAGTTAGAAGCTTTTTTTAAGATTGCTCGCTGTTCTCGGCTTGATAGTGACTTGAATTTTCTTCCAACGGGCTTCAAATATTGTAAGGACTTCGTAAAAAACTCCGGATAAAACAACGACTTCTGTTTTTTTTTGTAATTTATTTGATTGACCAGCCTGAATTCTTGTAAGCAAAAATTTTTCCTCTTGTGATAATATTGAAACCCTCGCCATTTAAATTGAAGGCGGGTTAAATTGCACAAAATTATAATTAAAGTCATCTAAAACAACAATCAGCGCCTTCCATCTCTTCAGAAGCCTATTTTCGACTAGTCTCCTATCATTATAAAACGCCGAAAAGACTAGCAAAAGAAAAGATAACGACTCTACAAAATAGAGAGTGAGCTTTCGCACCAGAAACAAATGATGGAAGTCTTAAGTCTATAACTGTTAAAATAACGCCATATAAAAGCTACTCCAGAAAGTAAAAGCCAGCTGATGATAGTTCAAAAATTGTATACCAAAGGTGTCTTATGATTATGAGACGCACCTTATATACATTTTGCACATGTGTTTCTTGTGACGAAACATGTTTTCGGGATAATTGAATCAGTTGCCGTTAATACGCGCAACAGCATATATGGGAATGTTCAAGTGTTGTTGCTTTAATTTGTCTTCGCATAATTGCTTAATTAATTTGCACACACACAAACATACCTATGCGCGACAATACATTCGAGTAAAGGTCGAAATAACTCAAATTTATACTTAGCCCGGCTATTCATAAATATTGTGTCTTATTACTCGTATATTAAATGAGAAAGGGTTGTGTATATGCACAGCTGTGAACATGAAAATAGGTGGACCGTAAAAAAGTTACTTTGAAGTCCTTTATTTTTGTCCTATAAATCATTTTTTCAATAAATCCAAAATTTCAGTACCAATTATCTACGAAGGTTAAGGGATTTCAGATGTGTAGGGTTCAACTGAATAAAAATCTAGAAAATACGTAAATAACGGTTCTTTATTGGCGCCGCTACGCTTTTTAATGTAACATCAGCTTTTTAAGGTTGTACAAGGAACATTAATAACATCTTGCATAAACCTATTTAGACGAAAGTACGTTTTTTATTATTTATTTCCATTTTGTTTTAAATTTTGATGAGTGTCATGCATAGCGAGCGAAATACTGCGCCACAGATCAACAAAAGCAGATTCTTATACAGAAATACAAAATATTTTTTCATGCTCAGCAAAAACTATTTCAAATGGAAGCAAACTTGTGAAAAAGCCGGGAAGCAGCGGAGAAAAATGAAAGACTTCCCTCCAAGAGGACGGCAAAACTGTAAGGTGCTTCACAGATAATCCCATGAAGTCTGCCATACAAATTAAAAAAGACTGTACGTAGAATACTACGGTAAGCTGTATAAGCAGCTGCAATGAAGTCTGCCATAAAAATTATCCAACGATTCTTTCCATGCCCCTTATCTCCATGCCATCAAGAGTCGTACTTGAAAAGAGATAGAGTGTAGTGCTGCCAGAGGCTCAGCTGTCGCCAAACTCTGAAAATGAGCACGGCAAACACTGTTTTCGCATTTTCACGAATAGCTCCAGGACCGAGCACGGCTCCAGCTCTGGGGTCTACGTGGAATCTAGCAGGATAAAACTGCACTTTGCTCTAGGAATGCATACATCTGTGTTACAAGCGGAGGTATATACCGTTCAAGAAGCAATGAACTTTGCATCTGGAAAACAGATGGAGAGGCAGATCTATATGTGTCTGCAGTAACAGCCAAGCGCGCCTTTGACCTTAGACAGCCCCCCAACCACATCAGGGATAGTAGAGTACTGTAAATCCAGGCTGAACCATGTCGGTAGACATAAAAGCCTGATGCTAACATGGGTCCCGGGACACGCAGGTATCGTGGGTAACGAGACCTCTGACTCCTTAGCTAGGATCGGCTCTGGGCCAAAGAAGTTGCCATTGCCTTCTGCAGCCATCAAAGCCACGATTAGAAAATGGGTTACCACAACCCACAAGCGAGCTTGGCAGGCTGAGGGAATCTGCAGATGAACTAAACTGATGTTACCAGTCATGCCCGAGCGGCTGTCTCAAACCCTCCTGTCATTAAGCAGAAGGGTCTGTAGGCAGCTGGTTGGACTGATGACGGGCCACTTTCTGTGGGCGAAGCACATGGAAAGGGTGGACATCTCAGACAGTGTACTTTGCTCAGCTTGTGAAGGGGAGGATGAGACGGTGGACCACTTTCTGTGCATCTGACCCACCTTCGCTCGAATCAGGTTTAAGGTCTTTGGCTCCTTGACACCACAAGATCTACTCAGATTTCTTCGGAAATCGGGTAGCTTTAAAGTAAGTTAAAAGGGAATCCAAGGATAGTGCAATTGACTTAATTAATATCTGAGTGCTGCGCTCGCTAGTTGTCCCGACAAAAAAAAAAAAACTACCAGCGGCGCCGTCAGAAGAGAGAACGACGGCGAGTATCGGGGGCAATGAAATTTGTATGAGCCTTACTCCTCTGCATGGTATGGTAGTCTCTGATGACTTAGAAATATCAACGGAAGAAGAACTTGGCTTTATTTGATGTGCCCACTTGGCGAATCAAGAACAAGAAGAACTGCAGGGTTAAGCGGTCTTTAGAGAATAACTTGTGTTTCTTATGCGTCCGAGAGCATCTAGATTTAGTGGGATCTGTGAAGCTGCCGCCCAAGAAGAAGGCGCTACATTAAATTTGTTAGTTTTATTAATTTAAAAAGTTACAGTCTGTGTCAGAAGAAAAGAACCAGGGTTTTTCTTGTAACTTCAAGATATATTTCGTTCTACTTTTTGCTACATAACTTCCACTCTACGATGCCACTGCTAACTCAGGTTAGTGTCGTTCGAAACTTTCCCGTAAACGCAACCAAACAAAAATGATTGATTTAGGCACGCATTCGAAAGGGCCGCAATTTTCTTACACCGCGGCTGTAAAAGTGATTAAAAAATCAAAAAAGTTTATTGTGATGTGGAAACAGCAGTATACATGGTGAACGATATGAAGTGTTATCAACTTCACACTGCTTGTATCTGTAAAACAGCTCATGACATCAACGTCAAAATTGTTCTAATGACAGTTCAATATATTGTTTATAAGCCATCAAAAGCATTTGCGTCTCAGTTTTGTTGAATTTTTTTTTTTCTGTGATGGAATTCAAACGTAACAGTGTGATTGCGTTATATTTGGCTGGAAAATCACCACCAGCCATTGTTCGTGAGTTCAGTCACCTCAAAGTGAATAAAATGTTGGTGTATCGCACTATAAAACGTTACAATGATACTGGATAGCATTGCAAAATGCGATGGAGGTGGACCAAAAAAAACCGCAACAACGCCTGAAATGGTTCGGAAAATGAAGGCTCGGCTTGAACGAAATCCACGTCGAAGTGGAAGAAAAATGGCCAAGGAACTGAAAATATCGCAAGACAGTATTCGACGCTTATTGAAAAAGGAGCTCAAGGCCAAGTTCCAAAAAGCACACGATCTTTCACCCCAGAAAAAAAAAGTTCGGTGTGAGAGAGCAAAGGAGTTGTTGCGTTTGCACGAACGTGGCGAATTTCCTAATATTTTATTTTCTGATGAAAAAAATGTCCCAATTGAGCAGTTCATAAACACACAAAACGATTTACACTCGAAGCAATTTCCCATCGCAAGTAATGGTTCGGGCCGCAGTGACCGCTGATGGACGCTCTCGAATCGTTTTTATCGAGCCTGGTGTCAAAGTGAATGCGACTTATTATGGGTAAAATATTTCAGAAGCTGCTTTAGAGCCGTGGACACGCAAACATTTCGGTCATAGACCATGGACTTTCCAACAGGACTCGGCACTCTCTCATAAAGCTCGTGTGAACCAAGAATGGTTACCAAATCATGTTCCACACTTAATTTCGTCCACACAATGGCTTTCGAATTCGCCAGACGCAAATCCGATGGAATATTCCATCTGGTCTATTTTGGAGAGCAAGGTGAGTACTAAAAAATATTCCAGTATGGATGCGCTGTAAAATGCAATTATACGAGAAAGGGTGAAAATACCTCAACCCATTTTTTGACCGTTTGAAGGCTATAGTCAAGGCAAAAGGTGGCCATAGCGAGGTAAAGTGAATATTTGTTAAAATTGCAATCATTTTTGAACAATTTTGTCTTTGACATCAGTAAAAACTAATTTCACACAAAAAAGTTATGGTGTTCTGAATAGGTAACACTTCATATCGTTCACCCTGTAAGATGTACAAAAATGTTGATGACTTTTCCGAGTGCGGCTTGAAGTGAGTGACGACAAAAAAGGAGGATAAAGTGATAGTCCAACTTTTTAAGCAGGACCCTTCTTTGTGACTACACCAAGCACGATCAGTTCTTGCTAAAAAGGGAATAGATGTGAGTATCGACATCATCGCACGTTGAGTGAAGGCGGCGAACATATTCTTCCGTCCCACATCATCAAAGACACTGATGTCAGAAAAACACATTGAGAAAGAAGAAAATAGCGTGACAGTATTGGACTGGCCTTCCCAGTCCCCAGACGCCAACCCCATTGAAAATGTGTGGGGAACTATGAAAACGCATCTCGCCGGAAGGCCAGTGCATAATTTAAAGCAACTCGTGCGTCAAGTTCGCAAAATCTGGTCCTGTTTGTCGACTATACTCGACAACGATGGAGACTACATGACTTATTGAGTAATTGAGACTCGTAGTTTTGTACATACTTTCAAGTAACACAAATTTTAAACATAAATCTTTTATACTTCATGAATAATCGCGGTTACTTTTTTCTGACACAGACTGTACCTTCAAGTCTTTTATTTCACTGCTGCTTGCATTTTCCATTTTCCAATCAACGAAAATAAGAATTTACTTTTACTGAGACAATTTTTTATAGGATTTTCTGCTTATCATTACCAGGATATGACCAAGTTTGGCACAAAAATTAAGACACAGACCTTGAACCTGTGTCGGTCTCCCATTTAAATATGAAAATGAATTTCATTCTTAATTTGAAGAAAGCTATTTGGCCTAACTTTTGCATGTCACCCATTATTGTAAGTATTTTTAACAAATACCGTAGATCTGCGCTCTACTTCCATTAAATGAAGTCCAACTATTGTGCGAGAAAAGCTGAAAGGCTGACATTTTGCATTGTTAGCCATAACTGCAAACCTTCACAATTCTGCTTATTAACAATTTGAATACAGAATTTATGACGAAATTGCATTGCTATTCAGAGTCATTCGAAATTATCCATAAGCTTGCATTATTACGATTGTTGCATTACTATTCACTACTTTAATTATATTATTTGAATTTATGTCCACTAAAACCCAATTTACAATGCTACAATGATGTACTCAGCTAATCTAAAATTTACAACTGCTTAATTACAACCTTCCAGATGATAGAGACAAGCAATTCCATGTATTACAAGACCTGCCATGGTATACCTGCACAATATGGAATTATTCATTAATATAAATTGACAATTGCAAGTCTGTTCAATAATTAAATTCACACTCATGGCACTCACGGATATAGCAGAGTGAACGCTGTAGATACATCTACCACTACTGAGACAATTTTATATTCCACTAATACAAGTAAATGCAAAGGCAGGTAAATCATTTTATATTTGCAGTGCAAGGTAAGATACACTCAGCAATAATTTCACAACGGTTAACTAAATAATAACTTTTTTTATCCGCCACTTTTAAAGAGGTTTAGTTGTATATCTTAACTTTTATCTATATAACAGCTTGTTATTGTGAGCTATGCGTATCTTAAGGGTGATCAGATTGGAGGTACTTTTTCCAATATGGTTTTTTCACAGATCACACGTGACTACTCTCAAACTAAATACATAATTTTTCAATATTCATTGACATTTCATCACAGAAAGACTTACGCCTCAACACCCCATGGTGCTTGATCAATATACACCCACGCTAGGTTCGAGGGAGTCTTAGAAGTGGAGGGAGTTACATCACTTTTTCGGAGGAGATTTGGCAGTTTTGCTGTTTGACAACCGATTTTCATGATTGTTGCATATTTAGAAAGGCTGACGCTTCTGCAATTATATATATAACAATGGCGCGTACACCCTTTCTGGGTGTTTGGCCGAGCTCCTCCTCCTATTTTTGTCGTGCATCTTATTGTTGTTCCACAAATAGAGGGACCTACCAATTCCGAACGGCAGATATTTTTTTTATGAATAGCTTTTTCATGGCAGAAATACACTTAGAGGTTTGCCATTGCCTGCCGAGGGGCGACCGCTATTAAACAATTTTTTTTCTTCATTTTGGTGTTTCACGGAGACTCGAACAGACGTTCTCTCTGAATTCCGAATGGTAGTCACGGACCAACCCATTCGGCTATGGCGGCCGCCGAATGGCACTTTTACTGGAAGGTTGCATGTCAAAGTTTCAGGAAAATCAGAGCAAAATTGAGGGAGTTACAGCACTTTTTCGGAGGAGATTTGACAGTTTTGGTGTTTGGCAACCGATTTTCATGATTTTTGCATATTTAGAAAGGCTGGCCCTTCTGCAAATACATGTCGAAATTTCAAGCAGTACTTTTTTCACTCATATTCCTTCAAAGAAGGAGTGGTCGGTGTGCAACATTTGGAGGCAGGGCATGGCAAACATGTTTACGGATGGCTTGAAGCTGGATTAAAGAGTTGGTGAGCGAGTATCCTACGAGGAGCAGCACTGTAGTGTTTTCCAAGCGGAGGTAACCGTCATTAAGGGAGCAGTGAACTGGTTGCCCACTTCGGTAAATACTGGAAAAGATGTAAATATCAACTCCAACAGCCAAGCGGCAATTATGGCCTTGGGCTCGTTGTTTCTGCGTTCGAAATTAGTCGGGGAATGCCTGGTTTCTCTTTCGATTGCATCTGAATACATTTTTCCATATCAGGCTCATTTGGGTTTCTGGTCTTAGTGGCATAGAAGAAAATGGCTGGGCTGATGAGCTGGCTAGTCAAATGAGCGGATTATGGTTCCTTTGACAATTTGTTGTCTGCTCCTGGAAAGATAGGCTTGGCATCAACTCAGCGAGCTCTGGGCTAGTACACAAACACGCAAATGCGCGAGATCCTTCTGGCCACGGGTAGATCGGGGACACTCGAGGGAACTTGTAAGGCTTACAAAGCTGCAGCTCTCGAATTTAGTGAGTATCCCTACCGGACATTGTCCGCTAAGTATCCATGAAGTGAGACATGGGTGATTGTAGGATTGTCCTAAACCCCTTTTCGGAGAAGTTGTCTGGAGGATGAGGTGGAATCAACTCTGCATTTTCTTCTCAGCTGCCCTGCTCTCGTCGGACAACGATTTAAACATCAGGGCTCTCACTTTTTCACTACATCGGCCGATATGGCGGATTTAAATATCACACGTCTGGTGCAGTTCATCAGTAGCTTGAAGCGGATAATTGCGAATGAAAATTAGCCACCGCTGGTCGTTGTCGTAAGTGTATCTGTATCGTCTGAATCAGTACAATGTTCTGGAAAACTATCATTTTCTGAATCACTAACACAGATGAAGCTTTGGCAATCAGACTCTTCCAAAAACTCTTCTTCAAAAAAGAAAAAACAAGATTTTGTTTGCCACAATTTGCTTCGAATTCCGTAAACTAAGCATAAAACCTCTTTAATTTTGATTGCAGCAAACTTAGATGAAAAATAGTCTCGTCCATGTCCATTTTCTATCCTTGGTATGGGTTCCACTTTCACTTTCCTTAAATTATTTATACGATACTTAGCAGTCTCTGCGGCTTATATCAAGTTTTTATAAAACTAATTTTCAAGTATTCGCATATCTGAGAGCTGACACGCAATTACTTTATATAATTCTATATATAATTCTAATTTATATCTAAACTTACAATATTTATAAATATATGCAAAAGAGTTCGATTTCTGCTACCGCGGAATCCAATTAGAAACAAAAATACGAATAATCACAAATAAAACTTTTTCGATCGAAACTTTTTAGGTCACGATACTTGAAAGCTTTTCAACATTCATAATTAATGATGAGCCGGGCTTCTGAGAGTGGCGCAAATGTGTTATTAACAGAGCAAAATTTTTAATTGACTACAAGTTTACTTGCTCACGTGACGTGCTAACATACACAATATGAAAGTCTATACATATATTTAAGTATATTTATATGCATATATGTATCCACATACCTGTGAGTGTATGCGTATTTATTCAGGATACATAATGAGTAATCGAGTGCAGCCACATTTCTAGCATTGCCAGACTAAATGCGATTGCTGAGCGTGAAGTGCCGAGAATGCCGAGTGAATGGCAACGAGTGGCGAGCACACAATTATGAGTACCCGCAAATGTGGCATGAATACTTGTGAGACGTGTACGCAATCAAGTGGCAACATCGCTCTTCCAATGTTGCATGCGGCTGTTTAGTTGTTTAGCCGATGACGTGTAGGTGTGTGTCGGTGTGGACATACCTCATTGCTTTGCAGGCTACACGTGCTTTTCAGGTGAAACGAAGGTATGCCGTCCCCAATGCCCATTCATGGAGCCTCATGGCGCTTCATGTTACAGTAATACGAAATCAATGATTAACTTTTTTTTATACCCTCAAGCAAGAGTGAGAATCAAGATTTATATATGTAGACATATACTACTTAGTCTTCCTATAAATTCTGTGACAAATTTCACAATGCATACGGCGAGAACTTAAGGCAAAATACCACCCAGCAGTGGCTAGAAACAATATTCCTGTGTTCATAGGCGAAACAGAAGATTGGCCAGAAGAAGATTGGAAGTCCAGATGTGAGTCCATTGGACTACAGTTTGTGGTCGGGATTGGAGAACATGGCCTGTCGAAAGCCTCACAGAAATTGGGAGAGTCTCAAACAGTCTTTAGTTCAAGCAGCGACGTCAAAATCCATGGCGACCGTTCTTGCTGCAGCAGCTGAATGGCCTAATCGTTTGAAGACTTGTGTAAAATGAAATGGTGACTATTTCGAATGAAAATTTAAATTACTTTTTAATATCTACATGAATAAATAAAACTAAACAAAACCTAACTTCATAAAAAAAAAGGACTTAACGATTTATTTATATTATTGTAAAAATCTACGGTACAAATCACATTACAGACTAGGCAAAAATGTGTAGAAAAACAAGTCAAATTTAGCAATTAAAATATTAGCAATCAATCAATATCAAGTAACTAAATTGAGAATTTTTACAAAGTTACAATAGATCTAAATAAAGTGGAATCAGGCAGGCAGGAATTGAATGAAGACTCTTAGTTTCGAAGTGCGCGAGCAATAGCTACATTACTCTCAAATTTAGGCTTAAAGTTTTCCCCATAAAAAGCGTAAAAATTACGAAGACTTCTTTGTGAAACATTAAAGCTTAACCGCTCAAATAAAACTGGACAGTCAGCGATGCCATTAACAACGCGAAAAGTAAACGAAAGTGAAAGGAAGTGAAAGAACTATCCTTCTATTTTCTAGAGATTCTAAATTAATAATCTTCAGCCGAGTATTATGGGACGGAAAAGGGGTATAAAATAGTAGAAAACATAATGCCTGTTCACGAAATATTTTTTTGTATGCGCTAAACTCTATTTATCGAAAATTTGTCCTTAGGCCTCCAAATGATAACAGAGAGAACGAACCAGAGCCGTAAACAGCAGCTGCTACGGCCTGGGGTAGCAAAAATAAAGGTAATGCGGGAGGCCGCTTCTTTGCATCTGGTGCTATTGAATGAGCACAAAATTCTCACCTTCCAGAACCACAACAAGCAGTCAGTGATTGAAATCGCTTTCGTAGGTCGAGCTACGTCAATAAACATCAAATGAAAACTGCCAGACAACGCATAGCGATCATCTCCCGGTCACAAAAGATATCAGCATTACCATTGTAAAGCCAAGCTGCCACAGAGTAAAAGCGAAAACATGGAAGGCCAGGTCTTTTAACATAAACACCTTCCTTGTTCACTCCTCTTGGAAGCATAGGGCCTCTAAGACTCTTCCATCGTACACGGTTCTTTGCTGTTGTTGTTGCACCGTCCCATGAGATGACGGCATCTGCTAGCGCGCGCAGCATCGACCTTCTCCAAGTGTTTTTTGGTCGACCGCGGACTCTGCTTCCTTACCGGTTCCAGTTCAGTGCCATTCTCGTGATGCTATCTAGTGGTTTTCTCGATGTGTGACTTATGCTTCGCCACTCTGTGCGTTTGATTTGCCTAAGGATGGGTTCCTCGTTCGTTAATCTCCACAGTGCGTCGTTACTGATGGTTTTTGGCCCCAATATTCTGCAGATGATGCGGAGGCATTTGTTGATGATAGATTGTAGCCTCTGTGTGATGGTGTTAGAGACCAGCCATGTTTCGCTTCCGTACAACAATACGGACTTCATGCATGTGCCGAATATTCGTAGTTTAGCGCGCCTGAAGATTTCGAAATCGTCCATACTGTATACATTTGCCCGAATGCCGCCCTTGCTATGTTTAGCCTGCGGTTGACATCTTCAACTGCTCCACCATCTGCCGTGATGATGCAGTCGAGGTAGCAGAAGCTCTAGAGGAAAACCACCTGGCATCCGTCAACCAATATCTGCCTAGCGTTAATGTGGATAACTCTCATGGCCTTGGTCTTGGCGATGTTGATCTCGAGTCCGACAGTGCGTGCCAGCGCGACTAGTTTGTCCGCCTTCGCTTGCATGTCAGAGGGTTTGTGCGGGAAGAGACAGATGTCATCGGCGAAGTCCAGGTCCTGTTGTTGTAGCAGCATAAACATTCCCCAAACTTACATACGGGCAATGCTGCTGGAGTGGCAGTCCTTGGGCGGATAAGAATCCGGGTCGTTTCGGTAACGTAGAACCAACTGCCGTAGAAACGGTTGTTGTTGTAGCAGCAGAAACATTCCCCAGTCCAGGTCATCAAGATGATACAACGCTTTTTTCATGCAGGGTCGATTGGCCCATGACGTCATCAAGGACCATGGCGAAGAAAAGAGGCGAAAGGGGACAACCTAGCCTTATTCCTGCGTTGGTAGTGAATGGGAAGCAGAATTTCGAACATAATGACTGAAGTTAAGGGAAGCTAAAGAAGTAAGCGCATCAATTTTTGCTTTTTTTAGCTTCCGTTAACTTCAGTCAGGCGCATCCAATTTTAATTACTTCTTTAGCTTCCCCTAACTTCAGTCAGTGTCCATGTTTGCTTATTTCTTTAGTTTCCCTTCCCCGCAATTCTGCTTCCCATTCACTACCAAAAAAAATGATCGATCACGTGGATCACAAGCCATGGGGTCTTGCCTATAAAACAGTCATGTCCAAAGTAAGAAGTCCCCGAGCTCCTCAGCCGACTTGCCCGGTACTGCTTGAAAAGATGGCCATCTCACTCTTTCCTCCGCAGGATCCGCAGGAGGATCTGAATATGGATGTATTGTGACGAATGAAATCTAGAAATGAGTACAATTTTAAATTAATAAAATTAAAGAGGTCACTGAAGGAAAATTTCGTATTGAATCGAATTCCAAGAGCCTTAAACTCTGTTACTCCTTTTTGTACATTAAATGTTAAATATATTAATTTATTCATTCCTTCATCAATTAAAGTACAATTCAAATAGATTACTAATACTAAGGCTTAAGTATAATTAATTTATCGTTAACAATACCGTGAGATACATTAGTCACAATTCAAAAAGTGCATCTCCAGATTAGGTCTTGATTTGAAAGTCTCTGGTGAGATAGAGAATATATTTAAATTTTTGCATAATTGGTTAGACTGCTTTATACAACGTGCAAGCGGTTCATTTCGACTAAAATTGGTCTTGTGATAAGGTAAATGGAACATATTGCTGAGTCTAAGGTTACGAGTGGGACAATTAAAAGGTATTAGCTTCAGCAAGAAGTGGCATTTGATATGGTTCGTTCCCGATGAAATTTTTCTCCGCATTTCTTAAGTTGGCAATGCTAACAAAAGACATATACTTTTATATGCAGGTAAATTTCAAGGCCAACGAAGTGAATGAATAAGAAATCTAGCGAAACGTTTCTGAAACTTCTCAATTCTTAAAGATGAACCCATATAGAATGGATCGCAAATAATGCTGCAATATTCGGGGTTTGATCTCACAAGAGAAAAATACAAATTCCTTAGCGTAGAAATATCCTGGGACTCCCTTGAATTCCTTATTGCAAAGCCAAGCATAGATCAAAGTTTGGCAATCAAAAAGTCTATTTGTTTAGAAAACGACATTTTCGATGTAAACTCGGGGGTCATGAGTCTCTCTTTTCATAAATTTTTTTGAGACATGTGCTGGCATTTACCAACATTATGAGGTAAGGAGTTATCATCACACCAAGCTTCCAATCTTGTTAAGTTTTCTTGAAGTCTTATGCAGTCAGTTATGTCCTCTATCCGACTGTAAATTTTCAGGTCATCTGCATACATCAGACAACGTCATGTCTCGAAAACGTCTGGAATGTCATTAACAAAGATTAAGAACAGTAGTGGCCCAAGATAGCCTTGAGGTCACGTGAGGTACCTGAGGTAACTCTGATGGCATTAGATTTTATGTTATTTATACGAACGAATTGAGTTCCATCTTTTAGATAAGATGCAAGCCACTTAAGTAAGCTAGAATTAAGATCAATTGAACCCAGCTTTTTAATCGAAAAATCGGTGAATATGTAGGTCGGATGTAGGATGTGTAAATTTTTTGAGGTATTTATTTAGCCATATCTGTGTTCGTCGGTGCCACGCCCACTTTTGAGTCCCAATAGAGGCATATAAAATTCGGTACACGTATTGATTCCCACCTCATTTAGACCCGAGATACATAATTATTATTGAGGTCGTATGAAAACCAGGCCCACTCTTTATAAGTCAGTGAGGAAAAGTTTCATCCGCCCTCTGATGTTACAAACTATAACGGCTACTGCCTATGCGTATATTCGATTCCGAAAACCAACTAAATTTTACTAAAATAATTAGGGGTATATAAAGTCGGGCCTGATCAAGTATAGTACTCCCTTACTCGATTTTTTTTGGGCAGTTGCATTTGTATTGCATGTAAATTTGACAAAATATGAGCCCGTACCTTCATACCTACAGCCTAATGCAATTTTTTATTTGAGCTACGGGCAATGAGTGCGAGCGTGTATGTGTGTGATGTTTATTCCTTTGCAAAGCTGAACACTTTAAATGGCTTGCAGAAAGCGCCTGAAAATCACCCAGAGCTAACAATGCATCCGCATGTGCGTGTGTTGGTGTATTGCTTGATAGGGGCTTGCTGTGTTTGTGTTAGGGTATTTGCGTATGCAAATTCCGAACGAAGCGATTTGCACTATCGTTGCATGTGTTGGTTTAAGTGTGCGCTCACGTAAATGGTTGTGTTTATTTGTAGAGATGTGTGAGAGTGGCTGGCGTATGTTTGGATGTGTGCGAGTGTGTGTGTGTGTCCGCACGTTTGGTTGACCAAAATGTCAATGTTTGGCATTTAAGCACGTTCGGTTAATGGACCAGAATTTGCAACAGATTGTGAGGAGATTATGGCCGCTTGCCCTCACGACCGCTACCATTCTCTTGCTCCAAAGCTATTATACATATGGATGTGTGTGTGCGCGCATGTGGAGTTATCGGGTGTGACACGTCGCTATGATCACACAATGTGTGTTACACGAATGGATGTCTGCCAATGTCATTTTGCGTATTTGCGATTTGCACACAAATTCAATTGTTCCCATTTGTGATTTGTGATTTTTTCCCGGTGGTGGAGTTTAAACAACTTTTGCGTAGAATCAACAGATTAAAAAGTTAAATTTAATTAAATTAGTTTATAAACGAATTCGAGATCGAGGCTTTTATTTGGAACTGCTGGTAAGCGCGGCTTCGCGTGTGTGTGAAATAAAACGAATTTTATAAAATGCTTTGCTATTTCCGGTTGAATTTAAATTACGTATTTCAATAAAATTTTTATTTTTATTTCGAAAATAGTTCACTTTAGTAACAGGAGTGGCGTATTCCCATTAAATATTAGGTGGTAACACCATTAAAAATATTGTTGGGATCAACTTTCATTTGATACGAGGAAGCATTATCAAAACGAGGAAACAAACCATTTTAGTTTCTAGTGAAAGTTAAAAAACAGGTGGCAACACCATAAAATAATATTTTTTAAATAAAATTTTATTTTTTCTTTAGAAATTATTTCTGCTGACATTGTATTTTAATATTGTAGTTGATTCAAATTACATAGAATTAAACGACTGTCATATTTGTATTAATTAGGTGGCAACGCCACTCAAAAATATTTTTAGGCTCAACGTTCATTTGGTACTCACATTACCTTTTCGAAACGAAAAAGCGAACCATTTTGTTTCGATGTAAATTATAAATAAACATAAAATAGGGGGCAACACTACGCAATAATATTTTTGAAATAAAAGGTTATTCTTCCTTTAGAAATTATGATAATAACAGTTAATTCATATTAGAAATATATGACTGGCATATCTATATATTTATTAGATGGCACGCCACTCAAGAATAGTTTTGGGCTCATCATTTAATACGTACACTACTTTTTCGAAACGAGAAAAGCGAACCATTTTTGTTTCAATGTAAATTTAAAAAAATAGGTGGCAGCACTATGCAATAATATTTTTTAAATAAAGTATTATTTTTTATTTGGCAATTATTTCGTCTGATTCCATATCGTAATTGTTAATTAAAATTAGTAAAATGATTAGCATATTTACACTAAGGATTAAGTGGCAACGCCATTCAAAAATTATTTTTTGAACTGAACTTTCATTTGATGGACACATTATCTTTCCTAACTTTTCTTTTTCAACTCACATCTGTTTTAGGTAAATTACAAAATTTGGGGGCAACACCATAAAGTAATATTTTTTATATAAAGGCTTCGCCATTGAAATTTATTTCTTTTGACTCAACTTTCCGTTAATACCGACATTACCTTTTCGAAATGAAAAATAAAACATTTTTAATTTGTAGATAAATTAAAAAACTAAGTGGCAACACCAAGAAATAATATTTTTAATAAAATTTTTTTTCTTTCGCAAATATTGATATCATAACTTAAAAGTTAATTCAAATCAGTGAAATGAGCGGAATATTTCTATTAAAGATTAGGTGGCAACGCCACTCAAAAACATTTTTGGGCTAAACATTCACTACATACCCACATTACCTTTTTGCAATAAAAAATATTAAAATTAGTAAAATTAAAAAAGTAGTTGGCAACATCATAAAATAAAATTGTTTCTAACATAACCTTATATACAATTTTTTATGTCAAAGTTTTTGTGTCTGTTACCATATGTTAAAATGTAGTTACCTAATTCAAATTATTGAATTTATCGGCATATTTCTATTAAAGAAAAACTGGCAACGCTATTCGAAATTTTGTTTAGACTCAAGTCTCTTTTGATACTCACATTAATCTTCCAAAACGAAAAAAGCCAAAAAATTTTGTTTTAAGATAAATTAAAAAATTAGGTGGCAACACTATGCAATAATATACTATTTTCTCAACATTTCTGTTCTCTCTTGAACATATTTCATTTGTTACCATATATTAATAGTTATTTCAATTTGGTTTTCATATTCCCATTAAAGGTTAGGTGGCAATGCTATCCGAAAATTAATTTAATTTTAAATTAACTTTCATTTAAGACTCTCACTACCTTTTCAAAAAGAATAAACAAACAACTAAGTTTTTGATAAATTCAACAGCTAAGTGGCAACACCATACCCTAATATTATTTGACCAATGATAATATTTGATTTATTCTTATACAGCCGCGTAAAGCAGAGTCTGCTTTCATGGAGAAAATGCGCAACACCATTAGGAAAAAAACCATCAAAAGTCAGCGAGAATTTTGAGCCGCGAATTTTTCAAACGAGAGCTTTATAGCTTAGGCATTGAAAATTCCATTTAATATTATTTTGTTTTATTATTCATTGTATATTCCATCTGAATTGTAATCATTGGTTGTATGGATGTAATACTCCACTGACTTGAAGTAAATAAACAGTTTTGAAGATAATTTTACCGAATAGCCATAGGTATAATAAAATTTCAAAATTCCGGGATAACAACAACTAATCAAGGTATGAATTATTCAATGAATTATTTTTGAAACAATTTTCTTATGTATAAATATTGGATTGTTCGGAAAGTAATTTCGTTTTTTTGTGGTGAAATTGAACGACGATCTTAAACCCAGGCCTTTCAAGTGGTCATAAACAGTTAAATTCGATAAATTTAGCCTCTTACCGATCTCACGTGTTGTTATTCGCCCGTTTGCTTCAACGAAAAGGCGTCTTTATCAGCTTTAACCGGCCTTCCAGAACGTGGAGCATCTTCGACACCAAAATTATAGTTCTGGCACTGGCATATTGTCAACACATCTTCTCCATGCACATCTGTTAATTTCTTTCTGGCTTGAACAGCATTTTTATCTTTTCTATAGTAAAAAAGTAAACCATGACAAAAATGCAGCTTATTGCTCTCCATATTTAAAAGGGCACCAACCAAAAACTACTGTGTAAAATAAATTGAACTTATTCACACAGAAGCCTTGCTTGAATATAATGACAATGCGACGTAAGTGTGAAGTTAGCTGTGAAAATATACAATTAAATCCTTTGTCGGGAAAAAACGAAATTACTTTTCGAACAGCCCAATATTTAACACTGGCGATTTGAATGGATTTGATTTGTTTTCATTCATTTTATAAATTACCCAGTAGTACATCAGAAACCAAGACCTTGTTATTTTGGAATGTTTCCATTGAAGCCGGTAAAATGCAATAAAACATATGCGAATAATCTTAAATACAAAACTTATATCTCTCATTCTTTGTTTAGCTCAGCTTGTCTACAGGTATAGGGTCCGGCTCTCGAAGTATAACCAATTAAAAAGGCCTTAAATTTAGTTTGGAAAATTACTTTTGTTCAATTCAAAGTAAAAAATGTGTGAAAATAATACAAAATTAAAAATCAATTTACTTTGGCTCGCAATGACCACCTTTTGCCTTGGCTATGGCCTTGAGACAACTGCCATATAAAAACATATGAGAACATGGAGCATATAGACCAAAATGAAGAGTTTTATGACTCAAATTTTCTTTTATATAGTAAAAAAATCATCCAAAACCAAATTCCAAAGAAATAATGATGAAAAATTATAAAAAAGAAAATGCACAAAAATAATGTACCTTAACAGATTAAAAGTGAAGCCGAAATAAAGCATCGGAGCCATTTATAAATATACAAATTATGTGTTCGTCCTCTTGCATAATAGGTACAAGTGCCAGATCCCATTTATATGCTTGTGTTTACAATATTCTTTACATCACTTCATAAGCGAACTAAGTTCTTAAAAATAGTTCATAGTTAGAAGGCATCACCAATACTTATCTGACGACCTATGCGATTGCACTTGTATACTTGTGTGCGCATAAAAGGCAAATGAGTACCACTCCAAATGTGCCTACAAATATACAACGAATATTGAAAATTATGCTTGCAGGTGTATTGACTGCATTGCAATTTGACAAATTATGAGCACCTTACCAATTTCGAAACAACTTTTTATTTCACTGAAATCAATTCTGTATACAAAACAGCCACACATACGAATGACTGTAGTTCTGGCTACTTAAAAAGGTGCTCTCGTACAATATCCGTATGCAAGTGTGCTCGAAAATCCAATACAATTTTTCAATGGTTCTCTTTAAAATTTCCAACACTTACTGCTTTGCCTCATTGGTAATCGTTGTAAAAGTACATTTCATTGGCAAGGAACTTTTACGTATTGTCAATTGCATTGCTACTAAGAAATCACAACGACGAGTAAAGGGCAACTGTTTACAGGCATGCAGAAAAGTCTGCATACGACTAAGTGTAAATTTATTTTGAAGAAATGAAAAAATTAAGAAAATGCGTGTGATAAAAGCGAGAGCAATTTGTAATTAATTGTAATATAAGTATAAGTATAAGTATAAGTATAAGTATAAGTATAAGTATAAGTATAAGTATAAGTATAAGTATAAGTATAAGTATAAGTATAAGTATAAGTATAAGTATAAGTATAAGTATAAGTATAAGTATAAGTATAAGTATAAGTATAAGTATAAGTATAAGTATAAGTATAAGTATAAGTATAAGTATAAGTATAAGTATAAGTATAAGTATAAGTATAAGTATAAGTATAAGTATAAGTATAAGTATAAGTATAAGTATAAGTATAAGTATAAGTATAAGTATAAGTATAAGTATAAGTATAAGTATAAGTATAAGTATAAGTATAAGTATAAGTATAAGTATAAGTATAAGTATAAGTATAAGTATAAGTATAAGTATAAGTATAAGTATAAGTATAAGTATAAGTATAAGTATAAGTATAAGTATAAGTATAAGTATAAGTATAAGTATAAGTATAAGTATAAGTATAAGTATAAGTATAAGTATAAGTATAAGTATAAGTATAAGTATAAGTATAAGTATAAGTATAAGTATAAGTATAAGTATAAGTATAAGTATAAGTATAAGTAGAGGCCTTATGCTCTTCAAAGGAGTACTCAAGAGACAGCAAAAGAAGTGTTTATTTCTCGGAAATGTTTGCAGAGTTAAAGTAACACGATTTAAATTTTTAACAGCTCGCGGGCATATTTGCTCACCTGCGCAAAACTAAGGATTTTGCCTATATGTCTTTCGGAAGCTCCTCTGTAGGCATCAGAGATGTCTATAGCCGAATTTCGGGATACCAGGGTAACAGGATTCCGGTCTTTTTTAAGTTCCGAAAATGCCTAGACTATTTGCCTACAATCCGGTTGCCATTTTTATTGTAAGACAAATTGTTGAGGAAGCAATTGAATTTAACAAACCGTAGATCTTACCCAAGCGTTCGACAGAGTTAAGCTATGAGATGTAATCAAGTTATTACGGAGAAAAACCTACGTGAAAATATAGAAGCGCTAATGTAGGACTTAAATACTGTCAACAAAACAATTATCCGGCAAATGGCTTATAATCAGATCCAATACCTATTACAATGGGTATTCGACTAGACGACAATCCAAGGCCAATACTATTTAAATTTTATTATGCATGCAATTATCGAGAAAGCACGAGAAGCAGCTCTTGGATAGATTGGGCAGCAAAAATATTAAAATAATATGCTGAACCGAGCTTCAGCGACTTCTGTTCGAGTTTGAAATATCGGCTGGCAAATTGAATACAGAAATCTCAGCTGAAAAAAAAAAACCAAATCTATGGCCATATCCAGAGACCACCGACAAGCAACAACTGTTGAAACGCTTTCACTTAGAGTTATCGTTATTCACTAGTGACCTTCGGCGCATAAAAATAAGAATATTTTACTCCAATGTGAGACGTGGAACCTTGCCGCCTCTGACCCCCAAATGCTGCAGGTTTTCACCAATCGTTGTCTCCGAAAAATATTCAGACTTTTCTGGCCCGACACGATCTTAAATACTGACCTGTGGAATCGTTGTAACCAGACATTAATACGCCTGTCGTTTCCACGACAGTCGGTTCTACGTTACCGAAGCGACCCGGATTTATATCCGGCCAAGGACTGTCACTCCAGCAGCATTCACCATATGTAAGTCTGGGGAATGTTTATGCTGCTACAACAACGCCTGAAAATCTAGAAAAGGAAATGGAGCTAGCTCGAGCACATCTTAGAAGGAAATCAAACCGACATCACTCGCGGCGCAGTCCACTGGAAACCTCATGGCAGCCGTCGCAGAGACAGACCAACACTGACCTGGTGGCAGAATCCGGAAGCTGAAATATTTTAAACCAACAAAACCTGGAGCGAAATCAAGAGGTTGGCGCATGGCAGAGGGAAATGGTAGAACTTTAATGCGGCCCTTTTCTCAGCCGGGGAGCCATATGACCATTTATGTATATATATATGTATATATATTTGCACATCTATCTATACATAGATTAAGTTAGGTTTAGCAGCCACATCGCACATAGGAACAGCGATGTCACTTAGACCACGAAATGGGTCCGTTGTGAGCCAAAGAGGCTGGACTAGATTTCTCCTTCCATACTGAACCATCCTGAGCTTTTGACAAAGCGTAAAAGGTTGTTGATACATAAGGTGTATAGATTATTATCTAATTAATAGCTAATAATCTAATTATAATCTAAATAATTATTTATATTTATTAAGAAGTAGAATCTTAAATATCTGTTCTTGCTTCTGCCTAGAGCGGGGCATGTGCAAAAAGGTGTTGCATAGTCTCCAACTCCTCCTCATTTCTGCAGCTACGACAGAAATCATGCGTGTAAACGCCTAATCTACTTGCATGATTTCCTATGAGACAATGTCCTGAGAGGGCCCCCTCTAAGGTCCTGATTTGAAGTCTATTCAGTTTTATAATACTCTTGGACAGACGTAAATTTAGCCTTGGCTATGTTTGCCTAGCAATTTCACAGGTGTTAACGCTAATCCATCTTTGATTTGCAGAATTGATTAATGCGTCCTTAATGAGAAGCTTACAAGTTGCGAGAGGTACCCCTATAAAATTACTTATGTTTGGCATACAGGTACCTTCTCTTGCAAGTTGGTCTGCCCTACAGTTTCCTGGCATATCTCTGTGGCCTGGAACCCAGCATAGGATAATACGATATTGTTTGGCTATCGCATGAAAAGTTTAGCGACAATGTAAGACACTCCTAGATGTTATTTGGAATGCATTCAGGGCCCGAAAGGCAATTTGGCTGTCTTATAGAATACAGATATCTGTTGATGATATTCTGTTTATCTTTAATCATTTTAAGGCTTCATGAATAGCGTTTATTTCCGCTTGAAGAACACTACAGTGATCCGGTAGTTTAAATGACTCACTGATAGAAAGCTGTTAGCAATATAACTCTAATCCTACACCGGTATCCATTTTAGATCCGTCCGTGTAGATCTTAACGGGTGTGTTGGGTGATGGATCTTCTTCAAGCCATTCCAGTCTAGAAGGGTATATCCGTATAGGAGTCTAAGATGGTTGAGTGCCCATGTGTGATAGTCTTCCATTGAGAACTCGCTCTAAGCCTTAAAGCGTAACAGCCTGCTGAGAATTTACAGAAGATATCTAGGGGTCACAGATATAATATGACATCAAAAGCCGTGGATGGCGTGGTTTTCATGACGCCACATATTGCTAATTCGGCTATACACAATTGTTTAGGAAATCTTAAAAAGACGTATTTTCGTTTGTTTGTTCTAAATAACAGTGGGCCGAAAACTTTCTTCAACATATTTTTTTACTTTTTTTTACTTTGGGCTCTTGAAAAATTTCTGCTGAAATTTGTGTTCCTCGGGTTATTTTCAAGAGATATCTGCATCTCATTTCGGTTCATAAATCCTCTGAATTTTCAGTTATGACTCCTTTTTTTCATCAATTTCTTTAAAGATCAGCGCATGTAGTGCAAGTATATTTCAAAATTGCAAATCTCCCCATACGCAGAGTTTTCTGAGCGACTGTACGTTGTGGCCGCATTTGCTCTTTCAGAAATGTGCCTGGTGCCTCATATTGCTTGGGCACCAGTTTGTTGGCCTGCTTTGTGCGTTTTTGCATTAAATTGAGTTATGGGAATTGATTCCAACTTCAACGTGCCATTTTACTTCGATTCACTTCCATTCGCTTCAATTTAGCTTCACTCAGTGTGTTTTAGTTCAATTTGATGCCTTTCACTGCCATTCAGCAAACAGAGTACGAAGGAGTAAAATCTTTTTTGTGCGCACACACACACACTTACATACAGGTATACATGCATACAAACAGGCACACGATGGCGCATGCAAACGATGGCTGATGGCTTTCACCTTCACTCCGACTTACTTCTTTCACTTTTACTCAGTTGCCTATTAAATTGGTTGTATTGAATTGGATTTTGAAAATTGCTGATATGCATTTAGTTTATGTTTCTAATCAGCGTTGTATTACTTTGGAGATTTGGTACGCAATTATGGTCACTGAAGTGATTGCCACACTCGATGCCATGAAGAAGCATCGACGAGCATTGATGTTTGTGCAAGGATAAAAGTGTAGCAGATTGTAAGTTAGGTAAGTACGAGTATTGGCTACGGTCTTTATATGATGAGTTGATAACCACAGTTATTATTGTCTGGGTAGATGAAAAGGGTGCGTAAGGAGGTAAGAAAATTAAATAAAATAAATATTTGACGCGTACATTTCCGTTAGGTGTTTGACCGAGCTCCTCCTCCTATATGTCGCGTGCGTCTTGATGTTGTTCGCCAAATGGAGGAACCTAAAGTTTTAAGTCGACGCCGAACGGCAGATATTTTTTATGAGGAGCTTTTTCATGGCAGAAATACACTCGGAGGTTTGCCATTGCCTGTCGAGGCGCGACCGCTATTAGAAAAAAATTGTTCTATTATTTGATGTTCAGGTACGGAGATTCGAACCTATGCACTCCCAAATGATAGCTACGCTCCAACCCAATCAGCTACGGCAGCCAAGTACCACTGTACTTTATAATACCTGAAAATTTCATTGTAGAGTCCCCAATAACTTTTCGAGTAGGGTGGTTCTCTCAAAATGACAAGAAAAATGTTTATAAATAAATTATATTTTTTCTGAAAAATTAAAAAAAAAAACATATTTGATGTAATATTTACTTTTAGTGGGACTTTTCGAACACATACAAAAAGTTTTGTTTTGGGAAAAGGATTTTAAGTATTTCTTCAAAATTTGGAGAAAATGCTTTTCGTTGTCATTTTCAATTTTTTTCATATATATTTTTTTATCGTTTTGATTAATAGTTGAAACTGTACCCGGCAATCTCTGAAAATTTCATAGTAAAGCTCCCACAGCTTTTCGAGTGGGATGGTTTTGAAAAATGACAAAAAAAAATTTTTTTTCCAAAACTTTTTAATAAACAAATGCTATTTTTTTACGAAAAATTAAAAGAAACATATATTTAATATCTGAGTGATGCGAGTATGTTTCAGACATATTAACTTTTTTTTTGTTTTTTTTTGGAAAAAATTTTAGATTTTGTTCTAACTTTTGAAAAAATATTTTTTGTTGTAATTTTTTTTTTTCAAATCGTTTTCTCGTACTTTTGACTAATAGTTGATTTAAGTTTTTGTTCAAACTTTTGAGAAAATGGTTTTTTGTTGTAATTTTTGTTTTGTTTCAGATTTTCTTCTTTTTTTCTTTTTTTATTAATAGCTAAGGCTGTATTCGCTAAATGTCCAAAACAAAAAAAAATATTTCAACAAAGAAATTACATTTTGTTCCAATATCCATTTTTTTCTCAAGGAATAAAATATTGTTTCAAAACAAATAAATTTTGTTCCAAAAAAATTTCTTCAACAAATTTCTTCAAATAATTTCCGAAAATTTTTTGTCCAAAACAAATAAAAGATTTCAAAAAAAAGATTAAATTTTTTTCAGTTTCCATTTTTTGTTCTCAAAAAATAAAATATTTTTTCAAGACAATTAAATTTTTTTCCGAAAATTTCTTCAACATTTTTTTTTTATACAAATAATTTTTTTTTCCAAATTGCCCAAAAGTTTTTGACAAAAATATAAAATTTGGTTTTTAAGAAGTTTTTTTTAACCCAAGATATTTTAATTAAAAAAAATTACACCAAAATTCTAAACATTGGATAAATCTCAAATCAGCTATTTTTCCAAAGATTTTCTTCATCTATTTTGCCCAGAGTTTCTTCTTATTTTTTGTTATTAGCTGAGACTGTGCTCGGTAATTTCAGAAAAAATTTTGTCCAAAGCAACCAAAATATTAAAAAAAAAAAATTTATTTTTTTCCATTTCCATTTCTTTTTCTCAAACAGTAAAATAATTTTGCAAAACAATTAAATTTTTTTCCAAAAAATTTTTTGAACAATTTTTTTTTAATAAATTTAAAATGATTTTTTTTTTTACTTTTTTTTCTTTATGTTTTATTTTTTATTTAGTTACAAAGAAAAGTTACCCAAACATTTTTGACGAAAATGTAAAATTCTGATTTTGAAGACATTTTTTAATCGTTAAAAAAATGTGCCCCAAATTCCTAACATTGGATAAATCTCAAATCAGCTATTTTTCCAAAAAATAAAATATTTTTTGAGAAAAAATAGAATTTGAAAAAAAAAATTTCTTTTTTAAAATATTTTATTTGTGTGTTTTTTTTATTTAAATAAATTTAAAAGATCTTTTTTTAATAGCTTTGTTTTCTAAACATGGAAATTGGAAAAAAATCTAATTTTTTTTTTTTTGAAATATTTTAATTGTTATGTTTTTTTTATTTAAAAAAATTCTAAACATTTTTTTAAATAATTTTTTTTTCCAAACATATTTATTTTTAATAAATAAAAAAAAATTTTTTTTCCAGTAAAAACGTTGTATTAAAAAACTTAGCTTTTATTTTTAAATAAATTTTAAATTATTTCGTTTTTCCAAACAAGTTTGTTTTATAAATTTTAAATATTTTTTTCCCCAAAAAAATTTTTTTTTAATATATTTTATCTTTTGTTTTATTTACAAAGAAGAGCTTCCCAAAAATATTTGACAAAAAAATAAAACTTGATTTTGAACAAAATTTTTTAACCCAATATATTTCAGTTAAAAAAAATTTACAACAAAATTTTCAAGATTTAATTAATCTTAGAATTAATAAATTTTTCTTAAGATTGGTTGGTTGGTTGGTTGGTTTAAGGGTGACCCCGCATCGGAGTGCCACATAGACCGCAAGTTGGGTCCGTTGTGTTGCCCTAGAGCTCATTATGTTACATGATTTCCCCACCTAACCGAGATTTTTATTGTGGATTTTGGTCAAAAATATTAATTCGTTTCGAGAATTTGATGAGAGATTCGATTTTCAGGTTCGAGAGTACTGAAAGATTGTCAATTGTTGGACAGCCAAGAAGAGCGAGGCGACTTCTGGCTAGACCGGGACAACTGCACAGCAAATGTCTACTCGATACTTCCTCATCTTCGTCCTCGCAGTATCTGCACAGGTCGTTTTGAGGAACCCCAAGCCGACGTGCGTGAGTGCCCAACAGGCAGTGGCCGGTGATAAGAGATATTATATGCCTTAGTTCGTGTTTCGAAAGACTTATAAGGGTTTTTGTCTGTTTCAGATTGTAGGATGGCCAGATTTGTCTGGTCGTAACGCAAGTAGTTTCCACTCGCCACCTCCGATCAGCAATGCTGTGAAATTCTCGATCGATGAGCATTTTACATGTTGAGAGCGGAATGTGGATTGTGGGTAAGTTACTAACATTTGATTGCGCAGCTCCAGCTCTTGCGAGCTCATCAGCTTTGCAGTTACCTTCGAATCCACTGATGGAGTTTGATGGAGAGATGAAACCGTCAGGGTGGCTTTTATCCACCACCGCCATGACCAGACTATCTCTGGCAACTTCGCAGAACTTGCGTATTTTGACCTCAGAGGAAGCTTTGTGCTTCTTGGGGTCGTTGGAGCCAGTTTCTGGCAAAACAGATTTGGTGTTCAATGGGTTCTCCGCAGCCGAGTCGGTTTTGGAGGAAGTAGAAGCCACCTGGGAGTGCGGTGGTGTCTCCCTGACGGTCTTGCTCTTAGTGAGCACTTTAGCCACCGAAGGGGTGGTTTTTGACTCCGCCATTAGTTTGGTGGAGCCAACAGGTCTTCCGCGTCGGGAAGGAATTTTTTGTTGTGTTGTTTGTTTTAAGTTAGTTTTGTTCATTTTTGCGGGGCGGTCACTCAGCTGACGAGTCAGCAGTCGTAACAAGAGATTTTAGTAGGGAAATAATGGGGTTCGCCACGCCAGAGCCCTATGCCGTGGTAAGTCTAATTTAAACTGGGGTGCGACAGGTGCCCCAGAGTCCGCATACTAGCGACTTAGCTCACCCTAAGCCATGCATCCCTCGGCGTATGCTGTTCCACCTTGGATTGGTAGCCTTTGATATAAGGAAGTGGCCTTCTCCCCGTGAGTCCATGTTTACTCCATTCGTATTAACAGAGACATGACCTACTAATACGAGTGGCTTCTCGCCTTCCACCGAAGTGGATATGGGTCACTGCCAGCAATTATGGCAGTTACGGCACGCGTGCAGTAACACTGCACTACATGTTGTTCCCCCTACCATAGTTGTTGGTTGACGAGAACTAGGCTGGTTCGCGAGTAGGCTTTTACCAAGGCTATGACCTACTTAACCACAGAAGATAACTGTGGCGTACCCTATCCACCACCTGGGACGCGCCGCAATAGGTGCCCAACCAAAAGATTGGTTTGATATACTCGTACGTTTTATTATACCCAAGCCTAGAAATAAAACAATCCTCAGAAAAATTGAATATATATTTGGATCACTTAACAAAGAATCACTCTACTTCCAAGAGCTAAAGCCTGTCAGATGCAGGTAAGCTCTCTGAAGATATTTGTTTTTAGTAATTGACGGGTGGCCTGAAGGACGTTAGTGTTAAGGAAAGAAATACTTTTCAATTATAATCTGAAAACTCTAAACTGAAATTGGGTTCAACCTTTGCGACTGACCCTGTGCACGAAGGCACATCTTATGCCTGGTCTGTCGTGTCATTTTTCATGCTGTTCATGTTGCAGTTGGTAATTACAAACTATACCGAACAAACGTACATACACACACACATCTATGCATGCCGGTGTCTTTGTTGCTTTTTTTTGTTTTCTATGAAATAAAACTATTAGTTAATACTTTTTGCCCGAGTACAACTTTTCCCATTTATTACATGAATAGTTACGCATATTTTGTTTGCCCAACCATTTACCAATAATTTGTGGAATATCGTTGTGTAAGCCTTCGTATCTATATATTATTTTTGTGGAATCGCTCGTTCATTTCCATTGAGATTATAATTGTTTTTTCAAAACTCCTAAATACGTTTTGGGATTATTTTGATCTATGGAAATGGGAAAACAAATTTTAATGGATAAAATTTACAATCGTTGCTAACTACACAATTTTTCATTTTGATTACTAAGCAAAATATTCCATTGTGCTGATAAATATTGTGTGTGGTTATGCAAATAATTGTAAAAGAAATAAAAGGAAGAAGAAGAGAATGCAAAATTTAAAAATATATGTGGAAGGTGAAATGTGAGCCTGAGTAACTAAATGCAGCAAAATTAAGGGAAAAATAAAATAAAGTATTTTAGTAGGTTGAAGCCTACTTTGAGGCTAAATGCCAAGAGACTGTTGCGTGCGCTCATTATCACTTTGATATTTTAATAGTGGCTTATTGGATAAGTAAATACAAATATATGTGTATGTAAGTGCATACAAGCCAGAAGAATAAATGTGCAAATTTTCCAATTTTGAGTTAATAGCTTGACTTGATTTACCTTTGGGTGTTCTATGTTATGCGAAAATGAAGATTACCATGCGCACAAAAAAACTACAAATAATTTTATTCTATGAAAAGTCAAACCCTTTAATTTTACGAGTGCAATAACCTTTCGAACATGGCTTTCCATCATTTCCATTTTTACACTTACAAGTTTCTGGCCTAAGTAGGACGACTTATTATTTTGGTTTTTTTAGCTGCATGAGAGCTATCGATATCGGTAATTATAGTTTGATAGCTGAGAATGGCAAAATGTATTGACATTTCTATTCAGTAAGATTTGGAAAGTTATCATGAATCGATTAACCTCAGAACAGTGCTTTCAAACTAGGGAAATTTACTATGAAAAACCCAAATATGTTCGCGAAATTTACAGAACGAAATGTTGAAGAAGACGCCGAAATTTCGACTCGTCGTCGTTCGCAACTTCTTGGCCTTTGTACTTCAACTACGTAGAGAATTTTAAGTAATGATCCAAATACAGTTCGCACAAGAAATGAAGCCAAATGACCATCGTTTGCGTCACATTTCTGCAGATTGGCCTCATTTAGATTTATTATTCTGACTTATTTGAGAAAGTAGTCAAGAATTAAACTTATCCAATGAATCTTGTAGCTCATACAGGGCTTGATTGAAACGTAATAAGCCTTCCCGCGCGGAGCGTCTGCCAAGCGATCAACCGAATTGGCTGGTGGGAGAAAATGATCGTTGGACCTTCCACTAGAAACTGGTCCCAGTTCGTTGGCAACAGCGGTGCAGTCAACATCGCTCCGCGTGTGAAAGCTGTTTTAAAAGTGTGTTAGGATTTGCAGTGGCGAAAATGCAGCGATCGTTGGAGCAACGTTACTCGATCAAATTTGGCGTAAAGCTAAACAAAACAAGTACCGAAACCATTGGGCTACTCAAGGAGGATTACGGGAACCAACCTCTGTCCAGTGCTCAGGTAAAACGGTGGCACAAGTCGTTCAAGGAAGGCCGGGAGGACGTCGAAGTCGAACAGCGATCTGGAAGGCCTTCGACGACGCAACTCTGCATTGGCCAAGATGGGGGTTCAGGTGCTTAAAGCCCAGACCTGTCCCCTTCGGACTTCTTCTTGTTCCCGCGCCTGAAAAGAAAGATGAAGGGGAGGCGCTTCGACCCCATCGAGGCGATCCAAAAAACTGTGACAGCCGAATTGAACGCGATTCCGGCGGATGAGTTAAAAAAATGTTTCCTGCAGTGGAAGAACCGCTACCAGCGGTGTATTGAGTCTCAAGGGTCCTATTATGAAGAATATTAGTTGTAGAAGCCAAAAGGTTTAATAAAACTGCTAAAAAAATAATGCTCATTACTTTTCAATCAAACCCTGTAGGTGGCAAATTATATACCACCAAGGACATGTAGAAGGTGAGAATTAAATTTCTATACAGATGATTCCAAACTAGACGATAGGGTTGGCTATGGAGTATTTTCGAAGGAATTTGGATTGGAACGATCCGTTCAACTACCGGACTACTGCAATGTCTACAAGGCAGAAATTCTAGCTATAAAAAAAGTGGCTACATATCCCAATACACGTGCCGTAACAAAAACTAGTAGAAATATATTCTCGGATAGCCAGGCGGTCATTAAATTAAGGAAAGCGGCTACACTAAGATCAAAGGTTACACAGGAATGCCGGGCAGCCCTAAATGTCAGCCTTTTTTAGGTCGCGGGCACAGAAATATTCAGGGAAATTGTAAAGCCGATGAGCTAGCCAGGAAAGGCACTAATCTTCAACTGCCTAATAAACTACTTAGTATGGTACTATACCAAGGATGCATATGTCCACGAGCAAGCTAATAATTAAAAAAAACATTATCCAAGAAGTCAATAGGGCATGGAGACGAAGGCACATTGCCATAGTTAGGCTACTGTAGCCGCCAACAAATTTTTGCGACATTTATTTCTACTGGAAAGATACTCCAGTGATCTATTAATAATTTGCTGGTACCCATTTTAGAAAAGTCTGGTTTCAAAAGACATTTCGATGCTCAGAGATGAGCAGTCTGTCCAAGGCGACGCTTGAATACTGCGACCATACAAAGAAGTGGGAATTAAAACTGCTCCGAATCAGTAAATCACCTACTGTCCCTCCAATTGAAACCTATAGAAGCTATGAAAGCTATAATTTACCTCGATACTTATTCTAGCATTTGAACAATGTGCAACTTTACATCAAATACGAGGTGTGGCTATTAAATAACGAAACTAATGCTGAAGAAACTAATGGAGAAGACGCATGCAGCCACCAAATGCCAGCTACCGCTAATTGTTTATAGGAAAGCCTTTCTTTCGAAGCACTTTTGTATATTCTTTGGCTCCGTTCGCATTAGAGATGTTTTTCCGCTTCGCCAAAAAATGTTAAGAGTTCCAATTTATTGAGAGGTGTATGACACTGAGTGTTTAACAGTTTTCATGATGGTCAAGCAAATAATGAATATAATTTACGACGGAATCACCCTTCCACTTCAACAAAGGATGACAATATCGCATTGTATTGGCTTGGGGAATAAGTTCATAGCGTTTTTATATTTTCTTTTATTTTACAACGATTTGTTTGCTGTTTGGTAAAGGATAAGTAATCATTCGATAGAACTCCTTTGATTACAATTTTAATTGTATTTTTGGTGAATAGGCGAAAAAAATAAATTGCAATCATAAAAGGATTCTCCTTCATTCAATGAAATTTACAGAAAAATTGAGCCTGGGAGCCTTACGAGTTCAACAAAGAGAACACAGAAAGTCGCCTTCAAATTGCAGAATCTCTCCAGCCATCGAGCAACACGAGGTCATAAACAGCGCTTTTTGTACGGAACCGTCACGGGAGATGAATAGTGCCAATGCATGAATATAAACAAAGAAAGAAGCGAGGGGCTCCAGAAAATATGTCAAAGCCGCGAGAGTCAAGCCGAATCTTCACCCAAAGAAGATCATCACTGGCAAATGCTCGAAAAGAATGCGACGGCCAACAAGAAGCTCTACAGAAGCTCAGCTATATCGCGTGAATGAGGCTATTTAACTGAAAAGTCCTGATCGATATGGTCTAACCATACTTCTTCACTACAACGCCAGGCACCATGTTGCACAAATCGTCAAAGCCGCGCATTCCAAGAGCTCGACGGGGAGGTCGCTATATTCTCCAGACTCTGCTCCGACCGATTACCATCTTTTTCGCTCCCTGACAAATCATAACAAAGAGGTCCTAAAAAACTGCCTCAACAACTTCTTTGACACCAGACCAGATGAGTTTTCGTGGAACGGCACCAACAAATTGGTCGAGAGTTGGGAAGAGGCAACGGCAACTTATTGATATAATTATTGTTGTTTGGTTCATTAATAGGTTTAAACGCTTCGAACTTATTCCCCAACCTAATGCATTGGCTTAATCAAGATCAAGCTACATAATGCCACAAGGCACTCAATAACCTGGCATCCAAAAACAATGTCTCATTCATTTGGGTACCAGGACATGAGGGATATGACGGCAACGAAAAGCCAGAATTTCAAGCCGAAAAAGGGGCAGATGTAAATTTCATCGGACCTAGTCCCATGTTTGGATTTAACAAAAATAACCTAAAACAAAAAGTAAAATACTGGGCCAAAACTCTAATAAATCAGCATTGGAACAACGTTGAGGGTCTTAGACACTCCAAAAAGTTCCTTAGTTTCAACGCTAAAAGAGCTAACATGGCCATCACGTTCAACAAAAAGAGCATTCGCACTCTCACAGACGCCCTTACGGATCACTTCACCTGCAACAAATACTTACATAAATTAGGCATAACTAACACCAGCACCTGCAGATTTTGCTGCGAATGTCCGGGGTTGACGCATAGAAGGAAAAGGTTTTTAAATAAGTTCATGCTTACAGATGAAGACCTCCAATCCTTCCCTCAGAAGGAGCTGGTACAATTCATAAGCATACTTAACAGTCAATAGACAGCATCGGGTGCACAATTGATCAATTGATTGATCGCAGTGCTAAAGGACCATACCTTAACCCTTTACTACCATTAACCATTACATATTCGTCAACCTTATTACTTCCATATCCTTGTCAAACTACAACAAAGATTGGGAAAAAAATTTGCTCGAATTGTCAATGGAAAAGTTTTGGACTATACTACTGTGGGCAAAAAGTAAGGTGAATTTATTGTTCAAACTTCGCGGGATTAAAATTTCGCTTTAGTTATTTTTTTCATGAGTTGGCAGCACTGTTAATAACATCTGGGCCAACTTTCATGTGAATGTCATTATCAGTAATATATTTACGTTTGTGTTTACCAAACGACCAAGAGTGCATTTTTCGATTTTTACAATGTCTGATTTGATTGAGCAGAGAAGTACCATCAAATTTTGTTTGCGGAATGAAATTTCGGCTGCGGAAATGCTTAGCATGTTGCAGAAGTCATTTGGTGATTCGACCATTTCGCAGAAAAATGTTTATAAGTGGTACAAAGACTTCAAAGAGGGTCGAGAAGGTGTTGATGACTTGGAGCGCTCCGGACGACCATCGACGTCAACAGATGAGCAACACGTCAATAAAGTGAAGGAGTTAGTGCTCAAAAATCGGTTGCATGTTAAAGACCTTACTGATATGATCGGAATATCAGAAGGATCTGTGAAAACCATTTTGAAAGACCATTTGGGCCTACGAAAAGTCAAATGTCGTTTGGTACCGAAAACTCTCAATTTCTTGGAAAAAAGTGGTCGCGTTGATGTGTGTGAAACAATGCTTTCAGACTATCAGGACAAGCTCAAATGCATCTTTACGGGAGATGAGACTTGGATTTATGCTTACGACCCTGAAGCAACCGACCAATCTAGCGAATATCGTGCTAAAGGCGAGGCCAGACCGAAAAGAGCACGTCAAAGTCGTTCAAAAATAAAGGTCATGATGACAGTTTTTTTCGATTTTCGTGGTGTGGTGCACTATGAATTCCTTCCATCTGGCCAAACTGTTAATAAGGAATATTATTTGAGCATTATGCGTCGTTTACGTGAAGCAATTCGTCTAAAAAGACCAGAATTATGGGCCAACAACTCTTGGTTTTTGTATCACGATAATGCACCGTCTCACACTGCACTCGTTCTTCGTGACCATTTCGCCAAAAATTCCACGCATATCGTTCCGCAACCACCGTATTCGCCTGATTTGGCTCCGTATGACTTCTGGCTATTCCCAAAACTCAAGAGACCACTCCGAGAACCGCGTTTCGAGTCGATTGAGGAGACAAAAGCTGAATCGAAGAAGGTGCTGATGGCTATACCGGAAATGGACTATGGCATGTTTCGGGGATTGGAAAAATCGTTGGCATAAGTGTATTTCATCGAGAGGGGATTATTTTGAAGGTGATGAAATTGATTTACAAGAATAAATAAAGATTTTTCATTTTACAACCAAATTCACCTTACTTTTTTCCCACAGTAGTATATCAAGGCAATGCATTGACTCATTCTGCACGGCCTATAAAACGATGTCTAGTCATTCCACTTTACGATCATCCCAGTTTTAGACTATCCCCTTACTTTAGTGAACCTGTGGCTGTGCTATGACTTCTTTCTGTTTCTTAGGTTATATATTTTGGCCCTCTCATAAACATGACTGAAGTAATTGTGAAACCTGTCGCCAGACTTTTTTAAATTGTCTTGAATGTTTGTTTAATTTGCCGAACCATGCCGTGGTGTGCTCTTACAGGCCCATGACTAAAGTATTTGAATCTATGATATTAACATCTTCGGCCAGTATTATATTTGTATGGGTCGAAGGCTTAACTAGATTTTTAATTCGGTTATGACACACCCATACATATATTTATGTACTTACAAATTTTTAAATACAAAAACAATTGATGTCCTTCAAAAGAGGTACTCAAAACTTTACTTTTTTAAATTTTAAGATTTGCTGAAGTTGTTATAGAAAGTTACAGGTGTTCTAAAGGGCTTGCAGAAGAATACTTTCAAAAGTATTTTTCGAACAATCGATGATTCAGATGGTGTGTTAATTAGGCTGGGTTGGTAGCAAAGGTCCACGCCGTAAAACCACCTGAATTGTTTTTTAAGACGTTTTTAGCAGAATAAAAAAAATTGTGTTGTGGCTAAATCCTTTAACATAAACTTTAAATCCAAAGGTGGATTTTTGCAACTTCTTTCGTATGGCCCAGTCAAGTAAACATACCCACGTACCAAAAAAATGAAGACGCAGCAGATCGGTTTTTATGCATAATTAATTATGTTACTGGATATTTGTTAAACACTATAGGATTTTTAAAGTTCTGGCTAACCATTTTTAAGAAACGTGTAAACATTCAGAATCCATAACTAAAATTTCAAAAGTCAAACCTGCCGTTCTGGAGCATTGCGAACGGGAAGAAAAGGACTTTTCAAAGTTATATTAGTATAGATTGGCGCTTACAACCTTTGCTGCTTGTTTGGCCGAGCTCTCCCCCCAACTTTTGGTGTGCTTCTTGATGACCTGCAGTCTTTTGCTGCATCCGAAAAGCAGATGGTTTTTCTTGAGGAGCTTTTTCACGGCAGAAATACGTTCGGAGATTTGCCATTAATGGAAAAACCTCCTTTCTGTCATTTTGGTGCCCGCAGCGGATTTTGAACCCGAGCACTGCCAATAGAAAGTCGCGTGCAATTCAGCAAATGCAGCGGCATATAATTTTTAATTTTTCAATTAAAAGTCCTGTTAAAAAAGATGAAAAAATAGATAAAACAATCAAACGAATAAATTATAACAGAGCAAGCAAAGCAGAGAAGCAAGAAAATCCACAATTGACATTCATATCAGCGATGTAGTCACGAAGAACTTTTCACCCAAAATAAAATCAGACTGTCTAGTTACTAAAATGACAGTTCCTGACAGGCACTGCTTATCAAGTTATCAACTCTGTCATTCACTGCGCTCGATGCGCAATGGGCGAACTGCACCAGCACTGCGCTGTAGTTGTGGGCCGACACGAGTATCAAAATATGGCGTATGAATGATTGCCCATGGGCACGTGAACTTAATTAGTGTTAAGTATTTCACCGGAGCTGCCAGAGTAAATGTGCGAATGTAAATAAAAATTTCACTTTAAATTTTTAATGAATAAAACGTTTGTAGTCCGCCAAAATAGTCAAGATCGATTGCCGTGAATCGTATTTGCGAAACAATCGGTCGGTATGCATGCAGAGCACGCGTGTGCATGCGTGTGCACGCACATGCATATTTGTTGATGAAGGGATTTAATTTTTAACCGTAAATTAATTCATGGCTCATCCCTGACCGCGGCGACTGCACTGGTTTGTTCGCCAGTTGGCCAAAACCAAAGTGCTTGCAAGGCTATTCGTTGGCACTTTCAGCAGAGTTAATGTCGTAAGTATTCATGTGTGTACACATGCAGGCATAAATGACGTTCATAGACTTACATACACACGCGCATTAGGCTGGTCCTTGCTTGTACGGAAAAAAATATAAATATTGAAAATCCATTGTTTGAGAAAAAGTTTGGTAAAAACCGGTCGTGTGCAGGTTGGGAAAAAATGTTTCAAATAAGTCCTAAATACTCAGAACGTAAATTTGGTTTATTGTACACGTTTTTCTCAAAACAACGACATGCTTTTTGGATGTTTTGCCGAGCTCCTCCTCCTATTTATGGTGTACGTCTTGATGTTGTTCCACAAATGGAGGGACCTACAGTTTCAAGGAGCTTTTTCATGGTAGAAATACACTCGGAGGTTTGCCATTGCCTGCCGAGGGGCGACCGCTATTAGAAAATGTTTTTCTTAATTTTGGTGTTTTCACCGAGATTAGAACCAACGTTCTCTCTGTGAATTTCGAATGGTAGTCAAGCAGCAACCCATTAGGCTACGGCGGCCGCCGGCTTACGGCTCTTACCTCGCTAATTTATCTATTACTTCGTTCTTAGTAATTCCTATGTGAACTGAAGCCCATAGGATACGTACCTGATTATTCTGGCATAAGATATTCAGCTTCATCTAGAAGAAAATTTTGATTTTATCTGATTTGGCTGGCTATCTGGCTATGAGTAGCGATAGCCATGGCTCTGGTGCAAGCAGCCATAACAGCTTCAGAGCCAAAGCAAGTGCATCTTTCCCTTGCGTATATAACGGGTGATTTTTCAGCTAATAGATTTTTAAAAAGTTGGTGTAAACAGCTGATGCACGTTTCGTGTTTTGTTTCACTGTCAAACATTTTCAGTTTGGTCTAAAATTTAACCACGAATCGTCTTACAAACGAACAACGCTTGCAAATCATTGAATTTTATAATAAAAATGCGTGTTCTGTTAAGAAAGCGACGAGGCTCATTTTTGGATCAATGGGTACCGAAATAAGCAGAATTGTCGATTTTGGAGTGAAGATCAGCCAGAAGAATTGCAAGAACTGCCAATGTATCCAGAAAAGGTCACAGTTTGGTGCGGTTTATGGGGTGGAGGTATCAGTGGACCGTAATTCTGCGAATGGTGAGCGCTACCGTGAAATTATATCCAACTTTTTTTTGCCCAAAATGCAAGAGCTTGACTTTCATGACATGAGGTTTCAGAAAGACGGTGCCACATGCCACACAGCACGCGTAACAATGGACTTGTTGAGAGGCGAGTTCGTTGAACATTTTATTTCACGTTCGGGACCTGTCAATAGGCCACCCAGATCGTGCGATATAACGCCTTTAGATTATTTTTTGTGGGACTATGTTAAAGCTCATGTCTATTCAGACAAGCCTGTTCCAATTAACGCATTGGAAGACAACATTAAAGTATTTATATGTGAGATACCGGCCGAAACATTGGAAAGAGTATGCCAAGATTGGACTAAGCGGATGGACCATTTGAAGTGCAGTCCCGGTCAACATTTGCATGAAATAATCTTCAAACATTAAATTATATCGATTTAAATAAAAATGTCATGCATTTTTCTGAATTTTACGTGTGTTTTTTTGAAAAACTTTGCTATGGCTCTTAAAAATCACCCTATAGGATAAGAAAAATAAATTTTGAAATTCAAAACTTAGAAAATATAAAAAAAAATGCAAAGAATTATAGTTTTTTCACCTACCATTAGACATCACCACTAGGCATCATCAGCGCGCCCTAACAAATTGGACGTTATTTATTACTCCCGAACTCATATTTTAAGGTCTGAAAACTTATGGATTTAAGAAATAATTTTTACGCCCAGTCTAGTGCACATATCTACGCGTGTATATACAAATATATGCTAGCTGCTCTCAGGCCGGCAGCAAAAGTTAAATTTCCAGCAAAACGAAATGAAGAAAAACACTATAAATGCAAACAAAGAAGGAGGAAGCCGCTGTTAAAGCGTCCATGCGGCGGGTATCGCAAAATTAACTCGAAGGACAAGAAAGGCGAAAAAACAAAAACGCACACGCACAAAAGCAGCGTAAGTAAGTAAGATGATTTTTATTTTATTACCCGTAAATCCGTGAAAATTCATTTCATATCCGGCAATGACATTTCACAACGTTGCACATTACGAGTATTGTGTGTGTTGCTGTTTTTGTTTTTTCTTGTTTTCGTTGTTACTTTTATTTATATTTACTCGCTACTCGTCTACTTTTATTTTTCGCATTTGCGCTAACGAAAGCAAAGGCACCACAGGCAGTGGCAACACAATCTTCATATAGCCAGCGAAGTTGCAACGCCCAATAAAATGACAAAAACATTAACAATAATGATTATAATAAGCGGCGCAGCAGTAGCAAAATGAATAGCAACTATGAGAACAACAACAATGCTAAGAGTAATAATCACTGTAGTTAAACAGCATCAACTGCCCGCAAAGCGTCGAGAGTCAAGGCAAATATACGAGAGTGAGTATATGTTTGTATGTGTGTATGTGTATGTGTGGATGTGTGCATACTTGTATGTGTGTGTGTATTTGTGTTGTTTGCCTGAATGTGTGTATGTTTGCCTGCATGTTTGCGAGTGTGACTGCAGAAAACAGCAGCTTGCCTTTGATGTGGCTTGGAAACATTGCCGCTACTGCCACTGCCGTGTCGTTGTTATCGCTTCTACTTGTACGAGTATGCGTTGTTGTAATTTATGCTACTTCTGCAGCTACTCTCATTATTGTTGTTGTTTTTATTATTATAGCTGTTGTTGTTGTTGTTGCCCTTATTGTTACGCGTTGACACTAACTGTTGACTGGGGCGGCTTGTTTATCCACTTTTCCCTCGCATGCAAACGGGTTAAACAACAAAGGACAACGGGGAAACAAAAACAACCACAAAAACAGCAAAAACCATAATGAGTGCAAGAGCAGCAAGTGCAGTACACACAGCCCATCCATTGCAATCGCAAGCAAGCGCACACACATACACACACACACACCCATACTTACAAACATTTATTTTATACTCCAATCTTTGGCTTCCTTCTGCCTTTGATGGCGCCCCGGCGCGTGCAGTGATTACTCGTATTTTGTTGTTTTCGTTATTAAGCGCAGCAAAATTATGAAAAGTGAATTTTAATAGTGGTAAATTTTTGGTATATTGAATACGCCTCAACTGTGATGTTTATTAATGATGGTTACTTTAACTTCGAGCTCCTTGGCTTGTGCGGCAG
Source organism: Anastrepha fraterculus (assembly GCA_037575425.1). Classification (NCBI taxonomy): domain Eukaryota; kingdom Metazoa; phylum Arthropoda; class Insecta; order Diptera; family Tephritidae; genus Anastrepha; species Anastrepha fraterculus. The sequence goes on along the minus strand of JAYXIM010024482.1, from coordinate 113,389 downwards.
AGTAATGCGCGCCAAGTGGTATTGTGCAACAGATAAGGCCTAAATGGCCTAGATGACCGAAAAATGTCATTGGTGTGCGTTATTGTTTTTCGAATTGTTAATAATTTTAATTAAAATTGTGAATTTATGTTCAATAATGAAGTTGACATTGACATATGAGCCCCTTTCTTTGAAAGTGGCTTAAGTTCATATTCACAAAAAATTAGTGAATGATCAAAAATAATACAATTTACGATGAACCTTTTATTGGCAAACTTTTCCAACCGGCGCCAGTTGGACACACCAAGTGAAGCCAAGACCTTCTACACCTGATCTTTCCAACGCAGAGAAGGCCTTCCTTTTCCTCAGCCACCACCAGCTGATATCGCATCGAATACTTTCAAAGCCGTTTCCATTCGGACGACATGACCCAGCCAACGTAGCCGCTGGATCTTTATTCGCTGCGCTATGTCTATGTCGTCGTAAAGCTCATACAGCTCATCGTTCCATCGCCTGCGATATTCGCCGTTGCCAACGTGCAAAGGTGTAAAAATCTTGCGCAGAAACTTTCTCTCAAGCACTCCAAGCGTTGCTTTATCGGATTTTTTCATCGTCCACGCTTCTGCGCCATACGTTAGGACAGGCATGATGAGAGTCTTGTAGAGTGTTAGTTTTGTTCGTCGAGAGGGGTCTTTACTACTCAGTTGCCTACTTAGTCCAAAGTAGCACTTGTTGGCAAGAGAGATTCTGCGTCGGATTTCCAGGCTCACATTGTTATCGGTGTTAATGCTGGTTCCTAAATATACGAAGTCCTTTACCACCTCGAAATCATAACTGTCAACAGTGACGAGGGTGCCGATACGCGAGTGTGCCGACTGTTTCTTTGAAGACAGGAGGTACTCCGTTTTTTCCTCATTCACCACCAGACCCATTCGCTTTGCCTCTTTATCCAGTTTGGAGAAGGCAGAACTAACCGCGCGGTTGTTAAGACCGATGATGTCAATATCATCGGCATACGCCAACAATTGTACGCTCTTATAAAAAATTGTACCTGAGCGATTAAGCTCTGCGGCTGATACGATGCTCTCCAACATCAGGTTAAAGAAGTCCCACGACAGCGAGTCACCCTGTCTGAAACCTCGTGTGACATCAAACGGCTCGGAGAGGTCCTTCCCAATTTTGACGGCGCTGCTGGTGTAGAGCAACGTCATCTTGCAACGCCGTATTAGTTTTGCGGGGATACCAAATTCAGACATCGTGGCATGCAAGTAACTCCTTTCCGAATGCAGCTTTAAAATCGACGAAGGGATTGTGCGGGTCGATTCTCCTTTCATGGGTCTTTTCCAAGATTTGGTCAATTGTGGATTTTCTAGCTCTAAAGCCACACTGATAAGGTCCAATCAGTTGGTTGATGGTAGACTTCAGCCTTTCACACAATACGCTCGCTAGAACCTTATAGGCGATATTTAGAATACTAATCCCGCGATAATTGGCACAGATTGCAGGATCACCGTTCTTATTGATTGGGCGGAGCGCACTTAAATTCCCATCGGCGGGCATGCTTTCATCCGATCACATTTTGCATAGAAGCTGATGCATGCACCTCACCAGCTCCTAGTCGCCATGTTTAATAGCTCAGCAGTCCATCGGCGCCCGCGGCTTTGTTGTTCTATACCCGCGTTATCGCTATTCTCACCTCGTAATGGTCGGGTAGCGGGACGTCAATTCCGTCGTCGTCGATTGGGGCATCCGGATCTTCACACTCTCTGTGACATGCGCGGCTATCACTGTTCAAGAGGTTCGAGAAGTGTTCCCTCCATAATTTAAGTATGCTCTGGATAACAGTCGCCGTCTTTATAAAAGAACTTAAATGCTTACAATTTGTTTTTTAAATGTGCATAAATTACTACCAGAATGACTGAGGTCTACCAAGAGTTGCCGCCCCAGTAAACTACACCTGGCTAGTGCACTTAACATCACCCCTCGGCTATCGTCACTGCAGCAGCTCCATGCAGCAAAATTGCTCCCTATACTTCTGCCAGTCCTAAGGCATTGAACCTAACCCTGCATACGAATTTCTGCTGCGTTTGCCAAAGACGCCTCCCCCCAAACTTAAAATGGGTTAGATGTAACCAGTGCAACAGTTGGCCCCGCCTTAAAACCTGCTCAGGCTTTAAGACACACGGATCAGTCTACATGGCATGCGGCCACATTTTGCCCCGCCATTTGTCGCTCTCAGCACCTACAGCTTGTACCTCACGCAATATGTTGGTGGAACGAAGCAGCACCTCAAAAATATCCTATGTGGTTCCATCGAGCTTATCCGAGCAACAGCGCTCTCCGCTCTACGCACCCCAACTAGCAGGGCTTAATCCCCAGCCCAGTCTGTTTCGTTTGTCAAATCAGATACCTCTGAACCTCAGCCAACATCAGCTAAATTCAACTCCTGCAGGAGCAACTTTCCGAGATGCTTTCTGGCCTGCGCACTGTTCAAGATTGGACACGTGTTCACGTTGTTCCCACGTGGAATACACACCAGGGCAACCGTAAATAACCACACCGGTGCCTTATACCCCGAATTGCGTCTCACCTCCCGACGAGTTTTAAGCTGCTATAAGTGAGCAGCAACGGACTCTGGAGTATGATTGACGAGATAGTCAACTTTATGAGTCGATGTGGAAATTTAATAGCTCTGATCCAAGAGACAAAACTGCACGCTAGTTTCTCCCTGATCACCACATGGCCTAGCGTTTATAGTCCACCTTCCAATACAGTATTGTCTCATCGATGAAGGCATCAACCGCAGGTACATCACTTCAGAATGTCCCCTGCTCAGTCAGGAGATGCCGAGCTCGAAATAATTAACATCTATATACCTCCTGTCAGCTGCTGCCCGGCTAGATTTCACCCTGAAATAGGTGAAGAGGAGAAACCCGATTGGTTGTAGATGGCTTAATACGCACCACGATCTCTGGTATTTAAGTTTGGCAAATGATCGTAGGGCACATCTTCTGGCAGAGCAGATAGACAATTCAACATGCAGCACAGTGAACGACGACGTGAATGGGTCATTGCAGCTTGTCGCCTGACTTAACTATTACTAGCGCTGGTCTGATCACTAGTATAGTCGAACAACTTATGCTAACTCTTGCATCAGACCATTTGGATACCATATCGTCTGGGTTGAGAAACCTGTCGACTTTGTTTCCGCAAATCACCGAACCTACGTTAACTTTTACAAAGCTAATTGAGCCAGCTTCATGGAATTCACCGAATACACCTTCGTCACTCTTCTTATCCCCACCTATGCGTGCGTAAGTGAACGCGCATTCCGCAAGATGATGATTTCTGCTCTGGTTTGCTTCATTCGTGACATACGTCCTAATTTCCCAGCCGAAGCGGTAATTTTAGCAAACGAGTGTGACCACCAACGCCAGACCAATCCCAGTGATCCCCGAATAAGGGATCTTCATTTGGAAACTCGGCAACTGGTCGCCCAGCATAGCGGACCAAACGGGAGGAGCACTTGAAGACCAGTAACTTCACCCCTGGTGTGAGTAAATTGTGGTCCAGCGTAAGGTCCCTATTGAAGCTCACAAAGCACAACGACAAGATGGCAATCACCCTTAGTGGTTGCACTTCATCAGACCTCAAGAGATGCCCGAGCTATTTTAGCATTTTGCATCCTCCGGTCAATAGGTCCAAGTGTAGTATCACAAGGCGGCTGCACAAACTACCGAGCAACCATGCGCCACTTACTTTCTCCAGCGATGAGTTTCAGGTTGTCATCAAAAAACCAACGATTTCCAATGTCATTGGCCTTGATTGGCTTAACATGCTGATGCTGAAAAATCTGGGATCATTAGGAGTAGGATATGTCGAAAAGGTATTCGACTTGTTTGTGCCTCACGAGCAAATGAAAAACTGAGTATTCACGATTACTGTGTAAAATAAATACATAGCTTCGCGCGCATATGCAATTCTTTTCTCCACCCAGCTTAGTCACTTACATTAGTTGCTTCCGTTCCTGTATAAATACTAAAAATATCATACATAGAATCCAGTTTTTAGTTGTGAAACTTCTTTAACCTTTGGTCTTTATAATTGCTTAGTAGTTCTCTGTCGGCCAGTTAAAAGCCCATTTTCGAAAACATCCTGCATTTTTATTTCATATTAATGATCGTAGAGAGCCACATTTAAATAATTATAACATACCGAAATAGTAGAGATGAAATAGAAACTTAACGGCAACAATTAAAAAATATTTTCTACAGACATCTCGTGGGCGCATTTTCCAAATTAACATAGGAAATCAAGGAAATGTCAACGCTTACGTATCTATGTAATAGTTTTCGGAAAGACCCAGCAGGGAAGTTCTTTAATACCGCTGATCAGATTGGAGGTACTTTTTCGAAAAGGGGTTATTTTGATAGATCTCGCATGACTACTGACAACCTAAATACATACATACTTTTTTTCACTATTCATTGACATTTCATCATGGAGAGAGTTGAGGCGTAAGCAACTACGTTTACAAATCGTTCAACTGTATTACGAAAATCGACGCTCTGTGAAAAGTGTTCAGCGCGCGCTCAGGCCAACTTATGGTGTATGGTGATGAGGCCCATTTTTGACTTAATGTCTGTCAATAAGCGAAGTTGTCGTATTTGGGCTCAAAAGCAACACAACGCCATTCAAGAACAGCCAAGACATCCATTGAAACAAGCGCTTGGTCCGGCTTATGGGTTAGAGGAATCATCGGCCCACATTTCTTCCAAGATGAAACTGGCGCCAATGTAACATTGAATGGCAAACGCTATCGCGCCTCATCATCTAATGTGGCAAAACCAGGATTGTCGCCTTGTAAAACATACAAATCATGTATCGAAGGATGTGATAAGGGTACTCTCGAGCACTTCCTCTGTCACTGTCACGCATTTTGGAAAGCGCCACTTATCTATCTTGATTTTACGCTCTTGCGCCATTAATAGATATTGAGGACCGGTGTGTCAGACCAGTGTTGTTCATTCAAGTTGGCCAAACCTATTTTGTTTATGAACCAAAAACTTGAATTTACTGAATTAGAAAAAACTGCGTCAACTTCCAGCTCGATTTAAATATGCAATTGGCCATAACAGAGACCGCCGTTAGCACATGATGCCACCTTAATTTATAACTTATCAACTTTAACACTATCCCACTCCGAGAACAGCTGGCTCTACTAGCACCTTTTTCCCAAAGTCGTACTAGTTTTGAACCATAAGTTTGTTGTTTCACTTGCTCAGATTTTCCCTGCAGGGGGCACACGAAATAGCAACAGCCGCGACGCTTTAGCATCTCTATGCTCGCGCTTATAGCGAAAATTTACTTTGCGGTAATGGCACTGTCTGCGCTCATTAATTATGTAAAGTGGATGAGGTGAAGGGTAAAAGGCTCTACTACGCGACAATACCTGACTTTGTAGTTTGTGGCTGTGTAAAGGTGAAACAAATGTTGAAGGCTGTAAAGTTTATATAAATATTTTTTATTTTTATTTTTTTGTATCTGGTTTTAAGGCTCTTTCATTTAACTTGGAGTTAGGCACTGCGGCTACTATTCCTACTGCACTCGACTTCTCTTTACGCTTTTGCTGAACTTTGCAGCCATGTAAAGCTTTTCTTGCCTTGCATGTGAGTGTTAATTTCTCCATAAATATTTGTACAGCCACACTCGCATGTATATATTTATAAATCCACTGTAATTTATAAATCCTAGCGTAACACATACATACATATATGTGACACTATCTCCCAAATCGTAGCAAATAAATGTATTTTGCGCGCTTTTGTTATGCCTTTATTCGTGGTGGTGAAAGCTAAAAAAACCTAAACAATATTATCTTTGATTTTTTTTTAAAGTCTCCAAAATAAATAAACCAACTAAGCCACAAAACTCCACTTCAGCTATTTATTTTGAAATATAATTCGACTTTTGAGTCTTAAATTTAAATATACTAGTTTAAATGGCTAGTGGGTTAGAGTAACCCGTTTGCTAACCTTGTAACCCGTTTGCTAACCGGGCCAAAAAGTTGGCCTCAGAGCCCAGTCTGGCTAAATAGTCAGAGATCTCGTTACTCGCGCTGTCTTCCGACATAGTTCAGCCTAGATTTACAGGACTCGACTACCCTTGAAGTGGTTGGGGGGCTGTCTAAGGCCATGAGCGCAGCTTAACTGTCGCTGCAGACACATGTAGATCCGCAACTCCATTTGTTTCCCACAACAAAGTTCACGCTTTGAACAGCATACACCTCCGCTTGAAACACAGGTGCATGCATTCCAAGAGTAAAGTGCAGTTTTATCCTGCTGGATTCCACGTAGTCCCAAGAGCCGGAGCCGTGCTTGGTCCTGGAGCCATCCGTGAAAATGCGAAAACAGTGTTTGCCGTCCTAATTTTCTGAGTTTGACCACAGTTGAGCCTCTGACAGCACTACACTCTAACTCTTTTCTTTTCTATACCCCTTGATGGCATGGAGATGAGAGGCATGGGGAAATCGTGGGATAGAAGTCCATGCCTAGTCTGTTATCCAGTGCCGTAGACGGGCCGTACCAATTCCCAGTAGTCGGTAAAGCTCCGACGCAACAAATGGTGACAGTGCATTGTAGTCTCGATAAGGTCCTCCTGACTCCCATTAGAGAGAGTCTACTCATCCAGATCATCTATTATCATAGGTCTTATGATTGCTAAAAGAAATACCTCACGTATTCCTAGAAAGCTGGCAGTGCTTTGGATGTCTTTCTTTCAACGTGTGATTTCCATAGGAGCTTACTATCGAAGACTACTCAAAGATATTTGATTTCTTTGGATCGCTGGATTGTGACTCATTTGAACCTAGGCAGAACGGACCCATCAAGCTTCCTCCTTCTGGGAAGGACCAGTCACGGTACGGTTTGCCGATAGCCCATTCGCACAGCACCAAGTGTCAATTAGATCCAGAGTTTTCTGCACTTTCCTGCAGATGTTCGTAAGCGTAGGGCCCGTTACCAAACAAGCAACATCGTCGGCATATGCTTGTGCGTAGACTCCCGAATCGTTTAAGGTGGTGAGTAGAGGATCGATTACCATGCACCAGAGCAATGAAGACAGCACATCGCCTTGGGGGCAGCCTCTATTAACTCCGGTTGACACCAGCAGATATTCCTCTGCTCGCACGGAGACGATTCTTTGGGCCAGCATCGAACGAATCCAATTTACTAGCACCCGGTCTACGCCGTGCCTACTAGCAGAGTTACATATACTATCAAAAGTGGCATTACGAGCATTTTCCACTTTGATAGGCATGCTGAATAAATGTTACTAGTTGTCATTTTGAATTTTATTTCCCTCTCTGGCAAAATATGTTTACCCAGGTGTTAGCATTGCATGATGCCAGCACGTACTTAGTAGTTTCATTTTCCTCCCTACCGTATCTGCAAGTTCCATTCACGTATATTTCCAGGTTACTTAAACGATAATTCAAGCTAAAAAGCGCTGTTAGAATTTCTGTGATTTTAAAATTACTCTTAGTTCCATACAATCTTTAAACTAGTTTAGGTAAACGATGCCGCTCACTGATTTGGACTGCGATCTTTTTTAATTGTAAAAAGAGGGGAGAAGTTACCTTTTCCTGGGCTTCAAATGGCTCTGGGCCTTCAAATGGGTAGGCCACCCTTTTCCTGCCTAATTCATATGCCAGTTTCTTCGAAATAATTCCTATGAGCCCTGGATTTCACAGGATACGTACCTGATTGTTCTGACTTAAAAAATATTCAACTTATGAAGATATTCCAGCACCAAATTTTATAGAAGCTGGAAAAAGTTGAGAGCCTTCATTTCTGGCTGGGATAATTGCTTCTGTTGTTATACTCGCATTCAAGTTAAAATTGAGCGCATCTTATTTATTGTGTAGATATCTCTTGAAGCGTTTAACAAAACTCAACATCTGTAGCATCATGTTCCATGGCATTAACATCTCAAAGATTAGTTCAGCAAAAATATTAAACTTGTTTTGATTTTGACGAGCACCTAAGCCAATGGTAGCATTTATTATTTTTAGTATAGTTCCCCACGCTTCGGATTCGATATGAATGTGACAAGGAGACATTCTAAATAGCTGCAAATTTTCTCAGCTCTATTTCAGAGTTGCCAAGATACAAGGTGAAGTCCAAAATAAACAAGACCGGCGCCATAAAACAGTTTTTGACGGCGCCGTCTTTCTAATGAGCTAGTGCGATCGAAGTTACTGGAAGTTACATCCCTAGCTGACTTTCAGTGAAAGCTAGGGGACATTTGGTTCAGTGGAAGCGATGTTATTCCGGCAATATGTTCGTGTCATCGGTACAAAAATGAGTTTCGAACAAGGAGCTAATATCACATTTCGTTTTGAATGGGTAAAACGTTTACCGAAACATTTGAATTGATGAAAAAAGTTTATGGCGATGATTGTCTATCTCGCGCCAGAGTTCATGAGTGGTTTACACGTTTCAGAGATGGTTGTGAGGACATAAATGACAACGAACATACGGGCCCCCTAAAATCAGTAACCACCGAAAACTCCATCGAAATTGTTTGTAAATTTATCAAAAATGAACCGAAATCATCGTTGAAATTCATTGAATTGGAGTTGAATATCCCCAAAGATTCGATTTATCGCATTTTAACTGATCTTTTGGGCTTACAAAAGATCTATGCACGGTTCATTACGCACTGAGGGCCAAGTTAGCTGAGGGCCAAAAATTGCTCCGAATTCAACATTCGAAAGACCTCATTAAAGAGGCGAGAAAAGTCGAGAACTTCCTTTAAAACATTGGAATTGGTGGCAAAACGTGGTGTTTCCAACACCAACCTGAAACTAAGTGCCAGATAAGCCACCACCCAAAAAATCGCGTTTGGGGAATTCAAAAATTAGATTGATGCTCATTTGTTTTTACGATTCCAAGGAAATTGTCCACAAGGAGTTCGCACCAACGAGCAAAACCGTCAATACAATTTTCTATCTTGGTATATTTCATCAAAATATCAAAAATTGTAATCAGATTTTTTAGAACTTTCTAGCGTATGTGGTCTCTTAGTTCAAGCAACAGAATTGTAACAGAAGTGAAAAAATTTGTTAAAAAGTTACAAAAAAGATGAAAAATTTCACTAGATTTTAAAGACAAAATAAACGAGAATAATAATAGCGAAATATTTATTATTAGGAAACTAAAATGCAAGGATTGTACAGCAAAAAACAATTTGACGGCTTCAAAAAATTACGGAGAAGGGAGAGGAAACGAAAAAATTTTATTTATTTTTAGACTAAGAGTTTGGCATTCCTATTTTAACAAATTTCCCTATATTGTCAACATATTTTAAAATTAAATACTCAAATAATGCAAAAACACAGCTGTGCGATTTCCAGTGGCGCTAACTGTATGCCTGAAATAAACATTTGACTGCCGTTGTTGCATCCACTGCTCTTTTATATGAAATTCACGTACGGCACATTAGTCGAATGCTCGTGTGTGCTGAATTTCTTATTCGTTTAAAAGCAGAAAATATAACGAAACATCCAATGAAGTACTCGCATGTGGCGCGATTGCGGGTGGCAAGTCTTGGGGAAGAAAGTCAAATGGTGCAAGAATGCGCACACATAGACACAAGCGTTCAATCGAATGCACAAAAAAAATGTGCTACCCAAATCCCTTTAACGCTGACTTGCACTTGAATGCATAAATATAAATTTATTATTAGTGTGCCGTGATTCTAATGCACCGATGCATTGCCACAGCAGCCAGACCATTAAAGGATGCCAAAGCGTCACCGTAGTACGAGACAAATTAGTTCCCAATTTTGTATTGCAATTCAGTTTAGGAGATTATCGAATTTGTCAGCTTGAAAGTTTTCCTTTGAATGTCAAATAAGAAAATATTCGTTCTGCAGCGGTTGTTTCTGTGGCAGCGTAGGTGAAATTTTTGTAAATTCTTTTATATATGAAAAATTTCCAGGGTGATAATTTTCAGTACTTTGAAAGAGCTTTCGAACTATGTGAAAAAAATATTTTCTCCAAACTCTTCTTCTTTTTCATCTTATTGTATAACTAGGTCCTGTTTTTCCAACTAAAAAAATAAAATATGTTATTGTTTTTTTTTTAATAAAAATATATTTATTGCATCACTCGGATCGGGATCCAGACGCCTAACACTCATGTCAACGCTTTGGCAGTCTTATGGAGGTCGTGCTGTTTTAAGTTTACCTTTCACCACAATATTTTCCAATCAATCGTCTGATATTCCCTTCACCTGCTGGTTCCTTTCTTTTCTTCTCTGGTTGCTCCATTTTACTATGTCAGTGATTTCGCATATCTCTCGTATCTCCTCGTTTCGTTCAAGATCGCGCCTTGTGTAGCCAGCTATTGCTCGTAGCGTTTGCATTTCGATGGTGGATGTTATTCGCTCTATTGTAGTTGTATCCGCTCGAGTTTCAATTCCGCAAGCCCGTCATAATTGGCGAGCTCTGCTCTCATTGATTGGTTTTTCCATCGGACACCCGAGCGGCTTTTTCGGATTGATTTCGCACTTCATCAATGACATTTTTTGAAGGTGTTATTTTTGCAGCCAGGAAGTTACTTTTGCATGATCTGATCGATGCTTTTGCTTGGTATGCATCCAATACATAAACGAGTGCAAAAGCAAAGTCGTAGTTCTTATGATTTTTTAATTTTTTAACTTTTATTTTACAACTACAGCAATCCGATAACATTAAGTCCATTGTACTACAGTTCAGGACATCTGCTGTAGACACTTCGGGATGCGGAAACCAGTAGGCGGCCATCCTGAAGGATGTATTCTTTTCTCTGTAGACCGCGAAGCGAGTGGTCCCCAAGAAAGGCACGATATTGACCACGGTTCTGATCCACTCCAAGTTGGCCAAAGACGCACACGTCACTCTTATGGTGCCGTTCTTTGTTTTAAAGACCTTCGCGTTGGCTTTAGGACCGGAAACAATAATCCGACTGGTGGTAAGGTGCCTTCTGCGATTGCCACTTCCACCTACCGAGGTCTTTTTAAAGACACAGACGCATAAGGCTCGCATTAGGATTTCTTCCGCAAGAGTTTCGCCAACCACTTTCTCCTTTACCTCCTCGCTCTACTCAGACATGTAGACTCCCTGCCCCTGCAGCCGAAGAGGGTGGATTGCCACTTGTGTGGGTTCTGATTGGACTAAAAATCCTATTTTTGTCCATAACCTTCAAAAGGTTTTGATTCGAGACTCCTCCCAAGCCAGTTTGGTTCGCGAAAGGTACCCTGATTCTATGCCAACTTTGTGTCATCACACAAGTGTTAGAACCTAACCCAACTGGGAAAGCTACTAGTGTGATGGCAAGGTTTTCCTATCCACCACCTGAGACGCGTCCGATAGGAGAGCAGGCAACCTTTCAGGCGGTCCTTAAAACAACGTTCTGATAATATGGTCATCAAAGATGTGGCACACACTGGGAAGTCAGTTGTCGAAAACGTTGATTAAGTCATGGAGATCGTAGAACCTGAAATTATGTGAGCACTTAATCCAGTACAGAAGAGCTGAAGATAAGCCAAAAAGTCGGTTGAAACCATTTGCTTAAGGTGAGTCTAAAAAATGATGATATATGGCTGGCTTATGAATTGACTCGAGGTTTCTCTGCTTATCAAAGTATATGCACACTTAATCCTGAGCCCAAGAGCTGAAGATTAATCAGAAGGTCGGAAGGAGTCACTTGCTTGATGCGAGTCTCAAGAAAAAATGGATATATGACTGCCTTCCGAATTGACTCAAAAGAGGTTTTTGGACTGAATACACACCAGCAACTATCTGCTGAAACGCCACAAATTTAACATACATATTTATGAAGCATATTGCAAAAGGTGATACAAAATGAGTCGCTTAAGAGTACAACAGGACCGAACACGTGACAGATTTTATGAAGAGCGACTCGAGCTCACAAAAGTCCTCGGCGTCGTAACCATACCAGATAACCCCTTACAAAGTTATATTGAGCTCGTAAGAGAAATGGGAAGCAGTAAAAGTTTGCAGCATGGAAACTAATAAAACTCCGAAGCGCAAAGCAGAAGCAAAGCGAATGCGACCAATACAGAGCACGGATACGTCACCCCATGAAATCATTTTGAAACACATCTCCTCTGAGGGTGACTGTATTCACGAACAGTAAAAGTAAAAGTAAAAGTCAAAGTCAAAGTCAAAGTCAAAGTAAAAGTAAAAGTAAAAGTAAAAGTAAAAGTAAAAGTAAAAGTAAAAGTAAAAGTAAAAGTAAAAGTAAAAGTAAAAGTAAAAGTAAAAGTAAAAGTAAAAGTAAAAGTAAAAGTAAAAGTAAAAGTAAAAGTAAAAGTAAAAGTAAAAGTAAAAGTAAAAGTAAAAGTAAAAGTAAAAGTAAAAGTAAAAGTAAAAGTAAAAGTAAAAGTAAAAGTAAAAGTAAAAGTAAAAGTAAAAGTAAAAGTAAAAGTAAAAGTAAAAGTAAAAGTAAAAGTAAAAGTAAAAGTAAAAGTAAAAGTAAAAGTAAAAGTAAAAGTAAAAGTAAAAGTAAAAGTAAAAGTAAAAGTAAAAAAGTAAAAGTAAAAGTAAAAGTAAAAGTAAAAGTAAAAGTAAAAGTAAAAGTAAAAGTAAAAGTAAAAGTAAAAGTAAAAGTAAAAGTAAAAGTAAAAGTAAAAGTAAAAGTAAAAGTAAAAGTAAAAGTAAAAGTAAAAGTAAAAGTAAAAGTAAAAGTAAAAGTAAAAGTAAAAGTAAAAGTAAAAGTAAAAGTAAAAGTAAAAGTAAAAGTAAAAGTAAAAGTAAAAGTAAAAGTAAAAGTAAAAGTAAAAGTAAAAGTAAAAGTAAAAGTAAAAGTAAAAGTAAAAGTAAAAGTAAAAGTAAAAGTAAAAGTAAAAGTAAAAGTAAAAGTAAAAGTAAAAGTAAAAGTAAAAGTAAAAGTAAAAGTAAAAGTAAAAGTAAAACAACAAACGCGTGCGGTAAAACCTCAAGATAAACCCAAATAGACTACAAGTCGATATCGAGTAACGATATTGCAACTTTCCGATCCCCCTTTGGTCAGACAGGTGTATCTAAAAGGTATAAACATGGCTCCACCCTGATGTAATGCTTTTAGCAGTCCCAGGGTGGAATCAGCCGAGAGGGGAGGAATATTATAGGGTTAGTGGTAGCATACTCCACATACCACTAGTGCGAGGACAACTTTCATGATTTTTCTGACATTTTCGATTTTAATCTCCTCCGCAAAATAAAGATCGTAGTTAAACCGCAGAGAGCTATTTCAAACGATGGAAAAAGTTTGTAGGGGTTTAAAATGGAATCATTATTATGAGCTACTCCCATTGGACCGAACATTCAATTTACGCCTCTACTGTTAGCAATTGATCATACTGCTGTAAGCGGTCTACCAGAAATAACCAAAATTGGTAAAAACAAACGATGTTGTGATCCTTCAAGACAATACCAGACTGGTCACACTTCTTTAACGAGGCGCCAGTAGCTCAGGGAGCTTAGATGGGAGGTTTTGTGGTCCAATATTGACCATAAGAAGATATTAACGGCGGTTGAGTTAGTTTAGTAATTTTCTTGATGCTAAAAACTTGGCTCCAGAGGCTCATGAAAATATGTTGGTAAAGTTAATGTAAGTCTAGTGTAGTGCACTAGCCTGCCATCCCAGAGGTTGTGGGTTTGAATCGCACGTAAAGCACGGTCCTCGCGCTTTTTCAAACTTAACTACTTTCCTAGTTTCTATACACAAAAACAAAAAATGCATTCCTCAACCCCAATAATTTTATTCTTCCACTCCTTACTCCCGTACAAAAGTCAGCGCATTACTTGCACTGTGGCTGCTAAAACAAATAAAAACAAAGAAACAGACACAGTTACACAATGCATCAGTAGCGCCATCAAGCGGATGCCAGCAATCGCGGTAATAGCGCAGACACACCAAATTTAGTGAAGTCCTCAACCATCTGCACGATCCTTCTGCCAGAAATATGTGACACACAGATGGCGCTCCAAGCAGTAAGAAGGTGTTGTTCCTAAGTAAAATAGATTGATGAAACCAACGCAAGACCTAGTCTTGTCGAGGCTCTATGCTTCCGAGTGGAGTGAACAAGGAAAAAAAAATTATTTTTTGTAACAATTATTTTGTGAGCTCAGGGTCTGTTTAACAATAAAAAGTAAATTAAGTTATTGCTTTTATTTATTTGTCGATATCTCGAACTCTACCAGAAGTCATCTTGCTCAAGTAATATGGGCGAGGATTCTTTCAGTTCCGAAATTAGTGGATTGCACTTAAAGTGGGTAAACTTTGCAAAAAAGCCTCAGAAAAAATTTTAGTCCCGCAACAATCTGAACAGGTTTGGCTCTTTTTTGAAACATTTTTTTTATAAAACTACTAGCATTTCCCAGTGGGCTTCGCACCACCATACATAAAATGTTTTTTTTATATCGCAAGAAATTTTTCATATTAAGTTTTCTTTAAATGTTTAAACAGTTGAATTAGTTAATTTTTTTCATTCAACATACTTTCTAAAGATGTCACAATAGCCTTTTCTGTACTTTTTTAAAATTTGATTGTGGTGGTCACCTATATACAGGTAAGGTGAAAGAGCCGATAAAAACTTGTAATTAAACTTTGATTCTTTAATTTCCATTTCAATTTTTTACGCTAAATAAATTATGCTAAAAAAAATAAAGTTAAAAATGTTGTTCCAGTTCCTTGAATGCTCCAGTTTTTATTATATTTTCGCCCAAAATTAATATTAACATAATACACTTACAACCACAACAGTACAACAGAAACGCTCATAAGCTGCTGTGTATTTGTTATTGTTTTTCCTATACAGGCATTTCGTATGAGAGGAAACCATTACTCACATAAAATATCATAACTCAGGACGGCTGCACCCCCTTTTCTGCCATTCGATGGAGTACATATGGCACGCACCTCCCCAAATACATATAATTTCACAATTAAATCCATAAGTGCTTTACATTTTTGCCGAAATGGATACTCATGTGGTTCAAACACATCCTAGGGTTATCCAGGTCCGCGTTTTGGTCTATATCTCGAGACTCTAGTTACGGAGGGGCATTAAAAATACTCTATACTATAGAATCATCAGCAGCTTCCATTTGCTACCCATATTGTACAAACACATTCTAGGGTTACCCGGGTTCACGTTTTGGCCTATTTCTCGAGACCCTGGTATCCGATTCTTAAAATTTTAAAACACAAACCATCTACTGAATAGTTCAAACAAAGCCTAAAAATTTGGTTTGGATAGGTGAGCCCGTTCTAGAGTTATAAGATTACCAAGGAAATGTAACTTCTTTTTATATATATAGATACCTCATTGTCTAATAAAAATCCACATAAATCCAAATTATCCTTTTTTAAAAAACTAGAAAATTAGAAAAAATCTACAAATCTGATGATCTAAAATCTTTTACCAGCTTCACTGAAATAAAATACAAAAATGCCCAAGACTTTTTACTTGACTTCAGATCAGCTTAATTACCTACTAAAATCGCTTTAAAGCCGTGGAAATATTACAGAACTAACCATTTAATTCCAAAGGGAAAAACTGAAGCTCGAATTGACAATATTTTTAAGAAATTTAACGGTAACTATGAGCATGAGTGCTGCAGCGTAGTACTCATGCAGGGAAAAAAATTAAAATAAATTCATATTATATTTCCTTTTAACTTCCTTGTTAGTCATCAGAAACTCATTCCCCTGCGTAATAAACTTCCTCAAACTGTGAACAACCGACAATAAGAGAGTAATGCAATTCACCAGCGCCAACAGTATCAACTTCATCAATTTCCATTGGGGGAAAAAATAAAAAATATTTCTGTCGTTCGCATATAAGAAAACATAAATTTAATAACAAAAGTTTACTGAAAAAAGGCAAAGGATATACACAGCAAAACAAGAAAAGTCAATAAGTTTACAACGACCCGTACAACTGCAACGAAACTCCTCCGGTAACTCTTTCGAATCAAACTGATTGGTTTGGCTTGACAGTGACTTCTCTGCGTTGGCGTCCGCCAAATCCTTTGAAAGACCAAAAGTGTAAGATCGAATTTTGATTAATGACTTTTTAAAATCACTGATAAAAGGATTTCCTTTGCTTCACACGCCAACTCTCACGCGCGCGCACACACACAGGCACTCACAGAGGTGCTCAGCTATAGTAATGTTCACACTCTTAAGTGTGAGTAAGCGAATTCATATATACAGTACTGTGCGAAAAATTAGCGGTTTTTTATTTCTGCGAAGAATTTTAATTCAAGCTGCCAGACCAGTGTAATATTTTCTAGGCCGAAGTTTTTGCTGTGGGGAAAGCCGCTGAGCTAGCCTACACAAGAACAAGAAAGAACTCAATAATTAATATATATGAACGTGGACAGTCAAGCAGTCTTTTCGTTGGGGGGGATTTTTACGTAGCGAATCCCAAGCCCAGCGCACAACCTGCTATCCTGGATTGCTTCGCTTTCTCACGTTAGCTCACTCTCTCACCGGTGCTCGAAAGCTACCCAGAAGATACGTGGGCTAATCCCGGACGTTGTGAGCTGCTTGAACGTATGCAGAAGAATCGTCCTGGCCACTCCCAAGTAAATGGCGGTCAGTAACTTTCCCCACTTGCGTGGACTTCTATACATGGAACCATCCCCCATACGGCTTTGCAAGATGACGTTGCTCAGCACAGCAGCGCCGTCAGAATTGGGAAGGACCTACCCGAGCCGTCTGATACTAAACGAGGTCTCAGACAGAGTGACTCGCTGTCGTGTGACTTCTTTAACCTGATGTTGGAGAGCATCGTACGAGCCGCAGAACTTAATCGCTCAGGCACAATATTTTATGAGGGCGTACAATTGTTGGCGTATGCCGATGATATCGACATCATCGGTCCTAACAACCGCGCTGTCTGCCTTCTCCAAACTAAATAAAGAGGCAAAGGTAACACGGACAAATGCAGGAAATGCAGAGAGAATGTTGAGGAAACTTTAGAACACCTTTGTGTGCATTTGACCGGCATTATTAAAAACGCGTTTAAAATGCATGGGAGCCGCACTATTTGAGGGTTTGGAGGACGGCGGATCACTAGCTCTGCTTAGATTCGCCAAATGCGCTAAGATCCTACATGATGTCTAATTTCAGTATTCATAGAGGTTGGTCTCCATCTGTTATTGCTAGGGACCACAAAGTCTATGCGTGGCTTATTGCCAACCAGGCTAACCTAACCTAACCTAACCTCCACTTTGTACTTAATGATGACACTCGGGAGTCTGCGATTTAGGACTCGCTCTCAACCTCCTTATGAATTGTTTAAGAAAGCAGTTCGACGACGATTTCTTGACGACTTCATGTTTATTTATTTATTTAACGAAAAACTACAGTTATTTATAGATCCACATTAAATTATATTTTTAAATATTCCTTAAGTATGAAATTACAAAATTATTTGAATGGGAAAAAATACTCACATCTCTTATTTTGGCTTAGTGCGGTTTTGATGAACTAAACTAAATTAATCAATAATATATTTTCCTTCATTATTTACAATGTATTTCCAATGGTAGGCGAATTTGTAATTCCCTGCTCAAAAAATTGTTTGTCCTTGGAGCCAAAATACGCTTCGATATCCCTTTTTATAGCTTCTTTTGAGGAGTAGTTTTTGTTACTCATATGGAATTGAAGTCCACGGAAAAGGTGATAATCACAAGATGCAATATCCGGAGAGTATGGTGGATACAGCATTAGCCCCCATCCGAGCTCGTTCAGCTTGCCTAATCTTTGCCTTGCGGTATGAGGTCTTGCGTTGTCGTGGTGAAACAAAACTTTGCGTCTATTCCCTAAAGACGGTCGATTTTTTTAAGTGCCTCATTCAGGTTTGATAGCTGATGGGAATAATAATCAGCAGTTATCGTCTGGTTTGGTTCCAGAAGTTCATAATAAACATTACCGGCCATATCCCACCAAATAGACATTAGAATCTTCTTGGGGTGAAGGCCATCTCTAGGGGTCGGTTCTGGTATTTCATCTTTATCTAACCATTGGCGTTTGCGAACAGGATTATTGTAAAGGACCCATTTTTCATCACCATCATTTTCAAGCTGTTGCAGCTGAGAACACACATTCACTCTCTGCTGAAGGTTCGCGACGGAAAGTTTATGCGGAACCCATTTTCCTTGCTTTGAAACCTTTCCCAACTGAACCTGGCCCATGCGATGAATTTAACCTCTGAGCTATCATATCGACCGTCGTAGCCGAATGGGTTGGTGCGTGAATACCATTCGGAGTTCAGAGAGAGAACGTAGGTTCGAATCTCGGTGAAACACCAAAATTAAGAAAAACATTTTTCTAATAGCCGTCGCCCCTCGGCAGGAATGGAATTCAGAAGGCCTTTCGTTGCGGCGTCAAAGTCACAATTTTTGAACTTTGTAAACTATTTCTGTGCTAATAGACTCGCCTATGACACCTTATCCACACACGTCGCAAATGTTCCGGATTGCTTAGGCTGCTTCGTCAGCTTTTTGGCCTCGATGAAAAGCAAAGGTAAGCAGATGTCGAAAAGTTGATTTTTGTCTCCTGGGTACTCCATTTCTAAGCCTCAAAACTAATAAAAAATTAAATAACTCAAAAATACAATTAATATAGTTTTGCAGAGCAGAAAGCATTCTATCGAATGAATACTAACCCTTTTTCCAAACGGCAAACAAATCGTTGTAAAATAAAAGAAAATACAAGAACGCGATGAACTTTTTCCCCAACGCAATAAAAGAATTTAAGTTTCAAACACACATTTTATTTCAAAAAGGAAACATATTAAAATTTTGCTCCCAACTGTACCCTTGGATTGAAGTCAGGTTATGACGCGTATGCACTTGCTTTCAAACCAAGATATGCACACGTATTCCTTTAACGGGTGCTTTGCTTAGACTGGTGAAAATTTCTAACTAATTTTCCACATTCCTATTCAAAATACTCTGAAAAGGTTAGAAGGAAACGCTTACATATCTGCAAGACGTCGAACTTTTTTTTCAATAATTAATAAATTGGAGGTAAAAGATTAACCTAAAAATGCCCTAGCAGATGGTGGCAATTGCTAGGAAGTGATTTAAAAATTGCATAAAAATATTAAACATATACGAATATAGGGATATGCACAGGTTAGGTTAGGTAGTGCTGGCTGATCTGTAAAAAGATCACACTTAGGGTCCGTTGAGCTGCCAGTTCTATGTAGCTGGAGTCGAAGATATCATTTTGTATAATTCATAATGCACGTCTTCGCGAGTTTTCCAAGGTGTACAGCCTTTTTTCAGCAATATTCGTCAAGGATTGAAAAATTTGTTGTTCCTAGGCACATTTTTCGAGTCCTACCGATAAGCGTACAATTTATGAATTATTATTTGTCATTTCCCATTACACTGTGGAACAAATTCAGGTTAGCAAAAGTTAGGCCCATTCTGAGAGTGGCGGGTGAAAATAGAGGCAAAATTAGAAGACCCGTATCGCGGCGTTTGTTTATGTTAGTTCGAATTTTTTTTTAATCGGCCTTCGAAGTTTGCAGTCAAATGCCGATTTTCAGTATATTGTTTATATGGTTTTTTGGCTATAACTCGTCGACTAATTGATATTTTTTCAATCTGTAAAAGCCAAATTATTGCTAGAGACCTGTGCAATAATTACAATTTTTGAAAAAATTGATTTCGAAAATTTTTATGGTACTTATGAGGCAAAATGTTGGAAAAATTATTTTTTTTTCATGTTTTTTGAAAATATTTTCAACAAAACTAAGTCTTTTTTACATTTTGTGTGGTCTATAATATGCTTCTCAGTTTCTTAAATAAATGTAATTTGAAAAAAAAATTGTCTTAGTCGACAATTTGCGCTTTAGGCATACAGTCATAATACAAAACTTGCGTTTTTTGAGCTTAATATTAATTTATTTCTCATTTTTTATTTACCAATTTTGTTCAGTGTTGGTTTTGAAGAAACATAGAAAAAGAAAATATAAAAATATGGAAAAAAATATAATTTTGAAATGTTAATAATGAAAAGTTTTAAGTAGAAAAATAAAATAAATTAAATTAATAATTTGGCCAGCTGCCGTTTAGCAGGCGGCTGTGGATCAACATCACTGCTCTCTCTAATGTCTTGGTCATCGTCATCATCATCAGAGAGATCGATTATTTCGTCCAACAGATATTCTGGATTTTCATCTGTGTCTTCCCCTTCTTCCTCTGTTTCCTCGTCTTCCTCTTCTTCAAAGGTGTTTTTATACCACCAACAAATTTCAGCGAGTATCGCATCTGGAGATTTCTTTCCTCTGTACCTGAAACGAAAATAGTTTTCAATCGTTAACATGTTTAAATTGTGCACTCTGACCAAGATATTAGAAAAATCTAGGAATTCAAAATATGCACACTCTATAGTTACCTTATTTCAAATGGAAGCGCAGTTTGGTGATGACGTTCGCCTTGCTCATCAGATTCAGTTGGCAACTGTTGAGCGAGTTTTTCAAGATGCTGATGCAAGAGATGAATTTTGTATGACATATTAACCCCAATTTCAGCGAAAGCTGCCAACATGTTTGCAACAGATTGCCTGTAGTTTTCTTCACGTTCTTTACCCAAAAGTCCTTTGATGACTGCTTTCAATGCGAGCCATCCATTTAATTCTCGGTCTGTCAGAACTTGCTCAAAATCTTGACGACTCATTAGTTTCCGTATGTCGGGACCATTAACAACCCCTTCCTGAATTTTGGCCTTACTTAGTCTTGGGAAAATATCTTTCAAGCGGTTGAATACTGCTGGTCTTTTTGCGATACATTTCAAAAAATTTTTAGCAATGCCAAGTTTAATGTGGAGCAACGGCAACAAAATTTTCATTTCAGGAACAAGACTTTCGTGTAGCCTATTGTCATTAGGCCATTTTCGCCCAATTCGACTACTCCAGTTATGTTGTTTGTACTGGTTTCTTCCTTTAATACCTTCTCCGTATCGTGAATCCCAATCGCACAAAAAACACGGATATTTTGGACGGCCAGATGCTGTTAAGCCTGTAATCAAGGAAACTACTTTGAGGTCGCAGCAAATGCGCCATTGGTGTTCGTTATATTCGACTACTTCCAGAATGTCTTTCAATTTATCGAAAGTTTCACTAGTGTCAGTGCTATACGCAATCGGAACAGAAGGCATTATATTTGTCTTGTGCAAAAGCACAACTTTTAAGCTGATTAGTGAACTATCGATAAAGAGACGCCAATCATCTTTTTTATAGGTTAACCCTATCGCCTCCATTAACTTTTCAATATCGTTGCAATAAGCGAAATTTTTTGCATCATTGACATTGAAGAACTTTTGTAACTCTTTTTGGCGTTTTCGATATGCTGTTACTTTTGTACCTTTCGTCAGCAAATTATTTCCTTTCAAAAATGACGCCAGTCGTTCTGATTTTTTCTGAGTCAAACACAAATTTGCAACAATTCCATCCAATTGGTTTTGTGTTATTAGGATTGGGTCCTTTGATGTTTTATTTGATGTACCTTCACCAGGGTTGAATTCTGAGGAGAAATCCATGGGTGTGGCAGGGGTGGTTGTAGTACTGATACCTGTTTGAAGATCAGTACTTCGGTCTGTTGGTACTGGAACGAATTCTGAGTGCGGTAATGGTAATTGGACACTTGACACTGCTACATAAGTTTTATTTATTTATTTAATATAATGAAATATACTTATAAATAAATATATTACATATTTGTGGCAGCACTAGCAACAATGCCTTCAGCTGCTTAGTGTATATAATAGATGCTACTATATAATATTACTAATATTATTAGTATAAATAATTATAATTTGTATAACCTAAATTAAATTTGATAGTTTAAGTTCATTAAATTTTGTTACTTAATTTAGCTTTGCTGATATATTTGTATATTACTGAAATATTTTCTGCAGTAGGAGATTTTAAAGTTTTATTCTTTGTTTTCCTTCTATTCAAAGTTTTATTGTAGTTGGTACATCCATAGCAATTTTCTTCTTGATGTGGGCTATTATCTGACCAAATCATTGGTACACCAAAAGGCATAGCCTTCTTCTTTTCACTTTTCCATTGCATAAGAATTGAATAGCAATTAAAGCAAACTTTTTTAGGGGCATAGTTTACGTCATTGATAAACTCTTGCGAGAAATATTGTCTATAGATTTCCAAAAAAGAATCAGTCACATTGCCGCATTTTTCATCGCTTACTATGAAACGTCCACAAATATTACAAAAATGGTTCATTTTACATGTTGGTTCCGACATTTTTAATACAATATATATTATAGAATGTTTTTTTTTGTTAATTTTATGAAACTGATACACTTAACTTAAATCACTCAATAAATGAAATAGGTTCCAAAAGAATGAATAGCAAATTTTATCACGACCGAGCGAAAATTAAAAGACATCAGCTTCGGCTGAGTTTCGAGTCTTAACTGAATCTTTATTTTTGAAATTAGTTCGCATGCAACACAAATGTTTACAAATATTATTTTAATAGCTATTGATTGTTCCTGGAAATTCCCTTTCTTAATTGTATTCTGGGAATTTCCTTTTCCTTAATTATTTTTGGAGCATGCTTTCTTCTCGGAAAATCCCTTTTTTAATCCATACTTAGCATTTCCTTTTCTTTAATTGTTTTTGGAATGTTCCTAATTCTTGAAACTTCTCTTTTTAATTACTTCTACCGAAATCGATATTTATTTAATGGTTTTGGGGATTTTTAATTACTATGTGTTTACTAGGAATTTTGGGTTTTTTTACATTAGTTTTATGTAATGAATGTGTGTATATCGCACAAATTTTCGACTGATACTATATTTTTTTCCATGATATTTATGTCATGGATTGAAAACTATATTTTAGATAAGAAAAAAAGCGAAAAAAATTAGTTGCTTGCCAGATATTAAGAAATAATAAGGAAAACGTTAATTTTTCGAACATTTTGTGACTTTCGTCAAAGTAGCTGCCAAAGTATTTAATCCCGTAATTTTCTTTTCAAATTACATTTATTTAAGAAACTGAGAAGCATATTATAGACCACACAAAATGTAAAAAAGACTTAGTTTTGTTGAAAATATTTTCAAAAAACATGAAAAAAAAATAATTTTTCCAACATTTTGCCTCATAAGTACCATAAAAATGTTCGAAATCAATTTTTTCAAAAATTGTAATTATTGCACAGGTCTCTAGCAATAATTTGGCTTTTACAGATTGAAAAAATATCAATTAGTCGACGAGTTATAGCCAAAAAACCATATAAACAATATACTGAAAATCGGCATTTGACTGCAAACTTCGAAGGCCGATTAAAAAAAAATTCGAACTAACATAAACAAACGCCGCGATACGGGTCTTCTAATTTCGCCTCTATTTTCACCCGCCACTCTCAGAATGGACCTAACTTTTGCTAACCTGAATTTGTTCCACAGTGTTATCTTAGTCTCACGATTAAATAAAACCGAAGTTTCTAACTCCAGTAAACGAAATTAAGAAGTTTTTAAAATGAGTCTCTAAACCGCAAATCGGGATATTCTTAAAATTTCGATGCCCTTTTTCCCCAAATAAAAAAAATCTCGAATACGTATATTTTTCTCAAAGAATTAGGATCAATTCGCAAATCAATTTGTCAAAGCTCAATTTGTGTCCCAATCTGTGTGGGTTTTAAAAGAATGTCCCTTTTAGAAAAAATATTCAAGTAGAAAAATCTCACATTTTGACTAACAAAGCCTCTAAGAAGCCATCGGCATCACGGAACTCTATTCATCACTCTTCTCAGCCACTTAATTTAAGCGAAAGATTTTATGGGTAAGATTTTAAGCTATATGCGAATAGGATCAAACTCATGCATACATTTAAGGCACTGGATCAATGTTTGCGCCATATGCTCGTTTCTTCTTCTTCTTGATTGTCTACTTTAACAAAGTGCGCCAGTCGTTTCTTTCTCGTGGTAAGCGGCGCCAGTTGGACACATCAAGTAAAGTCAAGTCCTTCTCCTCCTGATCTTTTCATCGCAGAGGAGGCCTTCCTCTTCCTCTGCTATCACCAGCTGGTACTGCATCGAATACTTTTACCAATGAAGCCACTGGATCTTTATTCGCTGTGCTATATCTACGAGTATGTTGTCATATAGCTTTATTGCTTATTGTTCTATTATATGCAATACGAAGGTCGAAAGATCTTCTGTTGCAACTTTCTCTCAAACAGACCAAGGGACGCCTTATCGGATGTTGTCAGATGTTGTTCAAGTTGTGATAGTTTGTTTGTCGAAAGAGGACTTTATTATTGGGTTGGGGAATAAGTTCATAGCGTTTTCATCTTTTTTTCATTTTACAACGATTTGTTTGCTGTTCGGAAGAAGGGTAAGTATTCATTCGATAGAACTCTTTCTGCTCTATAAAATAATGTTTTTTTTTGTTTTTTGTATAATATTTTTTAGGTATTTAATTTTTTATTAGTTTTGAAGCTTAGAAGTGGAATCAACGTTTTCGACACGTGCTCTTCTTTGTTTCTTATCGAGGTCTAAAGCTACCGAAGCAGCCGGGACATTTGCGACGTCTATGGAGAAGATGTCATAGGTAGATATACCGCACGGAAATGGTTTGCAAAGTTCAAAAACAGCGACTTTGACGTCGATGATACGTCCCGCAGCGAATGGCCTTCTGGATTCGATGAAGAACATTTCAAATCATTTTTACAGGAGAACAGGCGAAACTATTTACTGCGATCACAAAACCGATTACCATCTTTTCTGCTTCCTGTCAAAACATATGAAGGGCGTTACCTTCGGTAACAAAGGGGTCCTTGAAAACCGAAACAAAAACTTCTTTGACACCAGACCAGGCATATTTTGGCGGAACGGCATAAACAAATTGATCGAGAGGGGGAAAGAGGTTGTAAACAGCAACGGCGAGTATATAATTGATTAACTTATTGACATAATTATTGTTTTTTGTTTAAATAAAAATCTTTGGTAAAAACGCTACGAACTTATTCCCCAACCAAATACTTAGTTACCTAGTTAGTCTTGTTCGTATGCTTCATAGGCTGAAGATCTCTGAACAGCGTTTTTTCATGAAATCACTGACATCGTTCAGGTTTATTTCAGGCTTAAAAGGAACGAGCATGGGAATAAGCAAAATTTTCGTATTTGGTGGCAAAATAATCATCATCGAGCTACAATCCAAAGAAGATACTGGTGGATTAGTTTGTGGAGTGGACTCATTACTGGTTTTGTACTTTCCCAAAACTCAATATAGACCCAAAGTTAATGTCAATATAAGTTTATATATATAAGTTATATAAGCGTGTCAACACCCAACACAGAATTGCTGAATGGCTCCAGAAAGGAACTACAATTTATTATGAGCCTGCTACGCGGCGCATTTTTTTTTTGTTGAGATAATGGCGGATATGCCAACAACGAAATATGACATTTGAGCGACGACAATTATTTACTCTAAATTTCCAAAATTTTTGTACGCCGTAGTCAAGTGGCTTTTCGCTCAAATTCTATTCGGTTGGTTCCATACTCGAGATCCACTATTGATATGAAATATTTGATGATAGCAAAAGTTGATTCTGCTGGTGGTCGAAGTCCGATAATTGATAAAAAGTGGCGAGGTAGTAGTATCGGAACTTGTAGTGACAGTCAAGCTGCACTAAGACCCCTTGCTAACCCACGCTGCTCTTCGAAGTTAGTCGCTGAATGTAAGACAAAACTGAACAGTGCTTGTCTTATTTGGGTGCCTGAACATTGTGGTATTACAGGGAATGAGTTTGCTGATAAACTGACTAATAAAGGTTCTGCAAGCATACCAATAAGCCCTGAACCATTTGTAGGTGTCAATTCTGTATCGATCCAACTATGGATTGACGACTTCATTAAGTCTACCCATAGAGGGCGTTGGTCTAAGTTGAACTGGTGCAAAGTAACCAAGTGCTTTTTGAAAGAACCAAACAGGAAATTAGCGACTTTTCCCCTAAAACTTAGTAGAAATGATCTGAGAGTACTTGTGGGTGTAATCACGGGGCACAATGCCTGTGATTAGCATATGGCTACCATGGGAATAATTTGAAACCCTATACGCCTATCCTGTTTTGAGAATGAGGACACTGCAAATCATTTTCTCTGCAGCTGTTCGGCGTTTTCTAGACTCCGACTTAAACTGTTGGGTTGCGATGTACTTAGTATAGATAAAGTTCATACTCTTCCGGATCTCTTAAGATTCATCAATTAATCCG
This sequence comes from Anastrepha fraterculus, assembly GCA_037575425.1. NCBI lineage: Eukaryota > Metazoa > Arthropoda > Insecta > Diptera > Tephritidae > Anastrepha > Anastrepha fraterculus. The sequence goes on along the minus strand of JAYXIM010024482.1, from coordinate 87,090 downwards.
AAAGCTTGCGGAAGAGTCACCTCAAACCAATTTTCCCGTCTTACCATCCACACACTGTATCTAGCCTGTGTCACTGTTCCTTCCACTGTAGTAGGTGTAGTACAATGGTCTTCCTGACTGAGCGCTTGGACTTGTCCAACCTTCCAAAAATTGAATCTTCGAATGATCGCTCTTCACTAGGCAATAACAAAGCCGTTTAGTACCTATGCAAAAAGTTTAGTATAAGAAATTTTTCGCCCTTTAGAGGCGGCACAGTTTGTCTCTCCATTTGTAGGTCAACAGCTTACATCTGCATACCGAGTGTATAGAAATATTTGGGTTATTTAATACAAATGGACCTTTTCATTGATTTTTTACGATCTGCTTGCAAACCAGCTTCTGTAACTCTTAAACGAGTACCCTTTGCATGCACACACACAGCTACAAATATGCGCACTTATTCTTGACGGTGTGGCGTGTATCGTTTTATTTATGACAATCATTTATCACAGTACCAAACGAGTGCGAGAAATTGAGAAGTTGAGTGACTGAGAGAGTTGCGTTGAACAACCGCAGCACAAAGTGGGATAGACTCACAAGCGGGACTAGTTCAATACGGCCCACTTGGGAATGTATGCGAAAGTCAAAGCATGCGGCTATTGAGGACTACCGAGTTGATGACTTCTTGTACGCTGAATGAAGCTGTTATTAGCTTTTTGGAGCTTTCGAATATGGAACGTCTTGTAAAGGGTGTTTCAAAAGACGCGCCTAGATGTTGTTTTAAAATAAAATTTGTAAAAATTTAGATTCTTTCAGGTTCCACTATTTTTATTATATATCCAAAATATGACTTTAACAATTATATGTCAAAATTTTTTTTTTTCTGATTACATTTTTGAGGAGCATAAAGTCCCTAAAAGGCTTCTCCAACGTACGCGGTTAGATGCTATCGTCTTAGCAGTCATGCAGGATGGATCTTTTTCTTTGGCTGGCCGCGGCTGTGATGATATGGTTGATGATGGTTTTCTAAGAGCGTGGCGTATCTAACTCCATTTTCAGCGCATTAGCTAAACTCGTTTGCCTCCAGAGTTACAAAAATTACATCATATAAAAGGCCACATGAAAACTTCTACAGGTAAGATCTGTCAAATAGTCCATTCATGAATGCCCAATTGTTGAGAACGCCGAAAACGAGATATCGATATTGAAGGTTGTTCAGCAACACTTCACGCTACAGCAGCAGTACTTGCTAAATAACGACCAGTTTCTGGTCTTTCAGTCCTTTTTCTATACTCAAAGGAAGAAGTTTCTTGAAAATATTTTATCAACCTATGAATTCTTGACTCATTTGGACAATTAGTTCTACCAAAAAAATCACGAATTTTGCGTTGTTTTATTCTTAAAGATCGCCCATTTTCAAAATAAATTTCAATAATTTTAAAGCCTTGTTCGATCGTCTGGTACCGTCTAGGAATTATTCACTACCGACATCTAAGCGACATCATCTACTAGAAGTTATTGATACAGTAACTCAAAAGTATGCAGACTTCTAGATTTTTTTTTACTTTTTCTACATTTAATCATTGGCAGAAAACCAAGAAGTAAACCACTACGAGTGTTGTTCAAGAATGGAAGAAGAAACTTTAGTCTGAGTAGATCTTGTGGGGACAAGGAGCCAAAGTGGTCGCATCTTAACACATCAGTGCGAAAGACTTCAAGCCTGATTCGAGCGAAGGCCGGGTAGATGCACAGAAAGTGGTCCACCGTCTCATGTGGAGACATGTTGAGCAAAGTGCGCTCTCTGAGATGCTAACCTTTTCCATGTGCTTCGCCCGTCATCAATCCAACAATCTGGCTATGTAAGATCCCTTCAACTTAATGATAGGAGGATCTGCGATAGTCGGTTAGACAAGATAGGTAATCACAGTTTTGTCCATCTGCACATTCTCTCAGCCTGCTAAGCCCGATTGTGGGCTGAAGAAATCCGTTTGCTGCAGTGGCTTTGATAGCTACAAAAGGAAGTGGCAGAACTAGCTGCAGCTCAAAGAAATTGGCCTCAGAGTCCATCTTAGCTAAAGAGTAGAGGTCTCGTTACCTGTGATACCTACGGGTCCCGGGACCCATGTTAGCTTCAGTATATTATATCTACCGACATAGTTCAGCCTGGATTTACAGAACTCAACTACTTTTCAAGTGGTTGGAGGCCTGCCTAAGGCCATGCAGACACATACAGATCTGCCTCTCCATCTATTTTGCACAACAAAGTTCATGGCTTCTTGAGTAGCATACACCTCCGCTTAAAATACACATGCATGCAGAGGACAGAGCTTGCCGGACTCATTATCAGAGTTTGACTGCAATTGAGCCTATGGTAGCAAAACACTGTATCTCTTTTCAAGTACGACTCCTGATGGCATGGAGTCAAGGGGCATGGAGAGAATCGTTGGATCGAAGTCCACGTCTTCGCTGTTGTCCAATGACGGATAGAGGCCGCACCGATTACCATTGCATTTCAGCTTGCAAATGACCTTCAAGGCCTCTTCTTGGATGTAAAGCAGAGCCAATAACTGGAGTTAGTCCTGCAGGAATCATGGAGTGGATCAGCGATTATGTATGCAATTTACATAAAAAGCGATGGTCCGGACTAGAATGTTGCAGAACTGCAAAGTGTTTTGTGACAAACCTGAAGAGAAAACTGTCGAACTTTCTTCTAAAACTTAGAAGCGAAGCCGCTCGGTTGATGGTCGGTATTATTACAGGACACAACCCGTGACTACTATTAGAATCATTGAGCAACCGATTTGCTTGCCTTGCTTAGAGGAGGCGGATAGCACTGATTATTTTCTCTGTGAGTGACCTACCTTTGCTAAAGCAAGGCTACGAATTTTGGGTGTCGATGAGTAAAATTCATTATCTTACACTGGAGGATATTTTCAGATGAATCAAAGAATCTGGAAAATTCTTATAGGACTAGCTAACTCTGCCTCTCTATCTTGCCTCTATTCTATTCTGTCTCTATTCTGTCTTGTCTCTATTCTATCCTATCTCTTTCTTTCTGTTACTTCTCTCCTGTATCTATTCTGTCCTGGCTCTACTCTATCCGGTCTCTGTCTCTTTTCTATCCTATCTTTTTCCTTCTATCAATTTTCTCCTTTCCTCTTTGACTATTTACCCTTTCACTTTTCAGAGCTTCGAGTAGAATGGGATCTTTGGCCTGAGATTTTTGGGAGTTACTAAATCTCTCGATGCTTCTTAGCTCGACTTTTCAAATATCAGTTTTAGAGCAGTGCAATAATGTCTGCTGAAAATCGTTCCCAATACAGTTGGTTTGGTTAGTTTACAATGGTTGCCTAGAAAGTGGGCCCACTTTGGCGAAGTAGTTTAGTTCATCCTTTGTGATGCCATTGAAAGGGAAAAGAGGTGAAGGAAACCGAAAGGAAAGAGAATAGAGGATGGGGGGAAAGGAGGAGGGGATTGAGCATTTGTGGATTACGAACCGTGGGTAATTTATGTGAGCCCCTTTGTGCTGCTGATGAAGTTCCTCAGATTTTTGATAACATGGGCACAAAGATGCTTAAATCGTAGTCCCGTGAGAGTAGGGCAGCTGGGGAGAAGGTGCTGAGAGGATTCCACCCCGTCTTCCATACAGCTGACGCAAATAGAACTCGAAGTAGTTCCAAGTCTCAAAGCCTGCATACCTCGCAGATAATGTCCCGTGAGGACACTCACGAAGTGTGAAAGCTGACGTTTTGTCACCCTCAGAATATCCCTAGAACACCTGCGATCCACACGTGCCCAGAAGGATTTCGCGACCTTACAAGTTTGTGTATTTGCGCAGCGCTCGCTCAGTTGGCGCGGAGCCCATCGTTCAATGAGTAAAGCGCTGGTTGTTAAAGGGATCCCGATCCTCTCTGTTCGCGGTGAAACTACCTCACAGGCCCCTTGACTGGCCAGCTCATCCGCTTCGCTAGGACCTGGTACCCAGATTAGCCGTATGTCAAACAACGGTTGCGTTGGAAAGTGTAATCAGGTATTCCCCTCTACAGTCGTTTCTACGTTACCATAACGACCCAGATTTATGTATGCCCGGCTAAAGACTATGACTTCAGCAAAATGCGGCAAAAATATCTGAGACATTTTTTTGCTATTACAACAACAAGAGCCATCTGAAAATACTCACTTTGATGACAGACTGGTACCATACCAAAGTGGACTAGTTCGGCATTAGCCTCATTTAGTTTCATTTACTACAGAGTTTATTTGACAAAAAGTTTATGCGCGTTTGTGCACGTGAAAGTTACCGCCAGTAACAGCGATATCCTGCCTGATAGCTGTACCGTTAGCTTTTGGTAATTTTTGTTTTTCAGATTTTTATTTCTTTTATCAGGTTTGTGTCTTTTGCCTGAAATCAAAAATAACTGCGAAAAAAATTTATGAAGTCGCATATGCATAAAGTTTTTCAAGATTTCCATTTCGAGCAAAAGTGATATTGATTTTATTTCAGGCATTGATGGGCGTTCGTTTTCTTCTTTTTCTTTTTTTTTGAAAGTGCTGATATTGGATTTGCTTGGTTTTGTTGTTGCACTCTACATATACAAAAGCAAATGGCTAACAATATTTAAGTCCTGTCAAAGTGAGCCGAATGGCAACGGTCAGCTGTCAATCACAGCGCGCGTAATCTACTCACATGCGCGCTGGTGGGTCCATGCGTTGACGCTGCTCGTAAAAAAAGGAAAAAAAACACAACCAAAAAGATGAACAAATAAAGTGAATTTTCAAATGTGATAAACGAGTATTTCTAATATTTTTTTCGAACTAGTTTTAAACATTTACGCAATTGAAAATCGATAACTGCGTACGAACAAGCAATAAACAAAAGTGCTGGCTTTTGTAAAAAAAAAGAAACAGATAATTTATTTATTTAATTATATATTTCCTTTCACTGCTACAAGGACGAACTTTAAACATGAACCGTAAAAATGTTAAAAAAAAAAAAAAATTAAAAAAAACCAATAATAAATAATTGTCAACGCAATACAAATTCCACATCACGCCGCCACTCTACAGCTACTCCACGAAATATTCGCGTTCTGCCACAAACTCACGCCTCTTTTCACTGACCGCCGCGCTGCAGAAGTTGCGCGTTTGTTGTCCATAAAGTGGCACACTTTAAATATGAAACGTTTCGTTCGCTATTCATTTGTGAAATTCCCGGCTTGTATTGCTTGATTGCTGATGCTCGAATGTCCACTCACGAATGGATCTCACGTTTGCCAGTTAACGGTGCTCAACAGTTGTTGTCTCGGTTTGCCATTATTGTTGGCGTTGGCTTTTTTTCCATCTCTTTGATTGTTTCAATTGCTGTTGTTGCTCTGTTGTGCTGTCGAATCCTTGTCACTCATAAAATCAATAAAGTTGGAGCTACCAAACAAAAAAAAAACGTTTTTTTTTTCTCGCTTTCTTTTGTAGTTTTATTATTTATTATATTTCGTTACATTTTATTTATTTTTATTTTTATTAAATTTCCCGTTATCTCGAGCCATTGTCCTTTGATTATAGCACTTCCACGCGTGTTACATTTGTCATGTCGTTGAAAGGTGGAAGGGGGCGAGTGGTGCGAATGGTCAGGCTGTGGAAAAATCATAATAAATATTTTATTTATCGTTGTATGTGCGCTACTTTTATACACGCACACACACACAGCATTAGAACGCTATTTGGGAAATTAGGTATGGTTGAATTAGAGTCGTCGACAAGGAGTCGTGGCACTGAATATTTATTACGACACGCAGTTGGGTAATGAGCGAAAAAAGTGTTTATTTGTGATGGCCAGATTCTCTCCTATTTTATATTTATTACTTACAAGCTGTACCCGGCGCGCGTTGCTATGCCAACAACTAAAATAAATTTAAGAAAAATAGCTTTAAAGAAAAATCAGTACACAAATATTCAATTCATTCTAAACCATTTTATTGATTTTGTTTATTTCGAAAAAACATTAATGACATTACAAAGTTTAGTTTCAATTCGATGTTTATTGAAGTGCTGTGGGATATACAGGGTTGCCCATATTCGACTTTTTAAACCAAAGAAAACCACATTTTTTTTGCTGTTGACGATAATAATCATTTTATTTGGTTCAAGTAGATTTGTTCACATTACTTTTTAAATATGATATCTCTCAAATGGCCGCCTTGAGCTTGTACGGCGTATTGTGCCCGTTTTGCTGCATTTTCCATAGTTTTAGCTAACACTTCGGCTGGAATAGTGGCTATTTCCTCACGGATGTTATTCTTGAGCTCTTCTATGGTCTTTGGCTTATTAATATAAACCTTTGATGTTAAATATCCCCACAAGAAGAAGTCAGGTGGCGAACGCGGTGGCCAGTCAAAATCGCTATTTTTCGACATCAAACGACGAGGAAGCAATTTCTTCAAAAAGTCGATTGTGGTGCGAGCTGTGTGTGGTGGAGCACCGTCTTGTTGAAACCAGAACTGCCTCATACGCTTTCGACGAATAATTGGTATCACAATTTTCTTCTTTTCTTCTTCTTCTTCATCTTTTCACAATTGACTTCTTTTGTTGAATGTAAATTTCAACAATTTGGGAGCGCTCGCGTGGCGTGTACTCTTCCATGGTAAAAATCTGCTTGGACTGACGCTTCCAACGCGGTATGCCATTAAGCGATTTGACGTCTTTGTCAAAAGATACAGGGTTACCAGATGGGTCAGCCGAATATGGGCAACCCTGCACATACAATATTTCTTGTTTTTCCTTCTGGTGGCTAGACGAATAAATCAAAAGGTTTTCCGACACGTCAGCAAGCCACATAGAGCCGGTGAGAAGCATGGATTCTCCAAATTTAATCCACACACTTGTAACGATTGTCTTTGTGCTTTGTTAATAGTCATTGCGAAAGCTAGTCGCATCGGGAACTGTAAGCATTTGAATTCGAATGGCATATCTGTCAGGATCATTGGGATACGTGGCAACAGTACGTCTTCATCTTTGAATTTTCCATTCAAAATTGTTGCCTCGATAACATTGTTCATCATTTTGTTGACTGAGAGTCTGGTTCCGTTGCAAAGTCGTGGTGGATTTATGTTTCAAAGAAGAATGATGGGTACGCCAATTTTCAATGTAAGAACAGTTCGTCAAAATCATAGGGTGTTTCTCGTTGCAAATCACGATCGAAAAGGTTGTTTGAAGGTCGGTTTGAAGCAGGCATTCCTAGGTGCACCAGTGCCTTGTTAGCGATTGTCAAACATATGTCTTCAATCAAACGCAATGCCTCATTATACACGTTTGGTGTGAATTGAATGTCCGGAAACGATGTAGAATATCTTCACATGTCCTCACATATCTTCAACATGTCATATTCGTTTCCTCTGTGTAAAAATACATGGCATGCGAGTGGCAGCAATGAGCATATTCTACAAACCTTCTTCGTGGAAAAATACATATACATATACCTATATACCAATTTTTATAACAATCGGTCCAATAGTTTTTGAGTTCATCGATGACATACAGACAAACATTCATTTTTATATATAAGAAGAAGATGCTAGGTTGTTCAATGAGGTTTGCAGTACGATAAGAATTTTGTGGTTTGAAAAACATTTTATTATTCAATATAGTCTCCTTGAACATCGACACACCTGTTCCAACGAGATTCCTATTTATGAATTCTCTCCCTGAGGTGAGAATTTGAAAGAGCTGCAAAATACGCTTCCACAGCTGTTATGACCTCATCATTTGATGAAAAACGCTTTCCACGCAGGAATTTTTTTAGACCCGGAAACAGATGAACATCGCTAGTAGCCAAATCTGGTGAATATGGTGGATGCTCTAACAACTCGAACTTCAATTCATGGATTTTAGTCATTATTAAAATGCTCTTGTGACTCCTGATGAATTGTCCTAATGAAGAAAAGTTTACTTTTATTTTTCACTATTTTTTTCAGTTTGTCTAAAAAGCTACAAATATATTCTGAATTTATTGTTTAAAAGTGAGCCACAAGCAAAATTTCTTTCGTATCCAAAAAAATTGATGTTGATACCTTCTTGACCGATTTTTTGAAACAAACTCTTTTCGAAGCTGATTAATAAAATAAAATAAAATAAACACCATTCTGTAGCTTCTTGTTTTGATTTAAGATCACGGTAATATACCCAAGTCTCTTTTATAGTGATGAACCGACGCACAAAGTGCACTTCATCCTTTGGAAAATGCTCTAAATGTAGCTAAGAAACTCGCATTTTTGTTCCAATGTTAGCGAATGAGGCACTCATTTCGCGCGCAGCTTTCTGAAATCCAATATATTATATGTATATATAATTGGCGCTTACACCCTTTTTGGGTGTTTTGCCGAGCTCCTCCTCCTATTTGTGGTGTTGTTGTCGATGTTGTTCCACAAATGGAGGGACCTACAGTTTTTAAGCCGACTCCGAACGGAGATATTTGTATATTTGTATAAGGAGCTTTTTCCTGGCAGAAATGCACTCGGAGGTTTGCCATTGACTGCCGAGGGGCGACCGCTATTAGAAAAATGTTTTTCTTAATTTTGATGTTTCACCGAGATTCGAACCGACGTTTTCTCTGTGAATTGCGAATACTATGGTGCGTGACCACGGCGGCCGCCTGAAACCCAATACTTCAGACAAAATATTGCTAACGCTGCCCAAAGAGATGCTTAGGGCTTCTATGAAATCTTTTTCAGTCAGTCGACGTTGTTCCAATACGATATCCTGTACTGGGAATATATATATACCTGCGGAAATGTGGAAAATGCTAGGCGATGACGGCGTTAACTTTCTTGCAATGCTTTTCAACAAAACCATAAACAACGGCATACCAAAGAAAGGCGCAACAGTTGCCTAACACCGGTTTATAAGAACATGTGTCATAAGATAAAAATCCGGAAAAGAGTAATTTTCGTTCGTATCAAATAAGTGGCGCAAGTCCGTGAAAATCAGTTTGGCTTTGTAAGCGGCAGAACTACGATAGATGGCATTCACATCATGAGCCAACAGGTGTAAAAATCTCGAGTGCAACATAACAATCTTCATGCCATATTTATAGACCTGGGAAAGGTGTTCGATCGAGTTCCTAGAGCTCTAGTGTGGAAGACACTTATAGAAAACCATGCTCCAGAAAGCACTGCAAATATGGTGAAGGATACGTACTTATATGCAACATAACAAATCTTATGTGCCAGCGCCTAACTGAAGAGTTCTCCATAAACGTAGGGGAACATCAGGGCTCGGCTCTCAGTCCACTTATTTGCAAGTTGGTTATGGATACTCTAGCACGCAAACTACAAGACGCATTGCCTTAGGCACTGTTGGGAATGTTTATGCTTTAAAAAATAAATTGTCTTGGAAGCAAATGGCTTACGCATAAGCAGACAGAAAACAGAGCACGTCACTTTTGCATTTACTGAAAGTGGCCAGATTTCAAAATTTCATATCGGTGTTGAAATGGTAACCACGGCTGAGAGCTTCAAGTATTTTGCCTCTATTGTAAGCGTTGATTGCTCACTAGACGAATTGACGAACCGCATACAAGCCGGCTGGCAAAATGTTGATGCGCAGCGTCAGGTGTCTTTTGTGACAAAATCCAAAAAAACCCATAAAATTGAAAGGCCAAATTTATAAAGCTGTGGTTAGACCTACAATGGCGTACGCCTCAGAATGTTGAGCTTGCGCTGGTTTGGACACATTATGAGAAGACCGGAACAGCATGCAACAGAGAAATTGGTTGTTGCGGAACGACATGCGTGGAATTTTTCGCAAAATGGTCACGAAGAACGGGTGCAGTGTGAGACGGTGCATTATCGTGATGCAAAAACCAAGATTTGTTGGCCCATAATTCTGGTCTTTTAATAAATAATATTCCTTATTAACATTTTGGCCAGGTGGAAGGAATTCATAGTGCACCACACCACGAAAATCGAAAAAAACTTTCATCATGACCTTTATTTTTGAACGACTTTGACGTGCTCTTTTCGGTCTGGCCTCGCCTTTACCACGATATTCGCTAGATTGGTCGGTTGTTTCAGGGTCGTAAGCATAAATCCAAGTCTCATCTCCCATAATGATGCATTTGAGCTTGTCCTGATAGTCTGAAAGCATTGTTTCACACACATCAACGCGACGACTTTTTTCCAAGAAATTGAGAGTTTTCGGTACCAAACGAGATTTGACTTTTCGTAGGCCCAAATGGTCTTTCAAAATGGTTTTCACAGATCCTTCTGATATTCCGATCACATCAGTAAGGTCTTTAACAGTCAACCGACGATTTTTGGGCACCAACTCCTTCACTTTATTGACGTGTTGGTCATCTGTTGACGTCGATGGTCATCCGGGGCGCTCCAAGTCATCGACACGTTCTCGACCCTCTTTGAAGTCTTTGTACCACTTATAAACATTTTTCTGCGACATGGTCGTATCACCAAATGCCTTCTGCAACATGCTAAACGTTTCCGCAGCCGAAATTTCATTCCGCAAACAAAATTTGATGGCACTTCTGCTCAATCAAATCAGACATTGTAAAAATCGAAAAATGCACTCTTGGTCGTTCGGTAAACACAAGCGTAAATATATTATTATAATGACATGAAAGTTGGCCCAGATGTTATTAACAGTGCGGCCAACTCATGAAAAAAATAACTAGAGCGAAATTTTTATCCCGCGAAGTTTGACAAATAAATTCACCTTACTTTTTGTCCACAGAGTACTGTGCCACGTCGATACTAAATGGTTTGTAAACAAAGAATAAATTGACATATTGAAATGTATCTTCACCTTCTTTCATATGAGAAGTGTAACAACACAACAAAAAAATTTGCATAAATTTATTGAGGAACCCACTACTATGCGCTATGGGTTTTAGAAGAGTTGGTAACTTTTAACTAATTTTCCATAATCGCCATTCGCCATGACAAACGATTTTTTGATGTCAGAAGTTGAAGCTTGTGATCTCCGCAACATTTGGTTCCAACAAAACGGCGCTACTTACCATACAGACCGTAAAACAATGAATTTACTGAGGCGCCGTTTTGGTGAGCAATTTAGCTCTCGCCTCGGACCAGTGGATTGGCCACCAAGATCGTGTGATATCACACCTGTGGACTTTTGTTTGTTAGGGTATATAAAGTCCAAATGCTTTGTGGATAAACCAGCTTCGATTGGAAGCCAATTTAACTAAAGTTATTCACGAGATACCGACTGAAGTAACGAAGTACTCCAGGGAGTCATTCAAATTTGGTGTTTACGTATGGCCGAAATATGGCGCAGTTCTGACCAATATTACAAAGAGATTAACTTAAAGAATTAAATGTCATGAATGGATCTACAAAAAAATAAAAGAAAATTGTCCAATCAATTTGAATTTTCGTTGTTTTATTTCAATTGAAAATCCGATACCACTAAATTAATAACCCTCAACATATGTACGAGTATATCAAAACAGAGATTAGATTAGATTAGATTTATGGGGGGCTGGACAAGCCCAAGCACTCAGTCAGTAGACCATTGTACTACACCCGGATAGAAATCAGTAGAAAGAATAGAGACAGGAAAAATAAAAGGTGGAGGGTAAAAACGGATAAATTCGTTTGAGGTCACTCTTCCACAAATCTCTTGGATTCATTGATGAATTTTAAGAGATCTGGAAGAGGAAGAGTATGAACTTTGTCCATACTCAGTGTATCGCAATATCTGAAGTCTGATTCTGGAAAATGCAGGACAGCTACACAGGAAATGCTCTGCAATGTCATCATCTTCAAGACAGGATAGGCATATCACCCCTATGATAGCCATATGCTGACCACAGCGGTTGTGCCCTGTGATTACACCCACCAGTACCCTCAGGTCCTTCCTGCTGAGTCTTAGGAGAAAGGTCGCTGTTTTCCAGTTTGATTCTTTCTGCACTGGGCTACACTGCACGAGTTCAACCCAGACCAACGACCTCTGTGGGTAGACCTCATGAAGTCATCAATCCATAGTTGAATCGATGCGGAATTGACACCTAGAAATGGTTCAGGGCCTAGTGGCATACTTGCAGAGCCTTCATTTGCCCATTTGTCAGCTAACTCGTTCCATGTAATACCAAATAAGACTAACTTTGTTGTGTTTTGAAACACTGTTCAGTTTCGTCATACATTCACCAACTAACTTCGAAGAGCAGCGTGGGTTAGCAAGGGCTTTCAGTGCAGCTTGACTGTCACTTCAAATTCCAATACTGCTGCCGCGCCACTTTTTCTCAATTAGCCAGTACGTCACATTCAAGATGGCATAGACTTTCGTACATACCGTGGCCATCTGTCCTGTAGCATAGAAAGTGTGCTGATATCCCATTAATAGATTCTCTGGACTTAACCATTGATCTCTATCTGGGATCAAAACATCATACTTACTACCGAAGCCAACGACAGGCACCCGATTGTCCACCGGAATTGAGAACAGTGTGCACCGCTTCGACAACTGGTGGTATATCTGACAGTAGCCAGTGCTTTTTTCATTTCCCCAGACTCAACTTGAGCCTGTACGCCGCCTCCATTGCTTCGTTTCGAATTTGAAGATCTAGAGGTTGCAAGTCCAGAATAGCATTGAGGGCATCACCAGATGTTGTGCTCATGGCACCTGTGATAACCAAGCGCACACTTCTCTGTAGCCTGTTTAGGGGTTTTACTCTGGAATTAATCATTGTGGCTTTCCTCCATACTACAGAGGCGTAAGTAATAAAGGGTCTACTCAGGGTGATGTAAAGCTAGTGTACTATCGCCGGTCTTAGACCCCATGTCTTGCCAAACGTTCTCTTACACTGCCAGAAGACTTTTAGTGTTCGAGAGACCTTCTGATCGACGTGCTTCTTCCAGTTAAGTTTACTATCTAGGGTTACTCCTAAATATTTAACCTCAGAAGACAGTTGAAGTGTTACCCCTTTCAATGTGGGTACTAACAGGCTTTCCATATTGCGTTTCCTAGTGAAAGCACTTAGGTACTTTTTGTAGGATTCACCGAAAGACCATGCAATTCGCACCAATACTCAATCTTATTTAGAGCTACCTGCATTTTATTGCATATAACTTCAAGGGGTCGTCCTGAGATTAGTGCGCACACATCGTATACGTAGGCTTGGATGTGTCCAATTTCCTGCAAATCATTAAGAAGAGAGTCGCCACGAAGCTCCATAGTAGGGGAGACAGTACACCGCCTTGTGGACAACCCTTCTTAACCTCAACCCTGATGCCTTCATCGCTTTCTCTATCCATGGTAAGCAGTCTGTTGGATAGCATAGAGTGGATCCATCTGACAATAATTTCTTCCACTCCATGACTTCTGATAGAAGAGCACATAGAGTCAGAGGTAGCATTGTCGAAAGCTCCTTCAATGTCCACAAACACACCAAGAGTGTACTCTCTTGTATCAGACGTTATGCAACAAACTTATTCCGATTAGAATTGCGAAGGATCTCTACAGCCACCTCAACATCACTTAAATTCCACCACCACTTGCATTCTTACTTAAATGTTAAATTGTGGTATTGAATGCTACATTTTCTTTACATGAACATAACTTAAACATATAAGTGATTATATTCGTATAAGTATGTATGATTATGATTATATAAATATATATGTGAGTACATACATAAGTACGCATTGCGTGCGTGACTTCCATCAGAAAGCCAAAACCAAATCAAAATATGTCGAGCAACAAATCAAAGTTTTAAAAACCTGCTGTCAAACGATAAGTCATATGTATGTATGTATGTATACTAAGTAGGTATATATGTATGGAGGTGTGTAAGTAACTGCACAAACTTTTGGGGATGTGCTTGTTTGCCAGTCTATATGCGCTGTAGGTTTGTATGAGGCGCACATTTGTGGAATAAATTTGATGAATGGCAGTGGGACACATTTTGCCTTGTAATTGCTAAATGAGCTTGCTGTTTTTTGCCATTTTTGCTTTGCAGCTTTGCTATTTCGGTTTGTTTGTAATTTACTTGCTCATTTAATGCTTTTTGTTGTTGCCCACATTGTCTCATATGATGTACTCGTACACTCGCATGTACTTGGAGCATGATTTTGTGGCAATACAAAGTTCATCTAGAAGGGTATGCGCTTGGGATGGTGACCATGACAGTTGGCTGGGGGTGGTCGATAGGGCACAAATAGACCGGTAAATACACGGAGACGGCAAACATTTATTTGTGCCAGGCGCGCGTAAAATTAGTAGACTTACTCACACACATGTAAACATAGTCACATAAAAATACTCACTAGACCGGGTCACATGCAGCAGTTTGTTGGTTTTATGTACACGCATGAGCGCATATGCTTGAGTCTAGGCATGTGTAGGTGTGTGAGTAAGTATATATGTACATATTTACTGCCATTTATCACCATTACGCTGGTGATATCACCAAATATAAATTTTTTTTTATTTGGATGACCCTCTGGAATGGCACACTTTAATTGTCGTCATTATAATGAATATGTAAGTGCATACATATATATAATATACACATACATACCTGCACTTGATAAGTAAGTATAACAATTCTTACACACTCGGGCATTGAAATAGGTGCAATTATCGTTAAGTAATATTTTTTCTCGCTATCGCCCTTTTATTGTAATAAGCAACAAAATTACTACAGCTGTAGTTGGTGTTGATATAAACTGATTATTTGGTATCAAAAAATTTATTAGTATATAACTACCTAGTCGATTAAAAAAAAAAACTTTTTCCATTATTGTTTTTTTTTTAATTAAAAAAATTTGTTTTTTTTTTAGTATAATGTTTTTTAATAAATTTTGTTTTAATATAATATAAATTTTTTTTATTCAAACTTTTTTTTTTTTAAATAAATTTTTTTATTCTAAATCTGATTTTTTTTTAAATAAATTTTTTTATTAAAAATCTTTAATTTTTTTTTAATTTGTTATAATATATTTATATTTATTTATTTATATATATTTTTTATTAATATTTCTTTTTTTAATACATTTTTTTTTATTTCATTTAATTTTTGTGATTATTAATAACGCACAAATATAGCATAACGGTTAATATATCAACACTTCAAATTTTACAAAAAAAGAACAGTTATGAAAATGTGTCTAGAAGATTTAAAAAAAAAAAATCTTTTTTAATAATTTTTTTTAATTAAAAAAATTGGTTTTTTTAGTATAATAGTTTTAAGTAATTTCTTTTTTAATATAAATTTTTTTATTCAAATTATTTATTTTTTAAATACATTTTTTTATTAAACATTTTTTTTTTAATATTTTTTTTTATTAAACATGTTTTTTTTAGTATGTATAATGTTTTTTAATAAAGTTTTTTTTAATATAAATTTTTTTTATTCAAAATCTGTTTTTTTTTAAATACATTTTTTTATTCTAAATCTGTTTTTTGTTTAATAAATTTTTTTATTAAAAATCTTTTATTTTTTTTTAATTTGTTTTAATATATTTATATTTATTTATTTGTATATATTTTTTATTAATATTTCTTTTTTTAATACATTTTTTTTATTTCATTTAATTTTTTTGGTTATTAATAACGCACAAATATAGTATATCTGTTAATATATCAATGCTTTAAATTTTCTACAAAAAACTGCAGTTATCAAAAGGTAGTTGTTAGTATAAACTTGTTATTTATTATCAAACATTTTTATGCTAACTATGCTATTCTTTTTTCACAAAAACAAAAACAATAAAATTTTTTTCAAATAATTTTTTTAATAAAATTTTTTTGAAAGAATTTTTTTAATAAAACATTTTTTAATAAACTTTTTTTTATTAAACATCTCTTTTTAAATAAATTTTTTTATTATGTTTTAAAAGAATTTTCTACTACTACTTCTTGCACAAACAAATTTGTTTTAATAAAATTATTTAAAAATTGTTTAATACAATTTTTTTATTGAAAATCTCTTTTTAAAAAAATGTTTGTATTATTTTTTAAAAAATTGTATTATTACCACTTCTTGCACAAACAAATTTGTTTTAATAAAATTCGTTTTTTTTAATAAAATTTATACAATTTTTTTTAATAATCTGTTTTTTTATAAATTTTTTTTTTTTGATTTTAATTTTTTCGCGTTTGAATATTTATAACGCAAAAAAGTAGTATAACAGTTAATTTTTTACGAAAAATATCCTCTTATAAAAATGAGCAAAAAACCACAGGTGGATATTATATTAAGACCTGGTACAGTGTCGAAGTTATAGCTGAAAACTCTTTATCTCTAGTAACTCATTGAAAAATAACGTAAAGTGTTCTTATATTCTTATATAAAGGTTGATCCATTTAGAGGTACGGATTTTAAATTGAGACAAAAGAACTTTCATGACGTTTATTTTTTAAAGATAATCCCTTTCAAATGTTGGCCGCAACTGCGCCATGATTCGGTCATCCGTAAACACCAATTTTGAAAGACTCGCTGGAGGGCTTCGGTCGGTATTTCGTGAATAACTTTAGTAATATTGGCTTCCAATGTCTCAATCGAAGCTGGTTTATTCACAAAAGGTTAAGACTTTACATAATCCCACAAACAAAAGTCCACAGGTGTGATATCACACAATCTTGGTGGCCAAACCATTGTTCCGAGACGAGAGCTAAATTGCTCACCGAAATGAAGATGCAGTAAATCCATTGTTTAATGGGCTTGCTGGCTGTATGGCAAGTAGCGCTGTCTTGTTGGAACCATATGTTGTGGAGATCACAGGCTTCAATTTCTGGCATCAAAAAGTCGTTTATCATGGCGCGAGAGTGTTTGCCATTCACTGTTACATTGGCACCAGCCTCGTCTTTGAACAAATGTGGGCCGATGATTCCTCCAACCCAAACAATTGTTTTCAATCGAGGTAATGGCTATTCTTGAATTGCTTCTGATTGCTCTGCAGCCCAAATATGACAGTACGGCTTATTGACGTGGCCATTAAGCCAAAAATGGGACTCATCACCACCCATCAAAAGTTGTCCTGAACGCGCGCTGAACACTTTTTACAAAGCGTCGATATTCGTGATAAAATTGTACGATTTGTAAACGTCGTTAAGGCGTAAGTCTTTCCATGATGAAATGTCAAAGAATACTGAAAAAACCATCTATTTAGTTTAACAGTAGTCACGCGTAATCTGTCAAAAACCCCCTTTTCGAAAAAGTACCTCCAATCTGATGACGCTTTATATTTCCTTAAAATCATTAATCTTATAGTCTTTTAAACTTTATTCTATAAGCTATATAGCTTCCTATTGTTGATTTGATTGCAATATACCCGGTATATTGTCCTCATGGGATGATGGGATCTTCTATGTCTTGTCTCTACTTCCGGAATAAGAGAGAAGAATTTACCTTCTCCTTTTGCCACAAAATGGCTCTGGGTCTATAAATGGGGAGGTCGCCCCTTTCTTGGGTAATTTATTTACCATTAGTTCTTATGTGAACTGGAGCCCATAGCATACGTACTTGGATATTCAACCTGGCACAAGATATTGAGCTCATCAAGACACTCCAGTAAAAATGAAAAGAAAAGGCTGAGAGCCTTGCTTGGTTATCAGTAAGTAAAGCTAAGCTTCTTCTGTTATACCTGCGTCCAAGGTTAAAGTGAGCGCGTCTTTCTATTATTTAGGCTTCCGATTGAAATATATTTCCTTCCTATCCCAGTGTCGCTTTCTCGAAGTAGATCTACATAGACGTTGTACGAATCAGCCATGCTTAATACCAGTGATTAGAAAAATATCATTTGTCCAGCAGAGTGTTCGTAGTAAGAAGATAAAAGTTCTAAATAAACTTAAGCTGTACCTATTTTAATGGCCAAGTGAGTAAATATGTTCGCTTGTTTGCTTGCCAGCCTCTTAAGTGCTTTTGCCTATATGAATTCATATCCCTCTCATCATCACCCTATAACAATATAATAATATTAGACGAGTGAGCTTGTACGTGACTACCATTCGGTTGGTTTTGATTTTGGATTCAATACAAAACATTAAATGTACTTGTTCCATGAAAAAGCTCCTCATGAAGAGTGCCTACCTTTTGAAAGTGACACAAAACTGTCGGCCTCTCAATTTGTGGAGCCTCATCAACATTGAAAGGCCCAACACAAATTGCAGGAGACGCTTGGCCAAAAACTGCTGGCGAAAGACAAATGTCTGTGTAAGTGTTCACCAATTATATACATATATAACACACAAACTTGGTATAGACATACAAACATTCATTGCCTGTAATTGTTTGCTTTGCAACCGTCAAAAGTGCTAAGCGCCACATCATCACACCAGCGACGTGTGGAATGCAATCATTTCACGATTTAACACAGAAACAATGGAAAAAATCTCAAACAAACAGAGGCGTACAAGCAACCATATGTGCAAATAAAAATGGAGAAACTCCTAAAAGCTAAATAATAAAATAATAGAATAAAGCAAAATAACGATATGGGCTTGGTGATAATTCTTGATAACTTTTTCTTTTGTGATAATAAAAGACATAATAAGTACTTTTGTATTTTAACTTCTTGTTATTGTATGATTTTTGCTGCTACAACAACAACATGTCTAAAGTTCTCATGCAGCAAAAAAATAGGCTTCACAAGTAGAAGTCGTCTTCCTCAATAACTCATAAATATGGTAGATGGCCTGACATTGGCTTGCTGCACCGGATACCGCTTGATATCGAACTCAATACTCTCGCTTTCATGAGCTTTTTCCTCATTCTTTCAAAGAGTATTTAAAAGGGAGGTACTAACGTTGCCTAATCATTTGGCCTTTATATGCAGTAGCGCCTTTTCCAAGTTTCATGCGAGTTTCACATTTACTGTTTACTCTATTCTTGCACTTAACCTTTTACTGGCGCACTCTTATGTGATCCAAGATCACAGCTATGCAGATTTGTTTACAGAAGCAAGAAGCAGCGCATTGAAAAGACAAGGCTTCACACTAAACAGCTGTTGCTTGGTGGTATTTGGCGCATGAATAGTTCTTCTGTAGTCAGTCTCACTGCACGGTGCTGCACTTAAAAACACCTAAGTGATGTTATTTTTCTTGATATTAAAATATTGATGATGCTTATCTTATTTCTTATTTTATTTTACCTACTTCTGACACATAAATACATATATAAGCCAAAAAAATTTCGGGAATTGTTCATTTAAAAAGCACACGTTACACATCTCTAAATGTCAAAATTTTTATTACTGGAATGTTGGTAAATTATCCTCTATAGTGTCGCATGAGCGGAATCTGTCAATTAGCTTGTTTTTGGCATTTAATTATATCAGTGAACCGCAGGTGTACTCTGCGAATTACAATATGGATAAAAATGTCGAACAAAGAATTTGTCTTATATTTTGTGTTTTGAACGAGATTTCGTGTGCCGAATCATTGAAAATGTTGCAGAAAGTCTATGGCGGGTGTGCTTTATCAAAAGCACGGGTCTACGAGTCATAAAAGGCTTTTGCAGAGGGTCGAAAAGTCGTAGAAGATTTCTGATCGCCCATCAACGTCTTCAACGGATAAAAACGTCGGCAAAGTCACGGAAATGGTGCTGGAAAACCATCATTTAATTTTGAGGGAGGTAGCTCGTGACCTTAGCGTGTCTCAGGCATCACTTCGCTACATTTTACACCATTAATTGGACATGAGACGCGTGGCTGCTCAACTCGTTCCAAGGCTGCTCAACTCGTTTCGGACCCAACGTTTGTCCAGTGCATCATAGTAGGTGATGAGACATAAGTCTACTCGTATGAGTTTGACATGCAAACCAATCAACATGCAACCAGGCGGCTGAGTGGCGCTATCCACATGAACCGAAACCCAAAAGACCATGTCAAAGTCATATAGTAACATTAAGAGTAACGTATTGTTTTATAAAAACACGCGCATTTTGGACAATGGTAAAAATGTGGCGCAAAATTAATAATCCATTTTTCTTTTTGAATAACTTCTTTGCTAAATAAAAATATATTTTTATTTCTTTTATATTCAATTGTTACCTCAAGGCCAGAAATATTTTCATGGATGTTGTAACCTGGTAATCTATCATTTTTGAGGTGTATTAAGAATGAACAAGCTGCAGGCCCCTTCCCTCAACAAACTGCTAAAATGTATAAAATAGTCTGGGAAGTTTGCAGAGCAGTAATAAATTCCCACTCCACTTGTCTCTCTTCTCTTATATTCTCTCACTAGACCTTAAGCACAAACGACAATATTAGCTGACTGCTTAGAAAATTACGGCCTTCCACAGTTCACTTCCATTACTTTCCAATATTCCTTATTTACCGTACGACCTTCTGGTAAGAACTCAAGATGCTCCATTATTAAAATCGCATATTGTAATCGATGAAACCAATGAGGAAATCCTTCACGATTGACCAAACTTGTCGTGATTTTTCGGTATTGGCTATTCCTTTGAGGGAGAGAATAATAAGGTGCACTGATCGTGGTGCCGCCACATTTCTCTCAGTGAAATCGAAGGAGTCGGTGTGTGTCAGTCGGTTGTTGTTTGTGTAATTTCTTCGTCTTAAATTCTTTTTCGGATTTTCACATCTTGCATGATCTAATGTGACGTCACACACTTTGATAGAAGCAATATTGTTCTATCATTTTTGCTTTATACCCACATTTCATTGCCAGTTAGAACTCTTAAGAGCAAGTCAGAATCGTCCTTGATGACATTCAACAGTTCCTGAACAAAATACATGGAAGTATTCTTAAGTTAAAGTCTACCAATTTCATAAAAAATTTCGTTGCCACAAGTTTCATTCATAAAACATAAAAAACTGCATGGCATATGGAAATCGAAATGCAGGAACTGTAAGCCACTTCTTTCATAGTGCTTCAACAATTATCCATCACAATTTTATTTACAGTTTCAATGTTTTCATCGGCTTTAATTGGACGTTTATATACATACTAGCAAACCCGGCCCCCTTCGCTGGGCACACTAAAATAGAATAGATATGGTTTAGAACAGAAAATATATGGTTTTCATATTATTTATTTCTTTATTCTTTATTCAAGCGCTTTGGCATAAACAATATTTTTTGTTTTTCTATTTGTTTTTGAGTAAATATAAAATATAAATTGAAAATCAGGAAAAAAGAAGATTGTTTTTAAATTTCAAATCAACGCATATGAATAACTAAGAAACAATCGTCTTTTTTCTTGATCATTCATGAATTTTTCGTTTCAATTTATATGTTTTATTAAGCATTGGAGCTTTTTTAACCATTATCCATTTATATTTTTCAAAAAAAAAGCCGAAAAAAATTTTTTTTTCCACGAACACATAATTTCATTCGGATTTCACATTAAATTCTCAAATTTCGTAAGAAATTATTCACTGTTCCAAAATCCACTCCAAAAAAATTCACAAACAATTTTTACATGTTGCACTTACGTTTTTTCCTTATGGCATCCAAATCAGAAAGAAATATTGACACATTGTAACTCACACTGTCAATTTGACAGTTCAGTTCCGCCCCAAGCGTTAAAAAAGTAAGCGACATTATGGCTGGCTCAAAAGAACGCTGTACCCGTTGCCAGTGCTCCGAATTGCAACCAAACTTTACGAAACCCATTTTCAATACTTACTTAACAATGTGCGTAAGTTTGGTTTAATTCGGTGCAAAGACACGGCGGGTCCACGTTTTGGCATATATTTCCAGACCCTAGTCATCAATAGGTATGAAAATTACCCCGTATTAAAGCACTTATCAACAGCTTTCATTTGATATCCATATTGTACAAACACATTCTAGGGTCCACGTTTTGGTCTCTATCTCGAGACCCTAGTCACGGAGCGGATGGAAATACTGTGAACTAAAGCATTCACCAACAGCTTTCATTTGATACCCATATTGTACATACACATCGGAAGGTTACCCGGGTCCACGTTTTGACCTATATCTCGAGACCCCTGTCACGTAGCGGCATGAAAAATACTCTGTACTAAGGCATTCACCAACAGCTTCAATTTGATATCCATATTGTACAAACACCTTCTAGGCTCCACGTTTTGGTCTCTATCTCGAGACCCTAGTCACGGAGCGGCATGAAAAATACTCTGAACTAAAGCATTCACCAACAGCTTCCATTTGATACCCATATTGTACATACACGTTCGAAGGTTACCCGGGTCCACGTTTTGACCTATATCTCGAGACCCTATCTACCAATAGGTATTCAAACTATACGGAAACCATCTTCAATACCTCCTTAACAATGTGTGTAAGTTTGGTTTCATTCGGTGCAAAGACACGGCGGGTCCACGTTTTGGCATATATTTCGAGACCCTAGTCATCAATAGGTATGAAAATTACCCCGTATTAAAGCACTTATCAACAGCTTTCATTTGATATCCATATTGTACAAACACATTCTAGGGTCCACGTTTTGGTCTCTATCTCGAGACCCTAGTCACGGGGCGGCATGAAAAATACTCTGAACTAAAGCATTCACCAACAGCTTCCATTTGATACCCATATTGTACATACACATCCGAAGGTTACCCGGGTCCACGTTTTGACCTATATCTCGAGCCCTATCCACCAATAGGTATCCAAACTATACGGAAACCATCTTCATTACCTTCTTAACAATGTGTGTAAGTTTGGTTTAATTCGGTGCAGACACGGCCGGTTAGCGAACACACACAAAAAGTTGACTTTATTTTATATATAAGATTTTTTCAGTTTGTGTCCGAAAAATCCAAATATCTTACGGAACCCTATTTTTTCCAAAATAAAATGTAATCCATGTTACTCTTGGATAATGTAGTTTTCGAATGGTGAAAGAATTTTTAAAATCGGTCCAGTAGTTTTTGAGCCTATTCGTTACAAACAAACAAACAAACAAACAAACAAACAAACAAACAAACAAAGTTTTCCTCTTTATAATATTAGTATAGATAAGCATATATGTATACCAGGTATATACCTGTGAAATGAGACTTTCAGCTATTAGTCCATAGATGTCGCTAGGAATATTTTTAAACCTTCCCCAATGTTTTGTTTTTTTCGTCTGTCATCTGTCAACAAAATTCTGTTCATTGTTTGTTACGTTTCATACAACAATGCATTTTTGTCGCTCTTAAAAATGTCGAATTTCATGCCTTCAAACTACGATTTGCGGACATCGAAAAACCCCTTCTGAAATGCTGCTCTCCCGGTTCCAAAGGAAGTCTTTTTTGCATCGAATCGTTACGGGTGATGAAAATTGAGTGTGTTTCTCCAATCCCAAGCGGAAACGATCGTATGGTCCGCCCGGCCACAAGCCAAAAACAACGGCCAAACCAAATCGCTTCGGCCGCAAGGCAATGCTGTGTGTTTTCTGGGATCAGCTTGGTATGATTTGGTACGAGCTATTAAAACCTGCCAAGCTATACACCGAAAACCCAACGTAGTTTTTCTTGATGACAATGCACCACCACATGCACCGCCACATCGAACAAGAGCGACCCGGGAATTGGTGGAGACGTACGATTAGGAACGGCTGGTGCATGCGGTTTACTCACCAGATTTGGCGCCTTCCGATTATCATTTGTTTGCATCGATGGGCCACGTACTTTCCGAGCAGCGCTTCAATTCTCACGAAAAAGACAAAAAATGGCTCGATGATTGGTTTGCGGCCAAAGACGGCGAATTTTTTTGGCACGGCATGCACAAATTGCCTGGAAACGGAAAAAATATGTCGCTAGCAATGGCTATTATTTTGAAGATTAAATTTGTAACTATTTTTTGTTAATAAACGTTTGAAATTGAAAATAAAAGGCTCATTTCATAGGTATACACCTGGTAATTGGGCGCCGTCAGAATTGGGAAGGACCTCTCCGAGCCGTTTGATACCAAACGAGGTTTCAGACAGGGTGACTCGCTGTCGTGTGACTTCTTTAACGTGGTGTTGGAGAGGATCGTGCGACCTGCAGAACTTAATCGCTCAGGCATAATTTTTTATAAGAGCGTACA
This sequence comes from Anastrepha fraterculus, assembly GCA_037575425.1. Classification (NCBI taxonomy): domain Eukaryota; kingdom Metazoa; phylum Arthropoda; class Insecta; order Diptera; family Tephritidae; genus Anastrepha; species Anastrepha fraterculus. The sequence goes on along the minus strand of JAYXIM010024482.1, from coordinate 63,121 downwards.
ATTGTTGACGTATGCCCACCCGGGACCCATGTTAGCATCAGGCTGTTATGTCTACCGACATCCCAGCAATTTCATTTCACTCTATATTCCTGTGCCCAGGAACCCAGATAAGGGAAATATTTCGTGCTCGAACGAGATGTTTTAGTTCCTCCCCACAGGTGTTCACCAGAAGATAGCTGTCATACGGCGACGACAGAACCTTGATTGTAGCTTGACTATTGGAAAAAATATCAGTGTTTCCCTCCCAACAGCGATCCGGAAGCATTTTGCATGCTTGCAGGATCGCGAAGACCTCTGCTTGAAAAACGCTGCTTGTTTCCGGCAGTTTAAGCGGGGAGCCTGCTTTAGAGGCTTCAAAAAATCGTGGAAATTTGTTCGTGGATTTTTTTGGGAAGGAAAGAAATATTCGATTGAAACGAAACTTTCAAGTGTTATTGTTATATATTTCAGCAGTATTCTCAAATTTTTTCATTAAAATATATGTCATATTAAGCCTGGTACAAGCATTTTGCCGAGGCGTCTCGAGTGTGCATGTGTGCGGCGGGAAAGATGCAGGTCGCAATTTTCATCTGAAACCAAAAACCGAAACATTTTTTTTTATTTTAGTATAGTATAGCTTCTAGTTAAACCAAGAAAATTAAACAAAAAGTGAGAAATTCAACAATTTTTCGGTAATTAAAAAAAAAAATTTTTTTTGGAAAAACAAATTCACTTTAGATTGTTTAAAAAGTGGGTTAATCATAACTTTCTTAAGGTTTTTTAGGTTCAACTAGAAGAGAATTTAATTCCGAATACAATCAATGTTATCTCGTTTCGATAGGACGTTTAACTTTTTCCCTATCTTTCCCGCCAATTAGGAAAAATCGTAAAAATAAAAAACCGAGAAATCGCGCGTCAAAGTTTTTGTATATAAAAAATCCGCTCGTGTATACCTGTTCGACGCTTGCTCACAATTTCCTCTGTAACTGCGAAAATATTTTGAATTTGCTTCTGAATTTTGATCACACATTCTTGGATAGTTTGGGAAGACATTTATGCAAACAACAAAAAAAAATTGATTTTTTGAAGCCTCTAAAGCAGGGAGGGAGAATGAAATATTGACTGATTTAGAGTAAACCCCCGCTCACACTCCAGATTCCATCATGGATCCGTCAGTGAAAACAGAGGTATCTACCTATATACGTGATGACTCTCCTCTCCTACCAATCTAGCCTGCTCGGAATGATAGCCCTAGTACAACCCTCAAAACCCAGTCTGCCTTTAGAGCCACCAAAAATTAACTAAAATTTCAAAATGATGTCGACATTTGTAGGCGAAATCTTTACCAGCATAATAAGAAAATATTCAAGAGTCGAATGTAGTCAACCTGCGAAATTTGAGAAGTCACCCTTTTTTCTAGAACAAACTTCGTCCATGTATTTTATTGTCCTCTCGCACAGCGGCAGGAAAATCTTCTTCTTAATCTTAATTGCGGCACATTAACACAATAAACCAAATGAATGGCACAACATTATCATAAATAATACAACAGCATACATTAGAGCATAGAAACATGTGCACATGTGTACATATGTATGTGTGCATGTATAATATGTGCAAGTTTATTCGCACATCTTCAATATACTATGTATGCTGTAGGTGTGCTCCTGCTGAACGCCTGTGTGCCGCATAGAATACCTTACAAAGTAGGGGTAATTTTGCACACACCAACATCTACGTCCAAGCAATCCCCCACACTCACTCACTCTCTCGCTCTCTTACTCAGGTGCTGGTGGTGATGGCTTAATGGTGTTGAATAGGTTATGTTGTGTTGGTGTTGTTGCTGTGTTATTGTTGTTTGCTGATACTCATAGCATACTCGAACGTAAGTCGCAAAACTATGCTATCTGCATGTGTGCGAGAGTGAGCACAGCATGCGAGTATGCAAGTATTGATGCTGCCATAATCCCTCGTTGGCTGTGGCCTCAATTGTATATGAATATAAGCATTCTTATATATATACATATATATGTGTGTGTGTGTATGTAAGCACCTACCTACTAGCAAATAGCAACTATTTTCTATTGCTTTGGCAATTTTGGCGTTAGTGCAAAATTTATGCAACGAAATTCCGGAAATCGTTTCAAAGTAGTTTAATACATTTGTGCATTAACTTTTAATTAATTTTTCCGATTGACATTACTTGTTTACTGTGTATGTATGTATGTGTATAAATGTATGAATGTATGCATGTATTTTATTGCTTTGCTAATTTTAAGATGAATTACAGATTGCCGCCTGTTTGCTTGTCGGTTCACTTGAAATTTCCAATTTTCTTATTTGCCAAATTATTCGCTTGTGTAAGTGTGTGTGTGTGTGACACGCATGCACTTACAAACATACACACGTGAGTACCAGTGTCATATGTATTTACAATTGGCTTTCTCCAGATATTAAAGCAATTAATTTGGTTGCAATAATACTTTCCCGCCAAAGTGTGTTGGAAGGAGATATCACAGCATTAAACGATATTAATAAATATTTGCTTAAGGGATTTGTTAATGCGTACTTTGTTATCTGGCTATACGTGCATGCATCTGTGCATGTATGTACACATATGTATATGTGTGCGTTGCATATTTGTGTGCATACGCTGCTGCAACTTTATTGGCAATTATAGGAAATTCAATGAATTACTTTGCAATTATTTATGGAGTTCCTTTGCGAAGTTTTAGCTTACCGCACGTGGCAGGAAATCATTTCGGAGCAAATATTATTCATGAGAAATGTTGTTTCATATGGCTGAGAAAGTAAAAGTTTTTGCCAAAACAGAGCAATTTCGAATTGAATTAATTACCGCAATGTCCTATGAGAATTATTTTAAGTACTTTTTGATTGTTATTCTCTTAAGCTAATGGCATTTATTTGAATAAATGGATGAGCGAAAGTACGAAATTGTTAGATGTAACTTTTAGTAGGCATTCCAACGCTTTGCATACTTCCAGTAGCAGGTGTTATTTTGAATACCCCGCTATTTCGGTAGTTGTCACTGCTGAAGCTGTCATTTTTTGATATTTGACAAGTAGAAACTACGCCATTAATAAAAATGGAGCGATACTCGCTTAAACAACGTATTGAAATTATTAAACTCCACTATAAAAATGGTGAAAATTTGGCAGACAAATGGACGATTCGTAGAACTCGAACATTTTTGGGTCATCGTGAAGCAGCTTGTAGGACCGCAATACAGAAATTGATTAAAAAATTCGAGCTGCTGGGGTAAGTTAGTGATGTGAAGAATAGAACCCGTGCACGTCGCTCAAGAACAGCCGAAAATATTGCTGTTGTAGTCGAAAGTGTTGAAGAAATCCCAGGTTTGTTCATTCCTCGTCGTTCTGGAGTGGAATTAGGCATTCCACAAACGTTATTACACCGTATTTTGCATACAAATTTGGGTCTTAAGGCTTAAAAAGTCCAGTTAGCACAAGAACTCAAGCCGACCCATCATCAACAACGTCGTGTCTTTGCTGATTGGGTCATTGAAATGCATGAAAATAATCCGGAATTCCATCGAAAAATCATCTTGAGTGATGAGGCCCTTATCCATTTCCACCTCGGTGGCTTCATCAACAAGCAAAATGGTCGAATCTGGGATCTGGGGCTCAGAAAATCAAGAGTTATTGTTGAAAAGCCTCTCTGTCCTCAACGTTTGACTGTCTGGTGCGGTGTATGGTCCAGCAGAGTCATTGAACCTTCTTCTTCTTCTTAATTGGCGCGATTTTGGCCGAGATTAACAAAGCGCGCCAGTCGTTTCCTTCTCGTGCTAACCGGCGCCAATTGGACACACCAAGTGAAGCCAAGTCCTTCTCCACCTGATCTTTCCAACGCAGAAGAGGCCTTCCTCTTCCTCTACCACCACCAGCTGGTAACGCATCAAATACTTTCAGAGCCGAAGCGTTTGTATCCATTCGGACGACATGACCCAGCCAACGTAGCCGCTGGATCTTTATTCGCTGCGCTATGTCTATGTCGTCGTAACGCTCATACAGCTCCTCGTTCCATTCGTCTGCGATATTCGCCGCTTCCAACGTGCAAAGGTCCAGCAATATCGCGCAGAATCTTTCTCTCGAACACCCCAAGCGTCGTTTCATCGGATGTTGTCATCGTCCACGTTTCTGCGCCATACGTTAGGACGGACATGATGAGAGCCTTGCAGAGTGTTAGTTTTGTTCGTCGAGAGAGGACTTTACTGCTCAGTTGCCTACTTAGTCCAAAGTAGCACTTGTTGGCAAGAGAGATTCTACGTTGGATTTCAAGGCTGACATTGTTATCGGTGTTAATGCTGGTTCCTAAATAGACGAAGTCTTTTACAACCTCGAAATTATAACTGTCTACAGTGACGTGGGTGCCGATACGCGAGTGCGCCGACTGTTTGTTTGAAGACAGGAGGTACTTCGTTTTGTCCTCGTTCACCACCAGATCCATTCACTTTGCCTCTTTATCCAGTTTGGAGAAGGCAGAACTAACAGCGTGGTTGTTAAGGCCAATTGTACGTTCCCATAAAAAATTGTGCCTGAGCGATTAAGTTCTGCGGCTCGTATGATCCTCTCCAACACCACGTTAAAGAAGTCACACGACAGCGAGTCACTCTGTCTGAAACCTCGTTTGGTATCAAACGACTCGGAGAGTTCCTTCCCAATTCTCACGGCGCTGCTGGTATTGAGCAACGCCATCTTGCATAGCCGTATTAGTTTTGTGGGGATACCAAATTCAGACATCGCGGCATACAGGTAACTTTTTTTCATACTGTCGAATGCAGCTTTGAAATCGACGAAAAGATGGTATGTGTCGATTCTCCTTTCATTTGTCTTTTCCAAGATTTGGCGTATTGTAAATATTTGGTCGATAGTAGACTTTCCAGGTCTAAAGCCACACTGATAAGGTCCAATCAGTTGGTTGATGGTGCGCTTCAGCCTTTCACACAATACGCTCTCTAGAACCTTATAGGCGATATTTGGAAGACTAATCCCGCGGTAATTGACCCAGATTGCAGGATCGCCCTTCTTATGGATTGGGCAGAGCACACTTAAATTCCAATCGGCAGGCATGCTTTCATCCGACCATATTTTGCATAGGAGCTGATGCATGCACCTTACCAGCTCCTCGCCGCCATGCTTGAATAGCTCACTCGGTAGTCCGTCGGCGCACGCGACTTTGATGTTCTTTAGCCGCGTTATCGGTACAATTCCGTCGTCGACTATTGGGGTTTCGAGATCTTCACATTCTCTGTGATATGTGCACCTATCACTGTTTAGCAGGTTCGAGAAGTATTCGCTCCAAAATTTAAGATTGCTCTGGATGCCAGTCACCAGTTCACCGTCTTTGTTCTTACAGGAAAACGCCCCGGTCTTAAAACCTTCTGTAAGCCGCCGAACTTTCTGGTAGGATTTTCGGGCGTTGTTCCTATTGGCCAGCATCTCGAGCTCCTCGCATCACGTGAGCGCAAACGGAGATACTAAGTAAAAATCACAGGGATCTCATGCTTCTCCGATATCATAATTCAAACGCTCACACTTCAGCAGGCAAGATGGAACTCTGAACGGTACGGTAGATAGACAGAGAGACTAATACCCGATCTAAAAAAGTGAGTAGAAGGAAAGAACGGTGAGGTTAACTATTACCTCACACAGTTTTTGTCCGGACATGGGTCTTTCGCAAGTATTTGTGGCGAATGGGAAAAGTGAGCCTACCAAACTCCATATATGGAGGTACTGCGTATGATGATACGGAACACACCTTCTTTAAATTCGAGAGGTGGAACATAGAGAGAACAGCTCTGCAACGGGCTATTGGTGTATTTACACCTGAAGAAGTGATCGAGAAAATGATGATAGACGAAGAAAAATGGAATTCCATCGCAAATTTCGTGAAGGATACGATAACAGAAGCGTGAAATGGAAAATGATGTTGAAGAGCACTGAGCATAGGTTTCTCAAAGCAAGCGACGCTAGACGCAGGGCGAGTAAGTGTAAGTAAGTGTCCTTCTTAGGACGCCGTCTTGGCCCTCTACCTCGAAGCAATGCAGAAGCAGTCTCGGGGTGGAGGGAAAAGTCCAAGAGAGGAGGAGTGATATTTCTAGTGGGATCACCACACACGTAGTAGCGACGGTTACTATATGGAGCGAAAGCATTTTTAACCCAATGTCACCACCAAAAAAAAAAAAAAAATTATGTGTATCTAAAAGTAAAAACAAATTTTAAACTGTATCAAAATGCGTATTTTTTGTTTTTTTTTTGGAACTTACTACGATGAAGCTTTTGTTCTCACAAAATTGTCTCCAATTCCTTTTTACTCTCTCCATCAATTCATTATTAAGCGACAGTTGTTGGTAGAGAATAATATGAAACGTATAATATGAATTCAAACGTAGTTGAACGTAGCCAGTGAGTTGCTCTCTCATTCCCCTTGTCACCTACATACATTAGTGTGCATAGCTGATGTCACGCGCAACATCAAATCTATTACCACAGAGCAAATATGAAAAACAACAAACAGCAACAATTTCTTTTTTAATGAGAGTGAGAGAGGGGCGCCAAGTTGGCGTGATCAGGCAAATAAGTCGCTGTGCATACACACATATTTATGCTTGTGTGTGTGTATGATATGTTTGCCTATGTATGATTGTGAGAAGAGCCAATTTGTTGTGGTAATTTGCTTACAATGCGGTTCACATGTAAACACGAACGTGCACATGTTGCTAACGAGTATTGTTGCTAATATTACTGCCAATACCGATGCTATTTTTATACATTTTTTGCTATTGTTGTTGTATGCTTGTTGTGTAACAACTGCGCTTTTGGATCAAAGTGCATTTGCAAGTAAACAAACATACAGCTTACCCAGCGTATGCAGTTGCTATTCGCACTATTGTTGTTGTTTGACCAAATGTGCAAATACATATGTATATAAGTATATGTATGTATGTATGTGTAAAAGTGCGCACGTGCAACATGCAAACACTCATTGCCGGTCACACTCATTACAATTGTCAATTGCGGATGCATGTACGAGTAAATGTGAGTGTGTGTGCGTGTGTTTGTCAGTGAACCAGTGCATACATATGTGTGTGTATGGGTGTACGGTGCTTGTACGATTTGCGCACCGTTGGTGGTTGTAGCGGTTTTTCAGGTGCATAGACACAACGGCTGTTAATCCACAGAAATGATCTTACATTCTCGCATACACACACACACACGTGCATTCCTGTATATTCGTAGCATAGCTGCAATAAGTAAACTCTGCTAGGTTGGTTAGCCAATTGGCTCTGCTGACAGCTGAGTTGAGGGTGAGTTTGGGGGATATGGCGCGTTAATGCAGCAACACAACACACACACATACATGCATACCTATACATATACGTATACATATTTATGTGCATATATGTACAAGGTGGCGCAAATTAATCATCCATTTTTTTCATAACTTTTTTACTAAATAAACAAAACTATTTTGACTAATGGAAATTTTTATTTTGACCTTTGCTTGTCTATCTATACATACGCACATATGTATGTATTCAAGGTGGCGCAAAATTAATCATCCTTTTTTTCTTCAATAATTTTTTTTACTGAATGAAAAAATGTGATTTTGAGTGATGGAACTCTTTACTTTGACTTTTGCTTGTCATCTCCATGAATATGTATGTATGTATATACACATCCGAGGTGGCGCAAAATTAATCATCTAATTTTGTTTTTCTATAACTTTTTTACTAAATGAAAAAAAACTATTTTGGCTAATTGAAATTTTTATTTTGACCTTTGCTTGTCTACCTATGCATACACACATATGTATGTATGTATACAAGGTGGCACAAAATTAATCATCTAATTTTTTTTTCTATAACTTTTTTACTAAATAAAAAACACTTTTTTTGAGTGATGGAAATATTTATTTTGACTTTTGCTTGTCATCCTCATAAATATGTATATATGTATATACAGATTCGAGGTGGCGCAAAATTAATCATCCACATTTATTTTTCGATAACTTCGTTGTTAAATAATTAAAAATATTTTGGGTGCTGGAAGCCTACTGATAGGGTGATTAATTTTGCGCCACCCTGTATATGCAGCTCCGTATGACTATTGTTAGTGGCTGTAGTGCAAAGCCGTTATCGACCGATTGCCCGCAGTGTTTATGGAGTTGCTGACATTATAACAACTACAACTGCACACAACAAGTACATATACCGTTATTTACTCTACGCTCATTTTGTTCTTTAATGTTGGTGCCACTGCTGACTGCTGAGTACTGACTACTGACTGCAGAGTCAAGTCCAACTGGCTAAATTCATATGGATGCTGCACTCCTGCTTTGTTGTTGTTACGCTGCAACCACATTACATTGTCATTTTGTTATTACCTTAGTTGCTGCTGCTGCTGCTGCCACTGCTACCGCAATCAACTGTAGCCTGGTTTACCTTGCGCCACTGTGATTGTTGACAATGAAAATTGCAGCACAAAAGTGGAATAAAAACTAGAATACAAAAAAAAAAAAACGAAATATCTGTGCCGTGCGAACATTGACAAAACCAACAATAACAATTACAAACAATATGAAAAAGAAAAAAAAATAACAAAAAGCAATAAGCTGCACAGCAGTTTCAACAATATTGCTAATGGCGACGTGGATGAGTCTGTGTCAACAGTCGCAGGGGTGCGACAATACTTGTACCCGTATTTTTTGCAGCAATTAATTTTTTTCTTGTTTTTGTGTCTCTAGCCGCATGCGGCCAACATCAAATAAGTCAGATTGTTTGTTCTTTGTTGCACTCAAAATATTTTGATTTCATTTAATTTGGCTGCTAATATTAAAAAAAACAAAAATAGAAAATTTTGAGATGCATTTGCTTGCAAATTCCTAGCATCAGCGAATTAGGCATTCTGTGTGCCTTGCCACCCTTGTGTGTTTTTGTTTTTGTTTTTCTTTTCATATTTTTTTTTGCTGCTTGTATTCTGCGTTTCGCGTGCTCAACACTCGCTGCATATCCTCATAAGCCGCTTTGCGTTCAGCAACCAAATGTGTCCTGCGTGGCAAGCGCACACAGCCACTCACATACGAGCGCGCAGCAACACAGCCAAAAGCGCACGCTATCATTATTATTATTTTGGGACTTACTTGCATGCATACACACACACATACACATACACAGACGCACATTTATATTACGTTTATTGCATTTCCGTTGTTCCTTTGATGCTTCCTTCATTGCTATCATTAAGGCATTACTTATATTACTTCATGTGTTTGTTTGTTGTTGTTCTTTTTTTGTTTTCGAAAAAATCCTATATGTTGACAATCTGTACATATGTCGACCCTGCTCTTCCGTTCGCAATGTTAAAGTGCTGACAATGTGCTAAAAGCCTATAAATTATGACCCAACAAAGCGCATCCGCCCAATTCTTTATTAGTTTTATTGGATTTACTCAGTGCCGATGTGCATTTCATTGAGGTTTGCTGCTTCTGGAAAACAGATGGGTTGCACTATTATGCGGTGAAGCTAGAAGCTTAAGGGGTGTAATTTTATGTAAAAGAAAAAAATCACTTAAAAGTGCAAAAAGAAAGTATGGAGAATTAGTAAAAGTTTACTAAATCATGGCTTGGCCAACTGCTAAAACGAAACGCTCTCAGAAATGCTTAGGCCAATTGAAAATAATTGCTTCTCTTTCTTGTTCACTCCTCTCGGAAGCATAAAGCCTCGACAAGACTCTTGGCTTGCGTTGGTTTCGTTAATCTAAAGGGTTTTCCAATAAGAGGTGTTACTCCCGTAAAAGATCAGAGGTTTCATTGCTTGTGTGGCACGTAGCGCCGTCTTGTTGAAAAAAAACCGTTGTCCAGATCAATACCATCCAATTCCGGCAATAAAAAAGCGTTAATCATCTTTCGATTCCGCAATCCATTCACCGTAACTGTTGCTCCAGCTTCATTTTCGAAAAGGTAAAGTCCAATGATTCCGCCGGACCATAAACCGCACTAAACACTCACACGTTGAGGATAGAGAGGTTTTTTTTGATTTCTGGGAGGGTAGCTAATTAGCCTGCCGCTACGGGTCCTAAGTAGTGGGAATTCTCACCTGTCGTTACTTAGGAACAACACCTTCTTACTGCTTGGAGCGCCATCTGTGTTTCACATTTATCTGCCAGAAGGATCGCACAGATGGTTGAGGACTTCGCTAAATTTGGTGTGTCTGCGCTATTACCGTGATTGCCCGTTTCCCCTTGCTGGCTGGTAATGTAATGTATACACTGTATATACAGGAAGCTTCATTATTTGTAATTGGCATAATTCATATTAAGATTACTTGATTGAATCATAAGATGTAATTGATTGTTTTTCGGCTGAATAAGGACCAAACTGTCATTTCTAGGGAGTTAACATCGTATTTCTCCGAGCTTCGAACAGATTGGTCTATCCGCAAACTAGAATTTGAGGGTCGCGCTAGGGCAGTCTTTCCAAATAGGCAGGATTGGATCGAGGAAAAAATCTGCACCGAAGCTTGCACCTCTGTCTTCACTGACGGCTCCAAGATGGAATCGAAAGTCGGAGTAAGGGTTTTCTATAAAGCAGCCGATTTATCTAACTCCTTTAAACTGCTGAATGCTGCTAGTGTTTTTCAGGCATGCAAAATGCTTAGGGAACGCGGGAGCGAGGTAGATATTAACATTTTCTCCGACAGTCAAGTCGCGATCAAGTCACTGACGACGCCATGGTGCAGAACGAAACTAGTCAACGTAAGGAGGAGATCAAATCTCTTGAATGTGCAGGTAACATTTCTCTGAGCTGGGTCCCAGGACATAGCAACATAGAGGAAACTGAAATTGCTGACGAGCTTGCCAGGAAGGGGACTGAATTGGCCTCAGAAACCTCCTACCCGGTCATCGGCATCCCCCTGATAGTTGTTAAAGAGGAACTGCACGAATTATTTCTCAGCAAAGCGCAGAAAAGATGGAGTTCCATTTCTTCATGTGCTATTTCGAAAACCCTTTGTCCCCAGTGTAGAATACGGAGAGCCCAGAACGTCCTTTGGACGCCTCGCCATTCAATTTCCAAACTTACGAATGAGACAGTGGTCATTGGACGATCGGCACACACGCGGAAAAGCTAGGGTTACCATTTAACGCCTATTGCAAAAGCTGTGGGTATCTTTCAGAGAAGGAGACTGTAGAGCACTTTCTCTGTAAATGTCCGGGCTTGGCAGTTAGATGATTGAGGTCACTAGGTGCTCTTTTCTTCGACAGCCTGTGACATCACCATCAATCTTCTCCATTAAATCAACAGCTCTGGCGCTCTGTAGATATCTTCCTGTTGGAGGTCCCATAATGGTATCAAAAAGGCACTTTAGTGCTACTTGGGGAGTACCAGACTGGTACTTCAACCATTACACCTACCTAGGACCAAAGTGTGGGACTTACTTTTCGCTTCAAAACCCATCCCTGCTCCGTTTCCCTTTGTCCGTGGAACTATCGTGAGGTATTGCTTCGCCACTGTTGACACCCTCGGCCATTGGAGAAATAAATACCATGAATTGATGTACCAGATCTTAGTAAAACATTTATTTCAACCCGAACGAGTTGGTGCCTGACTACTATTCCGAATGCATGGATTCGAGTTCTCGTATATGAAAGGAGAAAGTGATAGAAAAAGATTTTCTAACAGCGGTCGCTACTCTGCAGGCTATGGCAAACCTCCGCTTGTATTTCTGTCATGAAAAAGCTCCTCAGAAAAACAACATTTGTTCGGAGTCGGCTTAAAACTGCAGGTCCCTTTATTTGTGGAACCACATCAAATAAGAGGAGGAGCTCGACCAAACACATAACAGAAGTGTACGTGCCAGTTAATGCATTATTGTGACTGTAGATGAGATGAGATTTGTACAATAAAATCCAGAAACAAAGCGTCAGAATTATGAACGGAGGCCGCAAAATCAGCGACGTCTCTTCTTCTGTTTCAAAATTTGAAAATTTTCCTCAATGACTACGTTACAATTTTTTAACTGCAATCAATCAATCAATACAAAAATGAAACATTCAAAAGTTTTACCAGTAACTTTTTGACAAAGGCTTTCCTATCATAGGCACAAGAAGTTAAAAAAGGGTAGCAAGAAGTCTAAGGCATGGTTGCTAAAAGAGTGAAATGAAAAAGCAAAAAATATGCGGGTGTGAGATGTTGCGCTCCAAAAGTACCAAAAAAATAAAAATAATAAAACGAAAAGATCGAAAAATGATTGAATATCAAAACTCAAAATTAACTGCAAACAAACGCCGATAAAGTCGAATGGCAAAAAACAACAGTACCGTGGCAAATACATACTAATACAGGGTGATGCAATAAGACAGCCGATGTTATGTTACAAACACTGGTATAGTAAAGCAAAATTTGTCAAAATTAGTTTTTGTATTTTATCAAGTTTTTTAGCCTATGGCATTGTTGTATGAAAGACAATGTCCGTTTAAAGCTCACCGCGACTCCTCCTCTGCCAATGCGCATATCAAAATTAACCATGACTTTCTCAAATAAGTCGGGATGTGCATCATAATAATGTCATCATTTTTCACCTCACCATTTAAATTCAGAAAAAGAAGTGGAAATCTTGGTGTCAAATCGGAAGATATCTCCGTCTATTTGATTTTGTTGTTCTGTGAAGTAATACGTCCGAAAACTCCGTTCGATACAGAGCCATTATTTCAGGCGCTGTTTGGCAAGTGGTGAGGTCCTCTTCCAACCACATTTTGTCAAAGTCACGTTCATCTAGGTCAGGCCCTAAAAGGGTTGTTATTATATTACGATAACATTCACTGTTGGGGGGCTAATGGGAAAGTGTTGCGAAATATATAACCTCTCCTCTTCAAATGACAACCTCACCCACTGTCTTTCAGATTTGGTGCCCCCTGTTGTCGCCCACGTAGCAATGTCGACCGGATAAGGGCCTAACACCCTGGCGCTGTATAAATACTGTCGCCTTGCGCAGATATCAATTTCTGGTGCAGACTTGTCGAAGAGTGCGTGGACTTGGGGCTGACAACCCACATTTCACGTAAAAAAACAATAAGTCAAGATACCTTCAGAAAAGCGTCCGATGAAATACAATCCTATCTGTATACGTCCCGCGTAATGTTGAAAGGGCAACGTTATACTAAAATTCGGTTAATGGAATGCAGGCAATGTGTTGTAACCCGGGAAAATGGTGGAAATTGTTTACGAAGTGATGCGATACAGTTCTGATGTAGTAGCTTTGCGAAAATTCGAGGGACAAATTTTCGAGAAATACAAAAGCAAGAACTACTCTTTAGTCTACAGCGGAAGTGAAAGGAAGGAGGAAATAGAGTTGGTTTATCTATCAGCTACAAAATAAAAAAGAGTCTGATTTCCTTTTAGCCCGTAACTTATAGACTATGTATCCTTAAATTAAAAGGCATACTCTAATCTGGGATCCAAACGAAACTGTAAAAAATACAAAAAAGATGCCATTTACGATTTGCTTCCTAAAGAGTACAATAAAATCGCTGGCTCCACAATGTTAATATAACTGTGCGACTTTAACGCCAAAATTGGCAAAGAAGATTTTATGAAAGAGGTTTCTGGGATGCACTCTGCACACGTTCTACTAGTGATCCTGGTCAGTACTTAATAAACCTTGCAGCCGAAAACAATCTATGGTTCGGCAGTACTTCTTTTCAACACAAGCGCATTCACAAACATGGAAAATCCCCTACAGCCGAAAAGCTAACCAGATCGATCATGACCTAATTTTTTTTGCTAGAATGTTGGTACAACTGTCCTCTATAGTGTCGCAGAGTTTCAGGTGATCGGTCAATTAGCTTGTTTTTGGCATTTCATTATATCAATCAACCGCAGGTGTACTCTGCGATTTTCACTGTGGATAAAAATATAATATAGAGCAAAAAATGTGTCTTAAACTTTTGAACGTTAAATTTTGGATGGAATTTTGTATGCCGAATCGTTGAAAATGTTGCAGAAAGCCTATGGCAAGTGTTCTTTATCAAAAACATGGGTCTTCGAATGGTATAAGGCTTTTGCAGAGGGCCGAGAAGTCGTGGAAGATTTGCCCCGATCTAGTCGTCCATCCACGTCTTCAACGGATGAAAATGTCGACAAAGTCAAGGAAATGGTGCTGGAAAACCATAATTTAAATTTAAGGGAGCTAGTGACCTTAGCATGTCTCACGAATCAATTCGCAACATTTTACACCATCAATTGGGCATGAGGCGCGTGGCTGCTCGACTCGTTCCAAAAGAGTTGAAATTCTTTCGAAAAATTCATCGGAAGAAGGAGGCTGAAGACATGCTTGAGCAAATGAATACCGACCCAACGTTAATCCAGCGCATCATAACAGGTGATAAGACGTGGATATATGAGTCTGACATGCAAACCAGTCAAGAGTCAACAGGCGACTGAATGGCGCTATCCACATGAACCGAAACCCAAAAAACCTCGTCAAAGTCGGTCAAAAGTAAAAGTCATTCTCCACGTTTTCCTTGATTATCATGGTGTTGTGCACTCGGAATTCATTCCAAATGGTTCTACGGTAAATAGAGAATATTATTTGGAAGCTATGCAACATTTGAGAGAGAATGTGCGTAGGAAACGGTCCAATTTGTGAAAGGAATAATCATGGATCTTGCACCGTCTCACAGGGCTGATACTGTGACCTTTTTTTTTACCAAAAACTCGACAAATATCATCGTACAATCAGCGTATTCATAGGATTTAGCCCCTTGTCCATACCGCGGAAGCCGCTTTGAGTCGATAGAGGCCATTAAGGAGAATTCGCTGAAGGAGCTGCAGAAGATCTCTTCAAATGCGATTAAAAGGTGCTTTGATGACTGGACTAATGGTTGGCATACATATGTTTCAAAAAAACAAGAAACTTGGAAAATTATCAATAAAAAAAAGGAGAGCGAGTCAAAAACAAAGAAAAGGAGACAGAAGTAAATGCAAAGTGTAATGCGGTTTTAATTTAACCGGAAATTTAAAACCAAACGACAGCCTATTTCAAGCTGTGATTTGCTACAAAGAGGCCATGAAATCTTAGAAAGATGGCGAAAACAATCTAACAGTCTTCAGTCGCAGTTTAGCGACTTATAATAAAACTACTTTTATGCGCTGATCAACTGAGTATCGCTCACTGACTATGTTTTTAAAAGCCTACAGAACCTTTTGTTTGAAAGCAAAGACAAACATAAAATACCAAATCACAAATAGGTACTGTCAAAGAACTGCATCAACTCTGAAGCACCCTGTATATGTATATATACATGTATGTACACCCGGGTTCCCAATAAAAGCAGCGCGATAGATTGCAGAATTTTAAATTATTGATCATTTTTTATACATTTTTTTCGAATTTTTTGTCAACATATTTCATACCACAACAAAAATCAAATAACTTAGCTTTTTTCAAACCTTTTTTTGGGCAGCCGGGTCCGGTCTTTTTTCTTCGTCCTGCTCGAGCATCCTTTTCAAACGAAACTTAAATTTTAGGAAACTACCGGGAAGCTCAAGTCGTGTTAAATGTGCTACAAAAATTTTCGAAAAAGGCAGTCCTGGATGCTCCATGGGGGCTTAAAGTTTCAAACTACCTTAAAAGAATTTAAAAGTTCCAAAAATGTTGACCAAATTTAAATTTAATTTTTTTTAATCAGAAATTTTATAAAAATCTGAGTATTCAGTGTTATAGACGCTCAAATTTTGGTATAATAATGTGCCAGTGGAAAGCGGCTCAAAATTTTTAATAATTTTTTTTTTTTTGAAGGTGTCATGCTTTTTTTCATATAAAGAACGCTCGAAATTTTTGCATACGAAGAAAAAAAAGGTCGAAATTCAAAGCGATTTTTTAAGTATTTCAAATTTATATGATACTTTATTGGTACAAAATTCAATGCGCTTTAGAACTGCATAACCAGAACTTTTTTTTAAGTTTAAAATTTTTACCCAAATTTTTTTTTATTTTTTTTTTTTATTTTTTATACATATGTGCGGTTTTAGCAGCAGTAAGAATTATATTTTTGTTAGGCGCGCAGATAAGTTCTTGCTGCTTTTTTTGATGAAAATACAACTTTATTCTGAAAAAATGGTTAGAAGTGAATCACTGAAAGTATTGCCCATCGCTGGCTACTACTTTTTCCCACCTTTTGGTAGATCTCCTATACCGTCGCGGTAAAACTATTCATCTTTTGAGGCTATCCACGGATCAAGCCATTTTTTGATGTCTTCATATGAATGGAACTGCTGGTCAGCTAAACCATTTGCCATTGATCGGAACAAGTGATAATCGGACGGCGAATATCTTTTTTATGCCTCTCCGCGTATTGCGGCCGCTTGGGCTGTTGTTCACAGGCGAAGAAACGACGTTCAACATCCCTCGGTTTTAACTCATAAGGAACCCAAGTCCCCTGTTTCTGACTCATTCCCAAAGCATGCATTCGATTGGAAATGGATAGGTGGGTAACTCCTGATACTGAAGCACGGATCCTCATTGAGCAATGGCTCCAATTCAGCGATTTCGATGGCCCTCCTTCATGCGGACGGTCGTCAACATTAAAATCACCGTCTTTAAAGCGACGGAACCAATCTCAGCACGTTGTTTCACTTAAAGCAGCATCTCCATAAACTTTTTGTAGCTCTCGATGCGCTGCAGCCGCCGTTTTTTTTCGAATGAAAGAGGAAAATCAACAATTCCCGCAAATGATGATTATTCGGCACAAAACCTGACATTTTCGCAAAACCAAAAATATCTGATCCCAAAACAAAATCACTAATGTGTCGAGGCAGTTCGTTTACCATATGCCTAAGCTGGGTTTATGACGTTGAGGTTATGTTAGAATCGAGTAGCACACACTGCTGGCGGCATCTATAGACAAACAGCGGGGACATAGTTGCGCACCTAATATAAAACAAAAAATAAATAATCAAAACCATGTAATATCTCGCGCTGCTATAATCGTGAACGCAGGTGTACGAATATTTTGCATGCGGCAGCATGGAGAGTCGAACCAACAGCAATACGTTTATTGCCAGCGGCCATCACAAGTTTGAAAGTCATCAACGTAAAACATGATTTGTGGCATTTATATCAGATTTAAATGACAGGACTGCAGCGTGCAGAGGGCGAAGCACGCGACTACAGTGGGTGGGTGGGGTGTCTGTTGTGAAAGGTGACGCTGGCGCTGATCCATTTTTGTATTTTAACTTTTGATTTTACAGTTCCACGCCATGGATGCTCAATGATTATTTGTTGCCCCGTTGTTGGTTGGTAGGTGGGTTAAGCACACAAGCAGTAACTCATATCAGTGCCAACAGACATACATCTATATACATATATGTTAGTATATGTATGCATGTGAGCATGTGTATATTTCAGTAGAGGCACACGCTTGCACCATAGCAACGTCCGAGCGCTACTGATTCCTCGTCTGCTGCAATGTTTGACGGTCAGTTGGTGGCACCCCCGCTCGTTGGTGTTGACGGCCAGCAGATCCTGGTCTGGCTGCTTGTCTGCTTGCTTACAAATGTACTTGTATGTGTGTGTGTGTGTGTGTGTGTCACTGTGCTTACGGAGTTATTTATTCACACACTCACAGGACACATGGACATTCCATCCTTTTTATACCCGCGCACTTGAGTTCAGAGGTTTTATAATTTTGTTGACATTGCAGAAGAGCGACAAGGATTCAGATCGATAGTAGATGCCATCTTCCTCAAGGTAGCAGAATGAATAAACGGGAGGAGATTGAGCGGTAAACAGTTTGGAGTTTTCAGTGACAGTTAGGCTACACTGAAGGCCCTGGAGGACGCGAAGCAAACGTCGAAGAAGAAGCTGAATTCTGTCGCAAGGCAGAACGGGCTTGTACTTATACTGGTTCCAGGACACTCCGGTGTTCAAGGAAATGAGATTTCCAATGATTTGGCCAACCGTAGATCAGTGGTGCCAGAGCCTATAATCGGAATCAGTTCCGCAGGAATTATGAATTGGACCAGCGATTATGTATGCTATGTATGCAATCTACATAAAGAGCGATGGTCCGGTGTAGAAGGCTGCAGAACTGCAAAGTGTTTTGTGACAAATCCGAACAGAAAACTGTCAAACTTTCTACTAAAACTCAGAAGGAAAGACGTTCGGTTGATGGTCGGTATTGTTACAGGACACAACTCATGGGGTCAGCATATGACCACCATTGGTCCCATTGAGGACCCGATATGTCTGTCTTGCTTGGTGGAGGTGGTGTAATGAAATGATTATTAAAGTAATTTTTATTTCATTTATTTATTTATTACTTCAAGCTGGGCATCCAGCTTGTAAAGCAATCGTTTCATTTCTTGTCTCTTACATACTACGTACAAGCGTTTTTATAGGAATTTTAGTCAATGCAAGTCAATAACAATTTTTCGGTGTTTACTTATTTAATATGATTCTAGCATTCACGCGCCGCACCTAAAAGAATTACGTTAGCTATGTTTGCATTTAGTTTCAAGTATAATGAACCTTTTAAGAAATATGATACTATTTAAACGGCACAACAAAGTGAATGCATAAGTGGACAATAAATTAAAAAACCAAAACAAAACAATAAATGTTTATGAATATTAATGTTAAGGCATATCCGACTTATAATCATACTACAGTGGACAGCTCTGAGCACTTTTTCTGTGAGTGTCCTGCCTTTGCTAGAGCAAGACTACTAATTTTGAGTTCCGATGTCGTAAGAATGAGTAATACTCGTTCTCTAAAACTGGAGGATATTTATTCCCGAAAAACGCAATATGAGGCCCAATATTCTGGCACTAATTAGAAATCTCAACAACGAAAAGTCCACTTCTCTGCCTCTGCCTCTGTCTCTGTCTCTGTCTCTGCGTCTGTCTCTGTCTCTGTCTCTATTCTTTCTCATTTCTTTCTCTACCTCTGTCTCTGTCTCTATTCTTTCCTATCTCTTTCTCTGCTTCTACCTCTGCCCCTGTCTCTGTCTCTATTCTTTCCTATCTCTCTCTCTGCCTCTGCCTCTGTCTCTGTGTCTGTCTCTATTCTTTCCTATCTCTGTCTCTGTCTCTGTCTCTGTCTCTGTCTCTGTCTCTGTCTCTGTCTCTGTCTCTGTCTCTGTCTCTGTCTCTGTCTCTGTCTCTGTCTCTGTCTCTGTCTCTGTCTCTGTCTCTGTCTCTGTCTCTGTCTCTGTCTCTGTCTCTGTCTCTGTCTCTGTCTCTGTCTCCGTCTCTGCCTCTGTCTCTGTCTCTGTCTCTGCGTCTGTCTCTGTCTCTATTCTTTCCCATTTCTTTCTCTGTCTCTGTCTCTATTCTTTCCCATTTCTTTCTCTGTCTCTGTCTCTATTCTTTCCCATTTCTTTCTCTGCCTCTGCCTCTGTCTCTGTCTCTATTCTTTCCTATCTCTTTCTCTGCCTCTGCCTCTGCCTCTGCCTCTGCCCCTGCCTCTGTCTCTGTCTCTGTGTCTGTCTCTATTCTTTCCTATCTCTTTCTCTGCCTCTGCCTCTGCCTCTGCCTCTGTCTCTGTGTCTATTCTTTCCTATCTCTTTCTCTGCCTCTGCCTCTGCCTCTGTCTCTGTGTCTGTCTCTATTCTTTCCTATCTCTTCCTCTGACACGTTTCTCCTTTCCTCTCTGACTAGCAGCTTTTTTAAGTTTCATCGACCTGACAAAGCCAAGATAATGACCACACCGATGGCCCAGTTATAATGTCGGAGCATGAATTCGACCTTCAGCGGATGTTGTATACCTTAGAGAAACCTGATTCGGAATTTACTATGCAAATATAGGTAGCCAAGACGAAGAGTATGACAATATCTATGCTAAACAGTCGCTCAGGTGCAAGCTCGGCGTAAATGGAAAGAGTATCGAACAGGTTATGAAATTCTGCCACTTGGGTACTATAATTACATCATCGAAAGAAGTAAGAGCTGAAGTAAACAAGATTATTCCTAGACATTTAATTTTCTCAGAGACCCAGTCTCTCTCACACCTTTCAGTGCTGGAATACTAAGTCCATCCAATTTCCGTATGTGCCTGAACAAGAATAAAGTAGTTTTATACGGATTGACGGAAAGACCTTGTCTCGTGCACCAGTCGTCGATTTTATTCAGAATTCTCTGCACTTTCATTATAAGCCTTCGTAGGGACCTTCAACTTCTTAGTGATAGAAATACCTATGTCCAAAAGCAAATTAATAATTAAAAACAACGTTATCTAAGAGGCCAATAGGTCATGGAGAGGTGAAACCACATGCATGAAAGATAGGCTACTATGCGCGCAAATAAATGAGAAAAGGACAAAGGAACTGCTTAGCCTTTCAAGATATGATATCTCGAAGGTCGTGGCTTGTATAACCGGTCATTGGCTACTTGGCAGGCTTTCCTTGAAGCTGAGAGTTTTCTCCCATGAATACTGGAGAAGTTGTTGAAGTTGATTGGGTAGAGAAAGAAACAGTTGAGCACTTCCTTTGCAATTATCCAGCCTCAGCTAAAATCAGAGCAGCTTATCTAGGTAGCTACTTTTTCAATTCTCTTACGGAACTGTCCGGCGTGGGGATGGAACAATCCGCCGCTTCATAAGATCCACAAAATGGTTTTATGAAGAAAAATTAATAAGGTTCTCGTGGTATCACAATCCACCTGTAAAGCCTAAGTATGCAGTTGGTTGTACAGGCTGACTACCGCCTTAACCTAAACTAACCTAAACATTATTGAGATCCAAAAAAATTTTCCGCCTATCCTCTGATGTTGTAAGCTATAAATAACTCGCATTATCTATGAGTTCATTTGACCGCAAAAACTAATAACCAGCCCAAATTAAATTGTACGAAAATATGCGCTGGTATACAAAGTTCGGTGCGGAACGGATTTAGCCCTTCCGTACTTCTTTGCCTTTTCATTGTTGCTGTCGTGTTCATTTAGCATTCGCCTGCTCTTTTATTCCATTTCAGAATTTCGCTCGCTCAACTCTTTTGCAGTCAAGTATTGCATGTTCGTCGGTTCTGTTGTCAACAAAATTTTATTCAATTATTTATTCGCATGTTAATGTTAAATGCTCGATGCCGCATTTCAGTGTTGCATGCCACATTCAGGCGATACAGTCGCACACTCACACAGACACACATCTCTGCTTATGTACCTAGCGCTACGCCAAATGAATGCTTCGGCTGGTCACGTGGCACAGATTGGTGCAAGGATGTTGATGCCGATGCAGATTGTGGATAGTTGCTGATAGATGGATGCCTCTTCACCACAGCAACCCTTCTTTGTAATGGAAGATATTTTTACAGCATAACTGGACCATGTGGCACGATGACCAAGCGATGTAGCTCAACAGAAACCTACTTGTTTGTGGATATGCGCTACAGTTAAACCTAGTAGTTTAGAACTAACTCATTACTAGTTTGTTTTGCAGCTGAAGCCATTTGCCCACTAAATATTCTCTTTTATAGTGCTATAAACTGGCTTTTTCAATAGGGTGATGTCCCAGGAATCGACTTTTATAATCATAATTCATATTATTTTATAATTTAATTCTCATTTTCTTATTTCATATTTTTGTTTGCATGTTCCTCCAACTGGTCCATTTGCAACTAGTTGGAAACTAGACTCTATAGGACCAGTTAATAATAGTTCAAAAAATAGTAACACAATTTGTAGACCATTTAACAAACTAGTCAAACTCTATATCAGCTCTATACCAGCTATAGAACTAGTTCATAATAGACACAATAGATAAAATTCTAGACTGATTTGTGGCGAGCATCACCAGTTCAGGAAGATTTGCAAAAGTAAATACACTTCAAAACTTTATATTTATTTTGTACTTAGCCCTTTACTTCATGAGTAATAAATAATTATCTGTTTTTGTCTATTCCTTCATTATTCCATTTGGGAACATTGGGCTTCAACAAAATAGTTGCAAAGTACAGAAATCAGTTAAAAAGCGAAAAAATTGTTATCCAAAACGAAAGATTAGTATATGGATTCCATGAAAATACTTTTTTTGTCAAAAAGTATTTGCGATTTACTCTGTTATCGTATTTTGGAAGTTAATCATTTGCACTTCAATTCTGCGCTTTCACCCATTTGCACAAAAGTGAGGTTATTTCGTAATGCTATAAAATCATGCAATTTTTTTGCATACACCTCCAGCTAGTCCCTTTGTAACTAGTACGAAACTAGTCTCTGTCGAACTAGTTTAACCTTTCCATCAAAAACCAGTTTATGCACTAGAATATTGAAATATGGGCTCATACGCAGTAAAGGGTTAAGTTAAACAATATATTATATATTAAGGGATACCGGTGGTCTAGAAGTTTTAAAAAATCTATGTTTTTTAATATATCGAAAGTATAAGCTTTAAGAATATATTGACAGGTTCGTGATCTCAAAACTACTTTTTTCTGCCTGGTGTTGTTCTTTTTCATTTTTTTATTGTAAAAAAAATTTTCTTAAAATACGCTAAAATTTCGAGCTCCTGACCATCGGGACCCGTTAATATGTAGACTTCATTTGCTATTATATTTAAAAAAATACGTAAATCATATCAAACAGAACAGAAAAACAATTATTTTACATACATCTTCAACTGGTCCATTTGGAACTAGTTTGAAACTAGTACCTCTCGAACTAGTTTAACATTTCTATCAAAAACCAGTTCAAGCACTAGAATGTTTACTGACCAGTTTAGCCATTCACTGCAGCGCATATTTGAGATTGTGCATGTATTCAATGTGGGTAGCATCACAATCCCTCCAAATAATTGTTGATTAGCGCAAAATTTAATTGACAGGGTTAACCAGCTCCAGCTGCATTGCTGCTTTAGCTTTTTATGTAGCATACATTTAGAATTGCATACCTTTGGAATAGTAAGATTTTAGAGCTTTCTTTTTATGCTCTGTCTCATTGCTTCTCAGGTTTTAACATTTATATACCAACGTGTAAAATTGCATTACGGTAGTACAACTGTTCCATATAAATTTCATTAGTGATTTAAACAAATAAACGATAGAGGGATACATAAGGAAATTTAATTTTCTGATGCGCACTTAACTGCCCAGAATTAACCATACTAACCTCTCTGTCTCGAATAGCTAGACAGAATAGGAAGCGGTCCGTATACACTCTTGATATATGTATGTATGTATGCCCGATTGGTATTCAAGGTGGATAAAATCGGCTAATAACTGCCAAGTTCGTTCTGTTAAAGGTAATTTTGAAACAGCTGATATTTCAGTAGCTTAGGTGAGTTTAACTTGGGTCATCAAAATCGATTTCACACAAACCAGAACTGGGGGCTATTGTTCCTAACAGACTGCATGGAGTCGAATGCTTTACATCCTACTTGTGGCTCAGTAACTTCTAAGAAAAGTTGTAGAAATGTTGTAAAGTATATTATTAAGGCAAACAAAATTGGAAATTTTTGGAAAAGGTGCTGTAATACCACCCGCTTTCAAGTAAGGCTATGCAAAAATCACTTTTTCAAACTCCACTAAATTTAGTTCACTTAAAGTGCTTTGATCTTAATAAGCGTGTTTTTTGAAAATTTTGTTAACAGAAGCGAATATTATATTTATTTTTTATCTTAACCCATTAAATCCCAACCTTATATAAAACAATTTTTTTTTAAATGCGTTTATAAAACGTTTATTGAAATAGTGTAATTAAGCTCCTTAAAAAAAAAACACGAAAAAAAATCATAGAAATGCATTTTTTGGGCTGTACCCAATCGAGTACAATGGGATAATATGTATATACATTGCCTGTATATGAAAATATGGAGTATTAAATAAAAAGACACTTTCAAAGACTTCCTTGGCTATTAGTTCGGTTAACAGTATGGAAGTTTTTGAAACATTCTCTCTCTACGCAAAGGGCTTCATTGCATAACTCGCAAATCCATCGAATTCTTTGGTGACACTCCCTGCACCTCAGCTGATTCGATATCCTTTTGGGAAAATGGTTATATGAGGAACCAGCTATTGATGCCGTTGTCGATTGTTTTGAAGATATGTCCCGGATATTATAATTGCGTAAATAAAATCGCACAATTTCACGTTGGTATTGCAACAAGTCGCATTGACTCTTACTTGCCATTTTATAAAGCTTCCATGCGTTTACTACGCACGAGCTTATCATTGTGGTGAAAAGAGGCCACCACCATTTCTTTACTCTAAACTTTATATTGTAGGTATTCAAAGCTTGGTCGTGGAGGTCAACTCCTCCCATTCCTGAGTTGTATTGCGCTATCAACTTTGGCTGATGGGCATTCACCTTGCGCCTCTCTTGTCGTGACCATCGTTCGACGGTATGTAAAGGTTCAATTCTATCAAAGTTTGTTCCCACTGTCACAACGCTATTGTCATTCCACGTCACAAAAAGTATTCCTGGGTCAGAAAACCTACAAAATTTGATACAAAACAACTATTCAAATAAATCATTATGATAAACTTACATAAAATCAAACTCTCCCTGTTGCTTCTTTTGTAGTTCTTTGTTCGTTTTCAGAGGACATTTTTTGGTCCGCCGTTCACGAACAGTCCCAGTAGCCTTAAATCCTTGTTCTTTTAAAATTCTAAGAAGGTCATATGACGTAAAGAAGAATCGAAAAATACGATTCCAAGGTAGGAATATCATCACGCAATATATTATCCTCTTCAATGTCACCCTTATCTGTGTCACAGTGGGTATTTGGCGGTATAATAGTGAAGTCGAAGTGACTACGGTCGCTTGTTTCAATATAGTCGGTGGCCGCAGAAAGGTTATGAAACCTCTTTCCGTAAAATGTTTTTACATCCATTACCAAATCTACATGAAATATGCACACAAAATATATATGAATGTTCCCACTGTACCCATGCGAGTACACT
Organism: Anastrepha fraterculus; assembly: GCA_037575425.1. Classification (NCBI taxonomy): domain Eukaryota; kingdom Metazoa; phylum Arthropoda; class Insecta; order Diptera; family Tephritidae; genus Anastrepha; species Anastrepha fraterculus. The sequence goes on along the minus strand of JAYXIM010024482.1, from coordinate 38,216 downwards.
AGAATTTAAACTTACCGAAATGCAATTTTCCACAACTTTTTTCGTTTTTTTGGTATAAAGTATACAGATTATATGTATTATGAATATTACAACACTGAACTTTTTCCGTGATAACTTAGATTTTGTCAAACAGAGAGCTTATTGCAAACTAAACCATGAAAAGAAGAAAAATAGCAAAGGTGCACGCAAAGACAAGTGAATAACGGATAACGGGACTCAAAAAACAGAAGGAGAAATATGTGTATTCCTTTTCGACATTGCTCTGTATTATAAAGTGGCGAGTACATTTAAAAATTTGTAAGCGTTGGCTTTTGACGTCGTTTCGAAAAAGATGCTTTTTCTGTACTCAAGCGAGTACAATGGGATGGAATGGGTTAAGTATTTATAAATTTATAGAGGCTATGAACCACAAAATCTTGCAGACTACTAATACAAATTAAATAATATTATTGTATAGAGTTTTCCAAACAGAGGTATTATTGAAAATGCTATTTTTTAATATAAAGGATCGGATGTTTATTTCATTATAAAGAGGAATATATGCCGATAATAGTGAAAAACAACAACAGGCAAATGCGCACCACGACCATGCCTGCAGGACAATATCCTTTTCATGAAATTTTCCATAATCGAATTGCAAAGTGGCTGCCCTATGTCCTCGATAGCCTCACGAATTCCATCTTTGAGGTCTTGAATCGACCCTGAGCTGTTGGCGTAGACCTTCTCTTTCACATTACCCCAAAGAAAAAAGTCACAAGGTCTCTGTGGTTAAATCACAAGATCTCGATGGCGAATTGTGATCACCTCTGCGAGAGATAACACGGTCCGGAAACTCTTCCCGTAAAAGATCAATGGTTTCGTTGCTTGTGTGGCACGTAGCGCCGTCTTGTTGAAAATAAAGGTTGTCCAAATCAATACCAGCCAATTCCGGTCATGAAAAATCGTTAATCATCTCTTGATAGCGATAGATAACACCTGTTATTGGAAAACCCTTTATATACACGATTTCAGAAGGTTAATGAATACATCGTTAGACAGAGAAAAATCAAGCTCCATAAGAGGTGAGATCCGATTGAATTCATTCAAAGCGCGAGCAATTGGCGCATTTCGGGCTTAGTTTGTTTTGTTACTGCTTCCATAAAAAGGGTAGATATTTCGTAGTTCTCTTTCTCTGCATGCGATGAGGTATTGGGAAAAATTTTGCTCGAATCGATCTACTCCGCTTATACATTTATTGAATTCCATGATCATGCAAGGAAGGCTATGAATGCCAAAGCTTCTCCACTGGCTTGAAGATTTTTTTAAACACCAGTGGACAGCTTGGTGAAATACGATTTTCGTGGGTTATCGCCGTAGCTTTATATTTCAGATAAGCCAACAAAGGATAACTGGTAAGGTTACCAAAGAAATTTGAAAATGGCAGCGATTTCAATGTATCATGAAAATCAACGATCAAAATGAACAAAGAGTAGCTCACTTTCCAAACTTTTAACGAATTCTGAAGTTCATTAAGAGGCTTGCTGGAGTGCAAAGAGGCTAAGCGTAGTGGTTTGCCTTTTATGAACTGCTTACATTCATGTCTATCAATGTTAAATATCACATCTGCATGTGAAGGTACCCCGCACGACACTAACTACCTTTTCACATGCCCTTTAAAACCCACTCATCTAATACCCCTCTCCCTTTGGACCCAACCTGTCGAAATTGCATGTTTCCTGGGCCTACCGTTAGATGAGCTAGACGAAGATGACCGGTTATATACACTACACTGGCGGAGCTTGTATTACTACTACAACAACAACATACTTTCATCAAAGAAAGATTTTGTTTTGCATGAAAATGTTTAATGATGTTTGCTTTCAAGTGATTAATAAGAGGGCGCAATTCCCACATTTTACCGGCATATGCATCGTTTTTCGAGGAAACCATGGAGTTGTCTTTGAAGTGGAGACTTTGAAAAATCTCTTGAAATCGGTTGCAACGCATCCTTACTCCATAAATTTCTGTAACTCGCGTAACTTGGTACAAAAGCTAGTTTTGGTATGAGCAAAAATTTACAAAAATTTCTTAAAGAAATTATTGTATGTGCGAGCATTTAAAAATATTGGGAAATGGGTACAACTCTGGCTATTTCCAAATTAAACATAGCCTTTGCTTATCATATTTGAAATAGTCTTTCAGAAGTGACTCCTGGATGTCAGTAGTGATTAACCACTAAATGGCGCCAACCTTTTTTATGACATCTTTGGCATATGTGAAGTATACTACGTATACTTAGACTATAGAAGAACGCCTTAAAATTATTGAAACTTGTTATAAGAATGGTCGATTTTTAAGAAAAAAATTTGTGATTTTTTTCGTGGAAATAATCATCCGAGTGAGTTGAAAGTTTACAGGTTGGTAGAAAAAATTTCAAAAAAAAAATGTGCTGTCGAGGCTAGAAAAAGGGTAGATATAGTACAAAGGTAGACCAAAACTCGACGTTCTGTTCAGAATTTTGCTGGTGGAGCGCAAAGTGTTGCTCAACAACCTTCAACTTCGATATCTCGATGTTTTGAAGAATTAGGCAATCACGAATCGCCTGTTTGGTGGATTTTATCTAATTCTAGACATTTAATTGTTAAGCGTCGTACTTTTAACAAATAACAAAAATAGTGAAAATGGAAAACGATTGAATTTTTTCATGTTTCTTAAAAAGAAATACAAACTCGTTTAAAGGCCCTTGAAAGGCTTTTTATGTATCGCCTAAAAAACACTCAATGCATTGACGCTCTATAAAAAAGAGGTTGTCTGTAAAGTCGGTTTACTGACGATAGTTTAACGTGATAACGTCATAAGAAAAGACTGATGTAATGGTTGCATTTTTCAAAAGAAAATTTAATTTTATTTGTTTGATAGGATATAGAGAAGGAGGTAAATGGAATCGCAATGAAATTGATCAAGTTACATCTACACAAAGGTGAAAAATTACGAAACATTTATCAAATTACTGATACTGCAGTACAATTCTGTAATGACGTAATCAATGCAGGGCAAACTCTAATAACGAACCTTATTCGCAGAGTTCGCCTGCTCACTTTGCAGATATTGACAAAGGCACAGTGATTCCAAAGTCTGATTTTCGATTCTGACTGAAACGAGGATGCGTGACATTATGTGGTAAATATTACCATACATTTTTTCCTTCATATATTGTATAATAATAAAGTAATAATAAAAACATTAAAACAACAAGTATTTTATTAACAACTAGTCGTCACTAATTATAAATTCGGTAAGGATGATGATGAATTGGTTTTATTTTAAATTCTTCAAATAAATCAAATTAATAATCCTCATAGTTCATTACCATGCACACAGGGAGAAGGAATATGCAAATACTTACAAATATGTGAATTTCTATACAAATGCGCATATACATGCATATATATGCTCACTCAAGTAGGACAGAGCCAGATGTCGAACGTTGCCGAACGCGGGCGCCGATTGTGCTCTTTGTCGTTCGTTCCGCGCTCTCGCTTGCAGTTCAAGCAAGGTAACGACGCATGAGCAAGGTAACGACATATGAGCAAGGTAACGACACATTTTTTCGTGCGTGCAGCCTGTTAAATCGAATTATAAGACATTATCACGTCAAAAATCAGTACTCAAATTTTTAGAATATTTCAAGAAATCTTCAGGTTATGAATACGATTCCTTGCTACATAAATTACTGGTGCGGAGGCGTTAGTTATATTCTGGAAGAATCACCAGCTTAACCAATCAACCAACCAACATAAGTTACTAGTATTTTCACTAATAAATCAAATCACTAAAAGCGAGCGGTAGGTATACAAAATTTGACTACGATGAAAAACTATTAGGTGTGCAACTAAGTTCTCGCTGTTTTTTTCTTGATAAAAATATAACTTTATTCTGAAAAAATGCTTTCAAGTGAGTCATTGAAAGTATTGCCCATCACTGGCTACTACTTTTCCCCATCTTTCTGGTAGATCTCGTGTACCGTCGCGGTAAAACTGTTAATCTTATGAGGCTATCCACGAATCAAGCCATTTTTTTATGTCTGTCTTCATATGAATGGATGTGCTGGTCAGCTAGACCATGTGCCATCGATCGGAACAGTTGATAATCGGACGGCGCAATGTGTGGATAATATGGCAGATGAGGTAGGATTTCCCATTTCAGTGTTTCCAGGTAGATTTTAATGGGTTTGGCAACGTGAGTCCGAGCGTTGTCATGCTGTAGAATCACTTTTTCATGCCTCTCCGCGTATTCCGGCCGCTTCTCGCGCAGTGCTCGGCTCAATCGCATCAATTGAAGTCGATGCCGATCCCCAGTGATGGTTCCGCTTCATTTTAACAGTTCATAATAAATAACACCACCTAGTCGCACCAAATACATAGCATAACCTTCGCAGCGTGAATATTCAGCCGAGGCGACGACGTAGAAGCATGACCGGGCAGTCCCCATGACTTTCTTTTTTTTTGGATTGCTGTAATGAATCCATTTTTCATCACCTGTCACGATGCGATGAAGAAGACCCTTCCCTTTTACCGCGGGGGCAGTTGTTCACAGGCGTAAAAACGAAAAAACGACGTTCAACATCCCTTGGTTTTAACTCATAAGGAACCCAAGTCTCCTATTTCTGACTCATTCTCAAAGCATGCAATCGCTTGGAAACAGATTGGCGGGTAACTCCTAATACTGAAGCAAGCTCTTCTTGCTCTTAACACGGATCCTCATTGAGCAATGCCTCCAATTCAGCGTCTGCGAAGGTTTTTGGCCTTCCTTCACGCGGACGGTCGTCAACATTAAAATCACATCTTTAAAGCGGAGGAACCAATCTCGGCACGTTGTTTCACTTAAAGCAGCATCTCCATAAACTTTTTGTAGCTCTCTATACGCTGCATCCGCCGTTTTCTTTCGAATGAAAGACGAAAATCAACTCTTCCCGCAAATGACAATTATTCAGCACAAAATTAGACATTTTCAAAAACCAAAAGTATATGACATCAAAACAAAAGCACTAATGTGTCGAAGCAGTTTCTTTACCATATGTCTGGGCTTAGTTTATGACGTTTAGGTTATCTTAGAATCGACTAGCGCACACTGCTGGCGGCATCTATTCACAAACAGCGGGAACTTAGTTGCGCACCTATTATTTTATTTATTCTAAAATATACTTCATTATTTTTGCCCTAGCCTTAATTGCCATTTACATATATAAATAGAAACTGTTTGTCCTAAAATGCCTTGCATAATTCCTTTCTCTCCTAGTTGCTCTATGCTTTTTAATCACATTTCCAGACACATTGCCGCTATTTAAAAAATAATTTTTACCATTATTTTTCATTTCACTTTTTTTCATGCGACTTCACTACTTTGCTTATGTTGGCCAAACTTTTTTTTCGTTTTCTTACCTCTTATCCTTTTATTTATGCATGTTTGTGTGTGTGTGTCTGTGTGTGTGTTTCATGCCAGTCGCTCTAATCTGATTATGTTTTCAAAAACATTAATAAATCATAAAGCACACCCCAAAAATGTGCGCTAAAGGGCGAAGAAATTGACTAACAACGATTTTTACATAAATAATTTCTATGCAATCGTCGTGATGACGTTGCATTTCCTGTCTACTAACTTTTCGATTCACTTTTTCATATTTTTTCGTTGTTTTTCGTTGTTGTTTTGCCTTGCAAACAAACATTTTTACACCTTGGCTTTCCGACTAATTTTCTGACGCATAATTTTTCAACTCATTACAGTGTTGTTGTATATACAGATATACCGCCTGCTAGCAAAACCTACTTACTAATAACATATTTTTTGCTTGGCTTCGAATGCCTTTCCGCTCACGTAGCGCCGGCCATTTGTCTGCTACTTTCAATTAATATTTCTACCCCGCTTGAGTCGCTTTACGCATGAAAAGTCCTGTGTCGTTATTTTTAGTTGCGTCTCGCGTAGATTAGGACTTATCATTTGGATATTTCTTTCTTCTTCATTCATCAAACGTTTCGTGGAAAATATTTTTCATTTGTTTTTGTGTTGAGAAACTTTTAGCATTTTTAAGGAATTTTTTTGGGTTGAAATTATGGAACTGCATTTGCTATTTGCATTTAAATTTAAATTTTTTAATGAAATGAAATTTTTGCTATTTTTTTAATGAAATTTAAATTTGAATTTAGTCTTTGGCATTGAAATAAAATTTCAATTTTTATTGAATTTTTTCATTAATTTAGCACACAAATTTTGTTGCGAAATTTCTGTTTCCGTATTGCAACATATCTTTGCATTGCTTTATTCAGTCGAAGAAGGAAAGTAGAGAAAATTGAAATTAGAGCTCAGATGTAGTAACCTGAAAGGAGCACAAAGTTCAGCTTAGAATCCAGTATTTTTTCGTTTTCCTTGTTCACTCCTCTCGGGAGCATAGGGCCGCGACATGACTCAGTCTTGCGTTGGTTTCGTTACTCTAAAGGGTGGTTAAATTTCAAGGGCCGATGTTGAATGTGAACCACACCTAAACGTCAGCGACAGCGTTGGACTTCTTCCTTTTTGGTTATTTGAAAGAAAAGACGTACGTCGATAAGCCTGCAACAATTCAAGAGCTATAGGATGAGAAAGTTCGGCATATTAACGGCATAGAACCTCAATTATGCCTCAGCGTCATCGCAAATTTGGACCATCGCATGGATGTGTGCCGGCGAGGCCCCGGCGGCTATTTGGCCGATATTTTGTTCCGTATGTAATTGAGCCATACCATTATTATCATAATAAAGAGAAATCATACTATGTACCATCGAAGCCCGCCAAGTATGTAAGGCCACCTTTGCTTAGAGTTTAAAGGTTTGTACAAAGGTTTCAATTTATCAGCTGAGAGAAATCAATATCAAATAACTGCATTTAAATGTAATTAACCCTCCGTCGGGCGCACCCCATCTGTGAGGCACAGCTCACACATTTTCTCACTCTATTATTTTTTACCTATTACTACTCTTTTGCTCAATAGCTGCTTCTTATGGTGTGCTCTTTATATCAAATCAACTCAGTATGTGTTTTTCCTTCCCAAAGTGAAGTTATACGCAATTTGATCGGAGAAGCTCATTGCGCCCTAACTCATCACATTTTTTAAAGAAAGTATTTTCAAAATTACTGATTTAAATTAACTACTGCCCCATTTTAATACGAAATAATTTATAAATATTTAATAGTTAGTTGAAAATAACCTGATTTATTGATGTGGCCTACAGGGCACATTGCGCCCAAACTCGTTACAAAGGTTTTATCTTTTAATTTGTTTTATATTCTTGTCAGAAATGCCTCGTCAATACTTCAATTTAAATAAGTCCAAAGACGTTGAAGAAGTTATAAATTTGCTGGTGGCTGGTGACGACGATCCCACAGTGGAAGGCGAATTTGGAAAACGATGTTGCTTCAGATGACGAGGTAGAAGAACGGGGTGAAAATTCCGAGACAGAGCAGGATGATGAGACCGACCTAGATGATGAAAATTCTGGAGACATACATTCTAGGAAAAGATAAGATCAGTAAGTGGAATCAAAATCCACCTCTGCGAAGTGCACGCAGAGGACCTCACAACATAATTACTCACTTACCTGGAGTAAAAGGGAATGCAAGAAATGCTAGTACTGCTGTTGATATATGGAATAATAATTTTACCGACGAAATATTAAACATAATAGTAACATACACCAACCAATACATTGAGACCATTAGAAAGAATTTTTCTAGAGAAAGGGACATTAAACCCACTGACCGTATAGAAATACGAGCTTTTATTGGGTTATTATACCTTGCAGGAGCATACAGGGGGAATCGTCAATATCTGGAAGAACTTTGGGGAATAGACGATGATGGGATTTAAAGATTTGGCCTTGTCATGAATATTAAGCGATCCAAGACACTTATGCGTTGCCTTCGTTTTGGTGACCGAAGTACAAGAGAGGAAAGAAAAGAACTGGATCGGCTCGCTCCAGTTCGAGACATTTTCGTGAAATTCATAAGAAGTTGCCAAGATAGTTACATTCCTGGGGAAAATATGACTATAGACGAAATGCTACCCAGTTTTCGTGGAAACTGTCCCTTTAGGCAGTATATACCATTTAAGCCAAATAAATTTGGCATCAAGTGTTTTGCTCTCGTCGACGCGAAAATGAATTACGTATACAATATGGAAATCTATGCTGGAAGGCAACCAGAGGAGCCCTTTTCTATTAGCAACAGGCCAAGTGACGTAGTTTTGAGAATGTCGGAGCCTTTTTTTGGCACTGGACGCAATATAACAGGCGATAACTGGTTTACTGATATGGATCTAGTTGACGAACTGAAACAAAAAAAACTATCCTATGTTGGAACCGTAAGAAAAAATAAAAGACAATTGCCACCTGACTTTGTAGCTACTAAGGGAAGACAACAATTCACAAGTTTGTTTGGGTTCAATGACGGAAAAACTTTGGTGTCATATGTTCCACGTTCTAAAAGGAATGTTATTCTCGTATCGACTCTTCATGACAACAAGAACATTGATGTCGATTCCAAGGAAAATAAACCAGAAATCATCCCGTTTTATAATTCAACGAAAGATGGCGTTGATACTGTAGATAAAATGTGTACAACGTACAATGTATCACGAAATATCAAACGCTGGCCAATGGTTATATTTTTTACAATGCTGAATGTCGCTGGTATTAACTCTCAAGCGATATACCTCAGTAATAACCTAGAACCACTGCGTAGAAGGCTTTTCTTGAAAAAGTTGGCTCATGAACTGACAATCGAGGAGCTACGTCGAAGAAGTTTGAAAACCCACGGAATACCGTTCAGTCTTCAAATAAGGTTAAAAAGATATCGACCTTCACTTTCAAATGAACGAAGCCCTTCTCCGCCCCCTAAACGAAGACGATGCTCAACTTGCACTAGCGAAACTGGTTTGAGAAGACTGACGAATCACGAATGCAAGAAATGTAAATCACCACTTTGTGAAAAAATCCCATACGTATATGATGTGTGAACGGTGTTATACTCCAGAGGACAAAAATACTCTATCCGAAGAGACCTAAAACAAGCGTAATAAAAGGATTGTTTGAGTTTTATATTTTTATTGTACCTCTAATTAATTAGTTTTCTTGATCATTATATTTACAACAAATTGAATTTTTATTGGATTCTTTCATTTTTTGTAAACTATTTTCGGTTGACTGTTTTACCTTTTTATTTTCAAACTTAATTTACGACTATCTTTTGTAACTGATAAATTTTTGTCAAATAAATGGATTTTTATGAAAATATTTAGATTTATTTCTTATTCATATCCCTTAATGCCACTTCTGTATTTCCCATATGTATAAACTATGAAATTATATGCCATTTAGGCACATTGCGTTCGAAGTTCACAGCCTGATAGTTGCACCTGACCGAAGGTTAATTGTCTTTAAGTAAATAAAAAAGTATGTTATTTTAGCATAAAATTACAATTTTTCGTACTCAGGTTGCTTCATGATAAGGAGCACAATAAAATGCTCAGTAAGCAGTTTCTCCTAGGGTGCTTCCGCAGGTGTCACTCTTAGATATCTGCTCGAGCCTAAGCTACCTTCCAGGTATGTAAGGAGACATCTCTTTAACTACATTGACGATATACAGGACAAAGTACAATTACAACTACTGGATCGGGCAATCCGAGATTCATCAGGAGACCCCTACCACCTTCCTAAATGTCTGACCCCCGAATGCCGTTATCGGCGTCCAGTAACCACCTATTGCAGACGAAGAGCTTCAGCGGCCTCGCGATACTCGCGTAACTTCGGTCCAATTACGTTCTAGATGCTTTAGAAGGTTAAACTCCTACTTAACCAGAATAGACCTCGACATACTCGATATAAGTCCAGCGTGTGAAGGCACACCACACGACACTAACCATCTTTTCACATGCCCTATCAAACCTACTCACTAAACGCCCCTCTTCCTTTGAGCCACCCATCCTGTCGATTTTTCTGGGATTACCGTTGTACAGTAAGCTGCTACACCAACAACAAAGCAGTTGAAGAGTGTCAATCGGTGCTCATTTTTGTTGTAAACCAGTGTTTTCGGACATCTTCGGAATTGTTCATGGAATTGACTTGAAATTTTCAGTAATTATTTTCTTAACATTATATTCTAATATATGCCTCCTGACCCCATAATATCCCTAACACTTTTCATTGAATATGAAAATAAAATACTTGCCAAATGTCACCTCAAATTTTCCTTAAAATGTGAACAAAATAAAAATATTAAAAATTTATTCTCCATATTCACTCTAACAATCCGCCCTTTTTTTCAATTAAATTATACCGGAATGTTTGCACAGATCCCAAAGACAATATTCGCCTGTTGGCTGCATAGAAAAATGGGTTGCCGAAAACCTGCAGGCTTCCGCTCAATTTCCCACGTTTCGCCGCAAGTAGCGTTCACTTTCGCTATCGTACAGCGAATGACACAGAAAATATTTTCGTGACTATTAGCCTGCACGAACATACACACATGTGTTTGTATAAGTTCTTTTGCCTCGCATGCGAGCATTCATATGTACATGTAAGTATGTGTTACTCCGTTTTACGCTCCAAAGGATAAGGAATGTTGCACAATATCTGTAAACATGTTGCAGAAACATTTGAGCGAAGGCCAAATCACTCATGCATTTCAAAATTCACCACCCTTTCGGAGGGGTATTTAAGGCGAATTGTAGGGGTAGTTAGCGCATGCGCTTTTACATTATTTCTAATCAAATGAGAATTGAGCAAATTAAAGCGAGAGTGAGAAAAAGTGAGAAATTGAGCGCAGAGTTTAGACAGCGATTAATCGGTAGGCACTCACGATGTGATAATGAATATTTTGTTTTGAATTTTCGCGCTTTTCTTATTCATTGAAACTCGTCTTGCTGGAATGTAGTGAAAAGATACTGACTTTGCATTCGCGAAGGAAAAAAATATTGAATTTTATTTGAAAATCTGTTAGTGCTTGAAAATAGAAGGAGAGGCAAGGGAAAGCACTGAAAGTTAATAATAGTTAATAATAATTATAAGCATTTGTTATATGTTACGCCCAGTGGAATAAGAAAGGAATAAGTTTTTAATTAAAATTTTAAAAATATTTGAAATAAATTTGAATAAAGAAATTTGAGGTACTCATATATGAAATACATTTTAGGAGCGCTATAGTAACTAATATGCAGTGCAAATCAATGGCTCTTCTCATGCGCCATTGAACTCATACCAACCAACGATGAATGGATGTGTACCCACAACAATAAAAACAAACGTATGCGCATTTCCAGTCATTGAGATACAAAGCACGCCTATGAGCAAATAATTAAAAAATAATAATAAAGCAGGTTGAAGCTGATAACCGCGGTAGACAGCCCAAAAGATTTCAAATTTCTCTAAAACAAAGTTATTAAGCAGGCTGAAAAAGTTTTGCGAAACAAAATTAAACAGTTAAAGGGTTAAACAGTGAACCACAACAGAACAAATGATAATCGAGTCGTTCGGGTATAAGACTGCAGAAACAAGCAACGCATGAGGGGATTTTTAACTCTTTAACTGTCTACTTTTGTTTCGAAAAACTTTTTCATTTCGATTAATTATTGTATTTTCCACGGAAGACGAGTATACTCGACATAAACAGTTAAAAGGTTAAAGGATAGACGAATTTTTTTTAATATTTTCTTTGACTCACTGGCCAATTGGCGCTCTTCAATAGACACAATAAAAATTCTTATCTTTTTTTAATGAAATTATGGTCATTTAAAACTCTTCTAACAGGACAGACCTTAGCCCGCATTAAGACTGTGAGTATTTCGAAATTAGGAATTACACAGCATTTATTTGAAAAGTTCTGATATTTAATACCATAAAATATTTAATACCAAAAATTCGGAATATGACCAAAACCCAATTCTTGCCTTGAGTTATATTGAATTCCAATAACGTTAAATGTTTTTTTTGTATAGTATTATTATTGAAGAGGGAATCTTTCATAGATACCGTCACGTAGACGCCGTACACGATTCATACTCTTGCTCAAGGTACACTTGTTGTTGTTGTAGTAGTAAGAGAAGCCCCGTCAGTGTAGTGTAAATCACCGGTCGTCTTCGCCAGGCTCATCTAACGGTAGACCCAGGAAACTAGCTGTTCCGAAAGGTTGGGTCCAGAGGGAGACGGGTGGTAGCTAAGTGGGTTTCACGGGGCATTTGCAAAGGTGGTTAAGGTCGTGCGGGGTGCCTTCACATGACGGACATATGTTCGTAATGACGGAGTCGATTCTGGATAAGTAGGAGTTTAACCTGCTATAGTATCCAGAACGTAATTGTGCCAGTGTTACGCGGATCTCACGGGGTAGCTGAAGCTCTTCATCTGCTGTAGGTGATGATTGGACTCCGATCACGGCATTCGGTGGGCGGGAGCTTAAGATAGTGGTAACAGTCTCCCGGTGAATGTCGTTTAATGTCTGTCTAAACACTGTCTGGTCCAGTAGGTGTCTGTTTGTTTTGTCCTGGATCTCGTCGGCGTAGTATAGTAGGTGTCTCCTGACGTATCTGGAAGGCGGCTCTGGTTCAAGCAGATGTCTGCAAGGGTGAAACCTACAGTAGCATCCTAACAGGAACTGCTTGCTTTGTTATGCTCGTTAACAGGTAGCATATTGGCCTCGTTGTGAAGGTGTTGGGGACATCAAGAGGCAGCCCGTCGCTGTCCGTTTTGGCAGTGTCACTAGTTCACGGCGACCAGACAGGAGCAGCATAGTTTAGAACCGGCTGGTCAATTGCCTTAAATGTCGATAGAAACAATTCTTTGTCTTTGCCCCAAGTGCTGCCGGCAAGCGATTTGAGGATCTTGTTGCGATTTTGGACTTTAGTGGCAATTGCGCTTGTGTGCGCAGAGAAGGAGAGCAAACTGTCGAAGGTTACACCCAAAATTTTGGGATTGCTTACAGTCGGTAGTGGTGTGTCATCGACTTTTACCTTGAGAGGCAGTTTGACGTCCTTTGTCCAGATGGTAAAGAGGGTCGCCGTGGACTTAGTGGGGAAAGTTGAAGATTCCTCGCAGTGAAAAAGAGAGAAAGGTCGGTAAGGTAGTTGTTCACTTTGCAGCACAGGCCATCGATGTCATTGCCCGACGCCATTATCGTACAGTCGTCAGCGTATGTGACCACGGAGACTCCCTATGGTGGTTGGGGGAGTTTTGAGATGTTGAAGTTAAACAACAAGGGTGAGAGGACACCACCCTGCGGAACACCTTGCTTAATCTTCCTCTGTTTAGATGTATGGTCACGAAAAATCACTGACGAGTGAAAACCGCTCAGATAGTTGGCGAATCACTTCTTCAGCCGACTGATAAATGTCTTCGACTGATAAATGTCATCTAGTAGCGTAGAATGGCCGACAGTGTGGAAAGCCTTCTTCAGGTCCAACGCTACTAGGACAGTCCTCTTGAATGGTCGGTTTTGGTTAAGCTCGCGGTTTATCTGGGCGTTTATGGCAGTGAGTGCAGTGGTGGTGCTATGCACCTGACGAAAGCCATGCTGATTTGGGGTTGGCGCCAGATGTTTCGTAAATAGTGGAAGTAGGAGGGTTTCAAGTGTCTTCACTACTGGGGAAAGGAGAATTATAGGCTGATAGGATTCCCCTTGGTTGGCGGCTTTCCCAGGTTTCAGTAGTGGGACCACTCTCCCTGCTTTCCACTTGTCAGGGATGATGAGAGTGGTCAAGGATAGATTGAAGACCCTTGTGAGAAATCCTACTCCCAATGGTCCCAGGGGCTTCAGCATCAGCGTGTTCAGTCCGTCAGGGCTAATGGCTTTAGATGATTTTGCTTTATTGAACCTCATCGCTGGAGAAAGTAAGTGAACTCCGTCTCCTCCATCATTCTCTCTGCGGTACTGCTTCAACATATTACTTCGCAGGGCTGGTTAGTGATTTAGCCTCGACAATCTTTATCCGCTATGACCTCTCGCTTCCACAATGTATCTTAGCTCGCTTTGAATTGTTGCAATGGCTGCATTTGGAAGTATACTTTCTGCCGTAATCCGTAGAAAGTGGAAACTGACATGTTCTGCGTCTTCTTCAACCTTGGTGCAGGCAGGGCAGTAAGGACTATCGTCATGCCCAAAACCTCTACAGATATTTCCTTCAGCTTCCGAGCCCAGAAAAGAACTGTGCCACGTGATAGGTTGCATCACCAAAATTACGGTTGAGCCACGGTCGTAACTCAGGAACCAGTTTATAAGTCCATCGCCCTTTACTGGAGGTATTCCATCGATCTTGCCACGTTGTTAGTGAAACAAGTTTCTCCTGTTCTCTCACCGCTTTTTTAATTTATTTCGGCATCAGCGGCACATCTGTCGTATACTCTGCCAAGTTGATAATGGGCGATCTGAATTAGTGTAAGAGTGGAGGGTCCGAACTTGAAAATAAATATAGTATTTCCCAGACGTAAGCAGCTTGCTTCGAGTGTTTGGGGAAAGATTCTGCGGAAGACTTTTGGATCTTTGCACGTTGGTGACAGCGAGTATAGCAAGCAATGGAATAATGAGCTGTATGAACTTTACGACGACATAGACATAGGGCAGCGAATAAAGATCCAACGGCTTCGTTGGCTGGGTCATGTCGTCCGAATGGCTACAAACGCTCCGGCTCTGAAAGTATTCAATGCGGTACCAGGTGGTGGTAGTAGAGGAAGAGGAAGGTCTTCTCTGCGCTGAAAAGATCAGGTGCAGAAGGGCTGGGCTTCACTTGGTGTATCCAACTGGCAACGGTTAGCATGACAAAGAAACGACAAGAGCGTTTTGTTAGGCTCGGCCAAAATTGCGTAAGCGGTTATCGCGCCGTTCAAGCAGAAACAGTATCATCTAAATTGCTCCACAGTCGACGCGGGAAGTGCTTTTACGACAGCAGCTGTTTATAAGCACTGACCCTTCATGTACTCAAATCCTCGGTATCCTAAGCATTACCGATGCAACTAATTAAACGAATTTGGTGAAGGCCGAAGTCCGAACGATGACTGATTTACAGGGGTGTTAGGCACTTCATACTACTGATGAAAGGCATCAGGTTTTTGTTAACAAGATCTGCTGTATCAGCAGGCCCATCAAAGAGATGAGAGCCAAGATGCTTAAATCTTAGCCCTGCGAAATCAAGACAGTTAGGCGGAAAGTGCTGAGATGATTCTAACTCATCCTACATGCAACTTACGCAAAAAGGACTCGAAGTTATGCCGCGTCTTGCAGCATATATACCGCGAGACCAATATTCTTTAAGCACACCCACGAAATGCGAGAGCTGAGATTTTGTTAACCGCAGGAGATTCCTCCAGTGCCTCCGATTCACTCGTGGCCAGAAAAATTCGCGGCCCTACAACTTTGTGTACTGGCCCAGCGATAGCTGAGTTAACGCGAAGCTCACCTCCCCAGAAGCGGACCGCAGGTAGTCAACGGGATTGCAATTCTCTCATTTCGCGGGGTGACTACCTCACAAGCCCTCTATCTTGCCAGCTCATTAGCCTGCAGTTTTCTGCCACGCCACTATGACCAAGTACCCAGATGAGGTCTGTATCGAAGAATTCAGTTTATCTCGTAAGTGAAGTCAGGCATTCCCCAACCAGTTTCGAGTACACCATCATCTATTGCCGTTTGGGTGTCGCAGTAGATATTAACCTACGTGGCAGTTATTACACAAGTGAGAAATCAATCAGCTACTTCTTTAATTGCCGTTAACTGTGATTGGAATACACTGCAGTGGTCCGGTAAACTGAACTTGAGTCCACTGAACTTGAGTCTGATGGGGAGCTGCTTGCCGAATACTCCTCCGCCTCTGCGGGTGTGTTATGATACATTCAAATTAATTTTTTTTTTCGAGAAATAGAAATTTGTCCTTAATGATAAGAGAAAAAAGAAAATTTGACTTCATGAATTCCGTTAATTTCTTGGAAATTGAGAAAAAACATTAAGTCCCAACGTCTCAGCTGTCTAGTGACTTACTAATTTGTTTATTTATTTTTTCTCTTTTCTGGTCCTTTTTGTTTGTTTTTTGAATCAGTCAAATTCTTTGCTTCAAACTCTTTTTTTTTCATGCTGCACCTTTGCACATTTCAACATTTCTAAAGCTGTGCCGTAACTCTAAAATTCCTTTATTGCTTATAAAATACCACACCAACCACACAATATGGCTCTCATACAGAATTTTCATTCTCTCCCACTCATTTTACTCTCCACTCACTTAAGACTTTTCACCTTTTTCGCTATGCTCCTAGCGCTACACTTCATTTCGCCGTTGGAGCGTCGGCGAATCTCTAGGCTGCATAGTCCACTTACTACTCTTACGAAATACGAGCATGTTTTTGCTCATTATTGCTGTTGTTGTTGTTGTACCTGTAAGATGACATTGGCTCGCCGTACAGACATACCTACCTTTTTTCCTAATTCAACATAGTCGTATCTAATGAAAGTAGAGAGCGCACCACACGCACACACCTGGGCGAATTGACGAGTATGTGGCAGCGCGGCTCGGCGAAAGCCCGGCAAACGAGCATATAACAACAATGACGAAGGCGACGACAACGACAACGATAGCGACGACGGTGGTGACGATGAATCCAGCTATAAACATAGCCGTGGTGTGATTGTAGCGATGCTACAGGCGCGAGCAAGCATACGAAATTAAAGCACGAAGTAACGATGTCGGTCGTCTAGTTGGAATTTCGGTTGGTTTGTTGGAGAAAAAGCAAAAACGTTTAGTTTGAAGTGAACTATTCGGTAAAGTTGACACGTTTAACGCGGAAGCGCTTCGACGGTGTATGAACATATTTTTTTGCTGAAGTAGCAGCAGCAGCAGCAAATTTTAGTGTTTGTGCTTTTCTTGCGAAAAAGTGAGTTTACGAAAAAATACAAGAGAAAGTCGGTAACATTCAAAAAAAAAAAGGAAAATAAACAAATAAGCAAAGTGGTAGCTTTTAATAAAGCGGGGATTAAAACAAAAATTTGCATATTTTCATTATCGGCAAGTGAGTGAAAAATGTTGCTTGGTCTTCAGGTGTTCAAACACGTGTTGGATAATTGTATTGTATTTCATTGAACGCATAAAAGGTAGTAAAGCACACTTTAAGGCGCATAGTTGGGTAGGCGTGAGATTAAAGCGAGTAATAATAAACGTGGAAACGGTGTTTCATTAAAATAAATACAAACAAAAACAAATTTTTTTCTACAACTAAAAGTGCGTATTTTTTTTTGTGTAAATATTTGTTATGCATACATTTTTACAACTTTTCCCCCAAACCAGTGAAACATTTTCGAATTCCTGTGTACTGCCCGCCTTCTTCTCATTTGAAATTCAAATTTACGCGCCTATTTACGTAAACATACTTTGAGGCGCTTAAGCTTTTAAATATATTTTCTAACGGAGCTGAACATTTGTCGGCATTAACGTATCAGCTACATCGGTTCGAGTGTTCTTACGTTACGTTCAACACTTGGCTCCACTCCTCTTACGTACTTTGTACTTTGGCATGCTAATGTGCGAATGTGCCCACAGTCAGAGGTAGTGCAGATAGTGCACGATTAGGACGAGCGTATTAGAAGATCAGTGCAAAGTACCATAGTACGTGCAGAGCAACAAAGCAGAACAAAGGCAAAACTCCCAATCACGCAATCGATAAATTGGATGAAAGAATTCCAATACCATTGACCGATGGAATGTGTGGCAAACTTTCTTGGTAGATTTCTGATATCCAGCGAGTGAAGTATGTCGACAACAAAGTGTGTGTTGCATGCTAAGTGAATATCTGATGAGCCAGAAAGCAAAGCTCAACAGCTGTACGACTGCCAAATAAATTTAAGTACAAAGCGACTTCTATTGCACCCGAGTGTGTCGTGTTCGGGGGGTCATTTGTAACGTGAATGCGTGTGTGTGTGTGTGTGTAGAGATACACTTTCATACATACATACGAACGTACATACAGTTGTGCAGGTGTGTGTGTATGTGCGCGCCTTCGTTTCAAAATTGAAGCTTCAAGCGAGAATGTAATGCTACTTTGTGCTGCTGCGCCTCTAAAAGTGAACGATACAGTGAAGACGCGATTTTGTGGCGATAAAAGGTGAAGAAAAACACAAGAAAGAAAAAAACATAAAAAAGAAAATAAAGCAAAAACAAAAAAAAGGAAAATAATAATAAAAAAAACAAGGAAAATAAAACGCAGAAACAAATAAAAAAAAACGTATCATAATAAGATTAATGGCGTCACTGATTTGCATGAAGTTTTGCTAAAAAATTTGAGTAAGTAAAATTTAAATTTATTACTTGCGTCAAATACTAAATCACAAGAATAGCATAGTTTAAGGCGAATTAGTGAAACCAAATCATGTATTAGGTTAAGGTTAGTTTGACTTGGCTGTCTGAAAGTCATCACTTAGTCATATTGGTCCTTTGTGGTACCAGATGAAGCTAGACCTTTACTCTATAGCAGACATCTGGCAATAAGCCTGCGTCTTTTTGCGAATCTAAGTAAACTCTGAAGCTCTAACTCCATAAAATTATGCATTGGGTTGACTAAGTTATTTAATATTAGAAGATACAGCACTAGCATTACAGCAGCACTAGCCTTCCTTTATTTTGTATAATATTTCATACACTATTCAACATAAAAGGAAAAAACAAAAAAAAAAACCAAGAAAAAAACCAAGTTCTGACAATAGCTTATGGCAAAGGGTTCGCTGAGCTGACACGAATCCCACTTCTCCAGGTGCAGACCGCAGGTAGTCAACGGTATCCCAATCCTCTCATTTCGCCGGGTAACTACCTCACAGGCCCTCTATCTAGCCAGCTCATTAGCTTGCAGTTTCCTGCCAAGCCGCTATGACCAGGTACCGAGGTGAGCCTTACATCGTAGAATGCGGATGCTATCGAAAGTGAAGTCATTCATAGCTCATTTCTATGGATGGCAAAACTTTACTACATAGTGAAAAACTGCAGCAGTGCCACAACTTGTATTTTTACTAAAAAAAACTTTGTCTGCAAAATCGTTTCGTCCAAAGCGAATATATTCAAGGTATCAGGACATTAAAGTTGCGTCTTTGTGTCTTTGACAAAGTGGCCTGCTTCTTTGTTCCTTCTTTGTTTATTTTTTTATATTCTCATGAAAGTTCTGGCAACAACAATCACGTTTTCAAAAAGAAAATATGTGTAAATGTTGTAGTTGGTGCCTTAGTTCTCGGTTTTCAGTAAACAAAATTTTACTTTGATGAAAATTTTATTAAATATAGGCACAGCTGTGCTTTGTGGCGCAGTGCACCAACCTAAACATTTTCATTTAAATTTACATTAAAAACAAAAAGTTATTTCTTCATTTTTTTTTTGATTTTTTTTTTCTTTTTATTTAAGTTTAAATTGTTTGTATAATGAAAATTCTTGCTTTTTTAATGAAAAAAAAGTGAACAAAAAATTATTTTTTTTTTTAATTTTACTATTTTATAAAAAGGCGCTGAAGTTGACCCTCCCGAAAAATTGGGCCTGGTAGGTGTTGTACATTTTGGATCTTCCATTTATGTATCTGAATCATAAAAATAAAAAAAAGTATTAATCAATACGACTGTAGCTATGTCCCGCTAAAAATAAAATAAAATAAAATAAAATAAAATAAAATAAAATAAAATAAAATAAAATAAAATAAAATAAAATAAAATAAAATAAAATAAAATAAAGTAAAATAAAATAAAATAAAATAAAATAAAATAAAATAATATAAAATAAAACAGAATAAAAAAAATAAAAAATAAATAAAAAAAATAATAAAATAAAATAAAATAAAATAAAATAAAATAAAATAAATTAAAATAAAATAAAATAATACGAAATAATTGAAATAATAATATAATTCTAGCAAATAATTCTAAAATTTCAGTCGATTCGGTTGAATAGTTTTTTCTTGTTTTGCACCACCAGGCCGAAAAAAGTAGTTTTGAAATAATTGAGTTTAAAGTTTTGAGAGTGGATATTTTCTATTGATGCCACCGCGTGACGAATCTGACTCTACTAAATGAGTTGCAATGAGTTTTTCCTTTCATCAAAAAGGCAAAAAAATATTTACAATTGATTTCCATTTTTTGACAAAAATGAATATTTCGAGTGCCTGCAAACAACACAAAGTACACTCGTTTAGCAAGATGTTTTGGACCTGACTACTATTAAAATTTTTTTGGAGGTCTCAAAACGGCGCTTCAGTGCTACTTGAGGAGTGCCAGACAGGCACTTCAACCAGACTTGACATTTTCCCACTGGCGTTGACATAGCGCGAAATAGCTAGGTTGCAAATTTTTCTGTCTTTTATTTGGCTACTTCGGTGATGACTTCAAAGCGAACGCAATACACGGCTCATAAAATTAGTGGCTGTATTAGGAATACTGAATAGAATTGTTGACTTGAAGACTTTGCAAGCTGCCAAGCACAGGATACTGAGGAGGAATGATCGGACTATCTTCTTCAGTTGGACTTTCAGTTTTTATTGGACTGAAACACTTCCACGCTGTACATAGGCAGATTGCGCTGCAAAAATTCAGTGGTCCATTAATTATATTTGTTTTTATTCTTCCCATTGATACAATTGGAGTCTGGTAAGACTTTTTTTTGGGCGGAACAACATTAAGTCTCAGTCGATGCGCTTAGAAAGGGCCCGTCATCAGTGCAACCCGCTGTCTGCAGTTCCTTCTGCTTAATGACAGTAGGGTCTGCGTCAGTCTGTCGGACATGGCATGATGAATAGTTTCGTCCATTTGCAGCCTCTCGCAGCCTACCAAGCTCGCTTGTGGGTTGAAGTAACCCATTTGCTAACCGTGGCTTTGATGGCTGCAGAAGTGAGTGGCAGAACGAACTGCGGGTCAAAGAAATTGGCCTCAGAGTCCATCCTAGTTAAAGAGTCAGAGGTCTCGTAACCTGCGATATCCACGTGCCCCGTGACCCGTGTTAGCCTCAGAATATTATGTCTACCGACATTTTTCAGCCTGCATTTACCGGACTCTCCTACCCTTGAAGTAGTTGGATGGCCGTTTAAGACCATGAGCACAGCTTTGCTATCGCTGCAGGCACATGTAGATCTGCCTCTCAATCTGTTTTCCACAATAAAGTGCATTGTTTCTTGAACCTGGTACGACTTACTTAGATTGGTGATTGTATTTCACAGCGGCCGCCGTAATGGTGCGCAAATGGGTTGGTGCGTGCTTGCATTCCGAAGTTCACGGATGCGAAAACTAGGACGCAAAATACTAGTAATGGTGAGTAAGCGGTGATCTTTCTGATTGCGGTCGCTACTCGGCGGGCAATAACAAACCTCTGAGTTTATTTTTGTTATGAGAAAACCACTCGCCCCTCGGAGTTGGTAGGTCCCTCCATATATGGAAGATCATCAAAACGCGCACTACACAAAGGAGGATAAGCTCGCCCAAATACCCAAAAAGAGCATAAGCCCCAATTATGTATTTTATATTTACTATTATTGTTATTATTGTTATTTTTTTTTTTATTTTTTTATTAATCTACTATTTCATATGAAATATAAATAACTTTAACAATTATGCCGCAGACTATTTTCGAACATTCATTTCATTGGCCAGTAACGAAATATTGGATTGGAAGAAATCTTTTGATCTAATCGAATAATCATATATTAACTACCTTAATTATATCATCAAAATAAAACGAAAAAATGTTCAGAACCTTTTACTTCACTTAATACCTGAAATCCAGTGCTAGGACTGAGGTGACCTTTGCGTATGTCCTTGCTGACAATGCGTATTTTCCAAACAGAGTATTTCCTAATGGAAAGCCAGGCGGTATATAAATATTTACTAACTTTCGAGTTATTTTTAGGGAATGTTGGATTACAGCTCCTGCTGTACGCTTGCGAAATATTTGTTCAATGGAATGGGCTGTGGCAAACATACTCGTATGTCAAGAAATTGTAGATAGAAGTTGCCATGTCAGGCCACGCGCCATTGGCGCCTTCAACGTACATATTTGTTTGTGTATATGAATACTTATATATATAAATATGTGTGTAAATATAAGTATATTATAAGTACGTCAATATATGGTATAAATAGTCCTTCCAAACTGTGTCACATACGCCGATTATGCCACAAAAGGTAAATTAGTGCGCAGGTGAAGTTGGAAAATTAGCAAAATTTTGCACTGTTTGCAGCTGTTCTGGACTTTAAGGGATTAGGGATAGTTAGAATTTTCACAAAAATAAGATTTCTTTTGCATTTTCTCTAATCATATCTTAAAAATATTGTGTGAAAGTTTGAAGTGAATCTGACAAATACTTTTCGAGTTATTCAACAATTATCAAAAGGCGCTCGGGCGCTCCGGAATCGATAGAAAAACTTAAAATGCGTTTCTTTAAAACTATGTTTTTTGAACAGATGATCACTGTTATTTAAAAACCGCTTAGAAGATTTCAATAAAATTTATACCGCTTTTGAAAAACATAAAAAACTCGTGCCTGATCGAACGATTTTTTTTTTCAAAAATTTAAATTTTATTTAAAGAATCAATCGTCGGTTTTTTCTAGAAAATCGGAAAAATATTTCCTAAAGCTTCAATCAGGCACAAGATAATAAAATTAATTTTTCGTGTCCGATTGATTTTGGATGAATCTCCAAGGACTTGTAATGATAAACGCAAGGGACTCGATTCTCCAGGAGGCTCCACACAAACTTTAACAATTATTAATTTTTTTTTTTTTCAAATTTTGTTAAAGTCAAGTCGATATATGATGTATTAATGCTGTGCTTTTATTTTTGTAAAGTAAAGTAATTGACTAGCGAAAAAAAATTATTGAAAATCATGATTTTTCGAGCCATTAATGACACTGAGCTCAAGTATTATTTTTGGTGAGAGTGAGTACTGAAAGGGATTTACGTGCTTAAATTTGATAATAAAATAAAAAATTTAGACTCTGTGATTGCCTCAAGTTTCATTTGCCTTCATACAATACGAATTTACGCCAAACAGCAAAGTACAGAACAGCAGAAAAAGTGTACAGCTTAATTGGTTCTGCTAATTAAAACTTATTCAAAAGTAATGAAAAATAGAATGGGTTTAAAAAAATAATTACAAAGTTCACGCCTATATTTAAACCTTATAATTATTGTATATGTAATTAAGAGAGTTCAGGCACCAAAAAAAAATTTTTTTAGAGCTGTACTCTCCTAAGGTATACCAGGTGAAATCGAAAATAAACAATACTGAGTTAAGGGGGAGCCTCGTTTATGAGGTCTAAAAATTGCATCTCTTTGCGATTTGTTTTTAAGGAAAAAATTAATTTAGCACTGCAAAGTTTTTTCTATCTTTTAATGAACATTTAAAAAGTATGAAAAGTTTTTGTACTGGTTAAAATAAGTTGAAAAAAATGTTTAACATAGAAATTCGTAGAGCGCTGCAACGCTGGAGTTTCCAACTGGCGTACAAGATACAGCTCGTAATTATTATCGAAAGCAAAAAATTCAAATGGATTTCTAATTATCATGATTTTTTATTCTAGATGAACTAAGAAAACTGAGAGAAATTCCAAAATTTCAACTTTTTGGAGGTTTTAAAGAAAAAAATGCCTTTCTATAAAAAAAAAATTCACTTTAACTTGGCATAAAAATTTAAAAAATTTTTTTTATCTATTTTGTTAGTTCAAATAGAAGAGAATTTAATACTGAAGGGAACAAGCTGTGATTCATTTCAAAAGGTTCATTAGTTTTTTTTTTTTCATTCATGTACGCCAATTCAAAGAAATCATAAAAATGAAAAGTCGAGAAAAGAAGATAAAGTTTGTACTTTAGCTGTCCGGTCACAGCGTAATTACCTAACGCTCGTCTACCTTTGACTTTGTATCTACGGAAATATTGAGAATTAGGCTCTGTAACTTTGTGTGAATATTCTGAAATATATTAGGAATCGCTTAAAACGCAAAAAAAAAATTATTTTTTTGACCTTATAAACCAGGCTCCTCCTTAAAATAGAAAGGAGCTTTGTTCTGATAAGCTCGAGTTTATTTATTCAAAATATTTCCCTCTGGCCTCGATACACTGTTTTTCGCGATCTAAAAGCTTTTCAAAAGAGTGCTTCAGGTCATTGACCGGAATGTAATTCAGGATGTTGGTACAAGCCTTTTGGATGGCCTCTACGCACGCAAAATGTTTCCCTTCCATGCCCAAATGAAATTTTCCGCATAGGTAGAATTCACAGAGGAAGCCACATCAGATGAATACGGTGAGTGATTCATGGTTAACATGCGGTTTCTAGTCACACAATTAGTTACAAGAGTGGATCGATCAGATGGTGCATTTTCATGCAATAAGCGCCAACTTCCTCCTTCGCGGTATTAAGGGCGAATTCGACGAATGCGATACCACAAACGCTTCAAAACGCCAAGATAGAAAATTGCATTGACGGTTTGGCCGTTGGCTTGAACTCCTTGTGGACAATTCCCTTGGACTCGCAAAAACAAAAGAGCATCAACTTGATTTTCGAGTTCTCCAAATGCCGTTTTTTGGGTGGTGGCTCGTCTGGGACCTTCCATTGCGCACTTCGACGCCTAGTTCATCTTGGAAATCCCACGTTTCATCACCAGTTGGAATGTTGTAAAGGATGTTCTCGCCTTTTCTCGCCTCTTTAATGAGATCTTTCGAATGTTGAATTCTGAGCAATTTTTGGTCCTCAGTCAACTTGTGCGGAATGAAACGTGCACAGACCTTTCGTAAGCCCAACTGATCAGTTAAAATATGATAACTCGATGTTTTGGAGATATTGAACTTGAATGATATTTTCGGTTCATTTTTGATAAATTTACGAACAATTTAGATGGAGGTTTCGATGATTACTGATTTTAGGCGGTCCGTATGTTCATTGTCGCAAACATCTCTGAATATGTAAACCACTCATAAACTCTGGCGCGAGATAGACAATCATCGCCATAAACTTTTTGCAACAACTCAAATGTTAAGGTAAACGTTTTACCGATTTTAAAACCAAATTTGATATTAGCTCTTTGCTCGAAACTCATTTTTGTACCGATGATACAAACCTACTGACACCTTAGACGCTCTCACTGAACCGAATGTCACCAAGTTTTCATTGGAAGGCAGCTAGTGATATAACTTCCAACGCAATGACTCATTAAAAATCTGGCGCCATAAAAAACATTTTTATGACACTAGTCGTGTTTATGTTGGACTTTACCTTGTACACCTGGAGATCACGGCTCTGATGGGGCGAGATTATCGATTACTTTTTGACGCAAGCGCAGCACTTGACACTAAATTAGCTTTTAAAATAAATCAATAATGCAACCTTTCCATAGTAGTTCCCACAAATGCAAGATATCCTACTCCGTTGACTGCCATTCCGCCCCAAACCACTACACTGCGGCCATCGTGTTTGATTGCAGTAGTGAGGCTCTCCTTTCTCAGTGCAGTATTCCCTTTTCGCCACGCAAATATTACTTTATTTCACCCAAATATATTCTATTTACTCTCATCCACAGATATAAAATTATTTCCAAAAGGCATATGGGTTATGAGCGTTGGATTCTGTGCACTTTAATCGCTTTGCTGCATTTTTCGCTGATATAAATGGTTTCTTTCTTCAAATACATCCGTTAAATCCTTTTGATTTTAGGTAATTTCTGATGGTTTGCGGACTAACAATTGCTTGCTGCGAACTTGGGAGCTCCTAATTTTGGGTCAGCTTTAACCATTCGTTCGATTACTTGCACGTCCTACTAATTCATTTCAATTTTTTCATCCTCTAACTTTTGACATTTGAAGTGCTCCATTCTCTTCCACGACCGACTGGTACGGTCCACGGGTATCCCGGACTGTCGTCGCCACTGATACCATTCTTTGATTATTTCTAGTCTAAAGCAGGTACTCTACAGGTACTAACTTTTGATGCAGTGTATTTGTTTTTAGCTTTTGCGAGTGCCAAATTTAATGCAACATTTTTGCACTCAGCTATCTCGTCTTGCCCGACTGGAGTTTTCTTTCCTTATGCCAAGATTTTTCTTTTCTTTTTACGCTATATCCAGAGTATTCTTAAAAAAATCGCCCAACGCCTACGTAGCTTGCAAGAGCAGAAGATTTAATCAGACACAGTCCGTGCCTCAATCCGCTTCCTTTCTACCCCCTTGCGGCTTAGTAAATGCTTGATGGGTTTCTAGGCTGCTGCTGGTGGTGGAGAGCAGGCTGCCAGCTAAGAATTTCGGTTGAACAATCTTTTCTTTCTTCCCGCCAATCTCTGCTTTTGTTTATTTCATTTTATTGCTGTAACGCCCATTGCTTGTTTTCACTTCATTTTTTGCGAGTTTTATTTTGTGCTGGTTGTGCTGGTTTAATGTTGTCAACCATTTCGCCAGAAATTGACAGCTTAAATTCCATTAGGATTCTCTGCTTTCCTTACAATCATTCCTTTCACTTATTTACGGCTGCTTTTAGCAGTGCGTGTGTGTGTGTGTGTGTGTGTGTGTGTGGTTGTGTGGGTGTGACATCTACCGCATATCGCCTTTGTGTGGCAGATTTTCCTCTTTTCCTCAACTGCAAGTCGCCGCTTAATACACACATAGCAGCAATACACCAACAACAACAGCAACATTGGCAGCACTTTCCTCACTTGATTGATAATCAATTGATAGGATTTCGAGCCGTGACGTTTTGTTGTTGCTGAGTTGTTTTGTTTTGCGGCCGGATTAGTGGCATATGATGTCATTTAAGCCGACTACCAAAGTATTAGTGCCAATTGCCAGAATCCTGCACTCTTCCCTTAACATTTCGAGACATTTGTGGTCTTCGCTTTTGCCTTTGATTTCTGCCTATCAGAAAGCTCAATTGGCCTTCGTGTTGGACATCACTATTATGCCACAAGTGTCTCAGCCACATTAAATTGCGGGAGTAAATTTTCGAAACTGTTTTACTATTTATGATAATTTGTGTACTTTTTCCTCTACTCTTTTCAGGCTGGCATTTATTTTTATCTTTTCTTTCCGCTCTCATTTTTTTTCCTTTATTTTTGGTCACTCTTTGTTTTTGGCTTCGATTTTGCTGGTGTAATGCTAATGTTATTATTTGTTGTAATTGGATTAAATTAAGATTGATTGATACTTTCGTCGTGCATTGAAAACGAAACTAAGTGGAATATTTGCTGAACGTTTATGCGAGTGTGTAATTGTGTGTGTGTGTGTATATGTGTAGGCGTAGACGTAGACGTATACTAAGCACTCAAGGCATTGATTCCCTGAATTGAATCTGAATTGAATTTTTTGGAAGTTAATAGAAAAACGCTTGTGTGCTGGTTACACTGGTTAACAAATAATTAATGATTTGTGTACCCAAGAACCAGACCATCCGATGACTGTATGAAATCGGTCGCTGAGTATGAAAATCCATATAATTATTTTTTTGTTATGCAAATTTCGAGATATGTCCAAATAAAGGTTCTGCATTAGAGAAAAAAGGAGGATTATAAAAATTTCGAATATCTCGAGAACCCATTAATCGTTTAAAATGAGTGATATTTAAGGTTAAAAGCAATTAAATTTGTGCATGCAATATTTTTCGTTAAAATTTGAGGTTTTCAAGATATTTACAAAGTTTAAATTTTTTCTTTTTTTGCAAAAATACGAAAACTTTCGTCGCATATTGGAAAACATATAAAAAAAAAATAAATAAAAACAAAAAAAAATAAAAAAAAAACATGAAAAAAGCATTTTTTACAAAAAAAAAAAATTTAAAAAAATTAAAAAAAATATTTTTTACAAGAAAAAAAATTTTTTTACAAAAACAAAAACTTTTACAAAAAAAACAAAATTTTTCCAAAAACAGAAAGCTTTTTTTTAGAAAAAAAAAAAAGAAACAAAAAATTAAAAAAAACAATTTTTACAAGAAAAAAACATTTTTTACAAAAAAAAAAATTTACAAAAAAAAAATTTAAAAAGAAAACCTTTTTTTAGAAAAAAAAATAAAAAAGAATAAAAAACAAAAAAAAATAAATTTTTACAAAAAAAATTTTTAGAAAAAAACTTTTAGAAGAAAAAATAAAAAAGAATAAAAAACAAAAAGAAAATAAATTTTTTACAAAATTTTTTCTTCCAAAATTTTTTTTTTACTAATTTTTTAAATGTAAATATCTAGAAAAAATATAAAAGAAAAAAGTGAGAAGTCCTCTCATTGGTGTAAAGTTATTTTCATATGAATAAAAGTACTAACATTGACCATTTGAAGTAATCGATTTTTGTGACATAATTCATTGGTTTTCTCAATGAAATGTGAATGATGAGTAGCCAATACAGGCAACCCTGGCGAAACGGTTTCACCAAAAAACGTGAGGATTGTGGCTCCCTTGAGAGCCTGTGGTCTACTCCTAAGAAGATGGATCTCGCATCAACTCAGCGAGCGCTGAGCTGGAGCGCTAAGTCTCGAGATCTTTCTGGCCACGGGTAGATCAAGGGCGCTCGGGGGAACTTTTAAGGCTAACAAATCCGTAGCTCTCGAATTTGGTGGCTATCCTTGCCGGACGTTGTCCGTTAGGTGTCCATGCGGTGAGACTTGGAATTGCTTCAAGTCCTTTCTGCAGAAGCTCTTACGGCGATGAGGCGGAATCATTTCGTTACCTTTTTCTTAGATTTAGATATCTGAGCTCTCACATTTTTGCTACACCTGTGGATATTCCGGGCTTAAATATCACACACCTGATGAAATTCATCACTAGCTTGAAGCGGCTCGTACGAACGCAATTAGTCACTGTTGCTTGTCATCCTCAAATCCAAAGCCCCTTCTTCCTGCTTCCACCTTCTGTTTCCTCCGCAATGGTATCGCAACGAACGAATTTGATTATTTGTCCAAGTGAGCCCCATTACATGGGCTGCCTATTATCCTATGAATGAAAAAAAAAATTAAATACAAATTATGAGTTCTCTCAACTTTCCTCGTGCTATAGTGTCATATTCGAGAAGAAGTTATGCTAAAGTCGACGGCAACTGGTTGCAGAAATGAGAGCACTCAGTGGAATGCATCCAAATCCTGTGCAGGTGAGCATGCAATCTGCAGTGACTTGTGAGAATGCACCTATGAGCAATTTTAGTTTATCCTTAGAGAAGGTTATGTGTTGCCTGAACCTCCTTTGGTTATACCCCATCAGTAAAAACTTCGCCTGGGGTAGCCCTATAAATTGGTGCCTGTTCACGTCTCCAATCCTTAGGTTTTCACTTCTAAGCTTCTTCTTGATGCTGTGTTGTCCCATAGCGAGAAAGTGCTCGGAACCTATTAATAACGAAACCGCAGCTTCTCTAGCCAAATCATCCGCTATTTCGTTCCAAGTTATCTCGATGTGTCCTGGGATCCATAAGACTCGGTTGCGATTGTGCATGCCTAGCAAATTTAATGTTTCGATGCACTCAAGCAACAATGAAGACTTAACTTCAAAGGATTACAACGCCTCGAGTGCCGCCTGTTTTTGTATATCCTTGACGAGAGTGCCGCCTTACTTAAGATAATAAATTTGAATTTTAAAACTAAATTTTACCAACATTTTTATATATTTGTTTTAGATGAACTAGGATAACAACAGAGTAGGCAAAGCTTTGGAAAGACTCAGGCATTGAGTGGTACTTTAAAGATTATTCTATCTGCATTGCACCGGATAGTAGCAATTTTCTTACAAATGTATTTTCTTTAGTATAAATCGAAAATTTTCATATCTTCGCAGAAAATGTATTTTTTTAACTCTCTCAATTTCTATGGATTGTTGAACTTTAACGCAAAACTTCAGCACTAACACATTTCATTACCTTTAATTCAATATATCATTTATTTTCATCGGTTGCACTACATCTACCTTCTTTCTTTATTTCAATATCGTCATTTGCCGATATCTCAAAAATTGCATTACAGTAGAAACAAATTATTTAGATTTTTGGATTGAGTAACTAATTTTCTTTTTTAATGAAGAGCTTTTTGATGACAGATATACGCCCGAAGGTTTGTCATTGCCTGCCGATTTTTTATGATTTTGCTGTTTCATGCCCGTGACTGGTCACGCACCAACCCATTCGGCTACGGCGGCCGCCAGCAACTAATTTCACATGAGAATTTGATGGTCTAGTTTTCGGGGCTTTTTGGCTGTAAACTAGTGTAATAGTCGTAAATTCATTAATAAAAACGTACAAATGTGATAATTTCTTGTCATCAATTTTATTCATTGCTAATGAATTTTGGTGCATATAAAAGAATTTTCCACTTAAGACTGTAATTACGGAGCTCTCGAGTATCTATGCATGCATATGTATATATACATATAATATATACATACATATACAAATACATATGCAAATAAAGTATATATTTCCTATAGAATGTTAATCAGTTATCCAGACGCGCTTCACACACAGACTTGTCATACACAAATCTGCCATTTAACGCAAAAAATAGATTTATTTCAATGCGACCTTTATAAAATAAATTAAGAATTGGCGCGTACACTTCTGTCAGGTGTTTGGCCGTGCTCCTTTTCCTATTTGCGGCGTGGAGAACTTCATGTTGTTGTTGTTCTGTTATGTCTCTGACAACTAATGCAGACCTTTGCTAAACAAACAAAGCAACTTTTTAGACTAAGAGAGAACTAAGCCACCTTTTGAAGCCTTCTCGTGAAACCTTATCTCGTCTACTTGAAAAATCATTTTGCATTAAACGAAAAAGCAAAAATCTGAAAGGGGCAGGCAAATACGACAAGTGCGATCATATTTTTATCTACAATTGAGCGATTCCATTTCAAGTGATCAAAGTATCGGTCAGTCCATAAGTTCGTGCGTTTTTTAAAAGTAAAAAAAAGAGGTTTAAAGTATTTATTAATCAATCCTTCATTATTTACAATGTCTTCCCAACGTTTAGGCAAATTTTTAATTCCCTGCTCAAAAACAGTTTTTGTCCTTGGAGCCAAAATACGCTCCGATATCCCTTTTTATAGCTTATTTTGAGGAGTAGTTCTTGTTACTCATATGGGATTGAAGTCCACGTAAAAGGTGATAATCACAATGTGCAATAGAGTATGGTGGATGCGGCATTAGCTCCCATCCGAGCTCGTTCAGCTTGCCTAATGTTTGCTTTGCGGTATGAGGTCTTGCGTTTTCGTAGTGAAACAAAACTTTGCGTCTATTCACTAAAGGCGGCCGATTTTTTTTAAGTGCCTCATTCAGGTTTGATAGCTGATGTCTGATGGGAATAATAATCCTCAATTATCGTCTGGTTTGGTTCCAGAAGTTCATAATAAACAATACCGGTCATATCCCACCAAATAGACAGGAGAATCTTCTTGGGGTGAAGGCCATCTCTAGGGGTCGGTTCTGGTGTTTCATCTTTATCTAACCATTGGCGTTTGCGAACAGGATCATTGCAAAGGACCCATTTTCCATCACCAGTAAGGATACGGTTCAAAAAACTTTCATTTTCAAGCCGTTGCAGCAGCTGAGAACACACATTCACTCTCTGCTGAAGGTTGGCGACGAAAAGTCTATGCGGCACCCATTTTCCTAGCTTTGAAACCTTTCCAAACCAAACCAGGTGACTGTGAACTGTTCCAGGCGATGTATTTAACCTCTGAGCTATCATATCGACTATCAAATTTGGCTCAGCTTCCACGAGTTCGCCTGAAATACACTGCAATGATCAGGTAGGCGATTTTATCGGAGTAAACCGAGTTTATCGGAGTAAACCCCTCCACCTACTCCGTTATCTAGTTTTGAGCCATTTATATATATGTTTATATCATTTTCTCTAACAATAAGCCCGTTATCCCATTCCTCTTTGGAAGGAAATGCTGTGACGTAGGATTTATCTAAATTGATATCCTTGGTCTTACAGAAATCCGTTGTACCAGGAATGCAGGGGAATTTTTCCAAAAATTGAAGAGTGTCCTCTCTGGTCTATTCTGAGTAGACCGATTTCTCTTAATCTGAAAGCAGCCTTGGCAGCTGTTTGCTTGCCGAAATGGTCTATTGGTAATAGCATTTAGTGCCTCCGTGGGTGTGGTTCTCAGTGCCCCGCAGATGCAAAGACTGGCCGTTCTTTATACATGTACCATAGTTCCTTTGATATATAACTTATCTAAAGCCGGTCACCATACTAGTATGCCGTATGTTAGGATTGGTATTTTAATTGCTGTGTATAGCCAATGTACATACGATAGATGGGAAAAGACCCCAACTTAGTCCTATTAGTTGCTTACAAGAGTAAACTGCTATTGTTGCTCTTTTTACTCTATCAAAGGTTAAATCGATACTCACATTGATTGCATTAAATTGTTCGCTTATATTTAGTACATACAACGGAAAATAAATAAGTAGGCAAGTAAATGTGAATGCACTCAGTAGTTTGTGGAAGCACAATTTGTCCAGCTGCAGGAAGGGTTCGTTAATGATTGTCTGTTGAATTGTTCAAGGAAAGGTTTGCAGTCATAAATATATAAGCACTTACGTGCATACTTAACTAACGTCAATCCATGGAAATGGAAAAGTATAATTCTAGAGTCTATTTCTGTTGCGCTACGCCGCGGAATACTGAATTGAGCGGCCTCAATTTCAAGTTGAAAGTCATGGCGTTGAAGGAATGACTCATTTGAATTCGTAATTAGTTTTCAACCCCCCGCCCACCAAAGGAATATTTTTGCATTTTAAAGAACATTTAACAATTTCAATTTGTATTACTCAACTTTTGTTGTTGCCTTATTTCCTTCACTTGCTTATGCCGGCAGTTGTGCAAATGTAGCACTTTAACGCCAAGACTGGATGTCCTTGAAGGCTAACGATTTTATTTTGGCATTCATAGCGTATAATAGGTTTTAATGCCTTATGTTTGTATGTATTCCCATATGAAAATGTACGTACATACATACACACACATCCACTTATTTCGTGTATTTGAAGGCACAGAATTTTGTGTTTTGGCATCGCTAAGACACGTCTGACAAGAGCTCATACTAAAAACTTTACTGTGCAGTGGAATTGTAGTTGCGCTTCACTAGGACACACACACACACATACACACTCTACAAGTATCAGTTTTTGAATACTTGCACGAGCACAGCAGAAAGTTTAAAAACACCAGCAGCAGCAGCTACGTTTGGAGGCCACATATTTGGGCAAAGGCGCTGTATTTTCATTTACTTCCTTCAATTCGTCCTTTACTCAACTTCTTCCAAGAGACTGGCTTGTTGCTGTTCATTGCGGTTGTTGTTCGTGTTGTTCTTGTTGTTTTTAAGTTTTTAATTAAATTCCATATTGACTCGCTTGTATATTAATGAATTCGGATATTTCGTTGGCATTGCTGTGTTTTTGTAGTTTTGCTGGTTTACCGGTTCTGTTGCATGCTACGAATGAGCCGTACGAAAATATATGGCATTGACTGTGCTTTCGGACACTTTGGTTTTGTTTGCGCGCTTTGCTTCTCAATGAAAAAAGCGCCTACAAACATCAAAGCTCTATCGATAGGAGTTCACTTTAGGAGATGATTAGTCCAATGGGGAGATCTTTAGAATAAGGATTTAGAGTGAGGAGCACATCAAGGAGGTTTATATAAATATTTAAGCGACCAACACAGAGTAAAAATGGAGCCTACTTATGATGCAATCAAGCAGCAAATGCGAATTCGTTCAAAGTGAGGGCATTTGAGCAGCTGACATTGCGATATTAAGCACCTGATTTTGTGTCTGGATTGTCAAAGTAGCCTGCATATTTGTTGTTGTTTCGCTTGTTTGTTTACCATCTCAGGCAAGTTGTGACAATAATAATTATCTCTACAAATACAAAATACATGTAATTGTTGTTATTGCTCAAGTGTTACCACTTTTAATAGACACGCCTTGGCAGAAGCATGGATTTCAAGAGCTTAAAAAGGTGTGAAACGACTCATTGCCTAGAAGCGGAATAATCAATAAAATATAAGTAGATATCACAAATATCCTCTACCAATTCTGTGTAATTAATGGACTCGTTAGTACGTTGAAGGTGATTTTAATAGAAAACGCTGACGATTTGACTACGCCCATCTGGGACGCAAGCACTTTTGGGGGATGTGTCTCAAGAGAATTATTCAAAAGTATTTGTGTATTCAAAGGAAATAAGATTGGATTAACCCTTCAAGTCGAAGTTTTCTCTTGCTCACGGGAACCATTTAGTATCTTCAACTCATATCGAATTGATATTGAAACTCTTTTCTAAGCGCAATATTTATGTAAATATTTACATTTTAAACTTCAGCGCCTGCAAATTTCGAAAAGTAGTGAGCCGGTATACTTGGAATTACTATGTTCGAACACTTTTCCACAAATAGCAAAATATTTTTGAATATGAGTATCAAATAAAAGTAGTTTGAGAAAGTTTAATTACAAATGTATTTTCTGATATATGTAGCTGCCACTTGACAAAAAAACAGGAAATGAATTGAATAAAGGGTGATATAAAGACGCGCCTAGATGTTTTTTTAAATAAAAAATTTAAAAACTTGATTCTTTCAAGTTTTACTATTTTTGTTATTTATTCAAAATATGGATCCTTAAAATTACATGTGAAAAATGGATGTAAATGTTCACCTTGCGACATACCAACCAGACATACTATTACTGTGAGCGCAGCATTGAAGATGCATTACACATTTAAACCTTCTCATCGGCAAAAAAAAACATTGCCACTTCTACGGGATGTCATACGTAAAATCCGCCTGACAATCAATTCATGCATGACTATTTGTTGAGCAAGTCGAGAAGAAGATATCGATGTTGAGAGTTGTTCAGCGCCACTTTGCGCTACAGCAGCAATATTCTTAAAAGAATGCCCAGTTTTTGGTCTATAAGGCCTTTTCCCATGCTCGATAGAACCAGTTTATTTAAATTTTTTCAGTAGCTTTTGCAGTTCGACTCATTCCGACGACTATTTCGAAAACAAAAATGACAATTTTTGCGATATTTTGTTTTTGATGATCGACTATTTTCATAATCAGTTTCAATAATTTTAACGCGTTGCTTTTTAGTGTAAAAAAGTTCATCTGTTCAGCAAACGAAAGCTGTTTGAAAAATCTTTAATTTCAACATACAGACAGATGTCTAAGAACACTTTAAACCACAAAAAAGTTTCAAATATAGTTCCCATTTACTAAAAAAATTTAAATAATTAAAAATTAATAAAATAAATACTTATTCTACTGGCACGAAAACACATTCAAAAGTCTTCAGTGCAAATATATTTCTGGCCAAGGTTGCCACTTATTGGAAAAAGAATAATAAATAAGTTAGATATTTTAAGACTTGTGGTCAAGGAAACCTGTTTGAAAAGCCTTTAATTTCAACATTTAGACAGAAGCCACAAAAAAGTTTTGAACAGAGTTGCCATCTACTCAAAAAAATTTAAATAATTAAAAATTAATAAAATAAATACTTATTGTAGTGGCACGAAAACGCTTTAGTTAAAATATATTTTTGACCAAGGTTGCCACCTATTGAAGAAATATTAACGAATAACTTAGATATTCTAAGACTTGTAGCCAACGAAAGCTGTTTGAAACATCTTTAATTTCAACATATTAAAAATAAGGTTGCCACCTATACAAAAATATATAAATCCATCAATAAGTTGTTTCAGTAACTGCATCAAACGAAAACTTTATAAAATATTTGAATTATTATGAACTAAATTGTAACCGAACTCAAGATTTAATGAACTTTTTACGAAAATTAAAATAAGGCAGTCTGGTGAATTTTCTCGATTTAAGAATCGAGATTTTATATGTGGAAGAAAACAACCAACACCGTCATTACATTTTTTTTTTAAATCGAAACAATTTTTGCGCCATTTGAACTCGCGCTGCTTTATTATACCAAAATTCAATGGGCTATAAAACGGCTTATCCGGAAATTTTATAATATTCTGATAAGAATATTGGAAATTTTCATCAAAGTTTGTTGACTTTTTTTTAAACATTTAGCAAAGTTTGAAAATTGGATTTATATGGTTGTCGTAGGGGAATAAAATATATTTTCATAAAAAATTATTTACATTAAATTAACTAAATAATATGAAAATAAACTGTCAAAGCTCAGAAGAACGGAACCGCGCTTATTCATGAATTATAAAAGATATATATTTAAAATTTGTTTACATGAAGGTATGTACAAAACTACGAGTTGCAATTACTCAATTAGCCGTGTAGTCTCCAACGTTGTCGAGTATAGCCAGGTATCTTCTCTTCATGCTTTGAACCAGCTTTTCTGCGTTGCTCGTCGACAAACAGGACAAGAATTTGCGAACTTGACGCACGATTGCTTTAAGTTATGCACTGGCCTTCCGGCGAGATCATCGTTCCCCACACATTTTCAATGGGGTTGGCGTCTGGGGACTGGGGAAGCCAGTCCAATATTGTGACGCAATTTTCATGTTTTGTTGTTTCTCAATGTGTTTTTCTGAGAACAGTGGTTCTGATGATGTGGGACGGTAGGATATGTTCGCTTCCTTTAGTCGTCGTTCGATGCCGTTGATATATTACTTACATCTATTCCCTTTTTAGCAAGAACTGATCGTGCTTGGCGTAGTCGCAAAGAAGGGTCGCACTTAAAAAGTTGGACGTACATATTGTTCTGCTTTTTTGCCGTCACTTGCTTCAAGCCGCGCTCGGAAAAGTCATCAACATATGTGTACACCTTACAACGCTGATTCCTCATCGCAACAAACTTTTTTGATTTTTTAATCACTTTTACGTCGCGGCTGTAAGATAATTTCGGCCTTTTCGGATGCGTGCATGAAAATACCGGCTCGAAACGCTTCGCGTACTTCTCACTCATTTTTGTTTCGTTGCGTTCACGGGAAAGTTTCGCACGACACTAACCTGAGTTAGCACTGGCGTCGTAGCCCTTGAGTGGGACTATTATGCAGCAAAAAGCAGAACGACATACAGGATTTTATTGAAACGTAAGCAGTTTTATTAAACCTTTTGGCTTATACAACTAATATTCTTCAAAATAGGACTCTTGAGCGTCAATACACCGCTGGTAGTGGTCCTTCCACTGCAGGAAACACTTTTTAAACTTATCCGCCGGAATCGCGTTCAATTCGGCTCTCACAGTTTTTTGGATCGCCTCGATTGAATCGAAACGCCTCCCCTTCAGCTTTCTTTTCACGCGCGGGAACAAGAAGAAGTCCGGAGGGGACAGGTTTGGGCTGTAGGGAGGGTAAGGAGGCACCGGAACCCCCATCTTGACTAATGCAGAGGTGCAGAGGAAGGCGGTGTGCACCGGCGCACTGTCGTGATGCCTTCATCCAATTGTTGGCGAGGTCGGGCCGAACCCGGGCGACGCGGCTTTTCAGCCGAAGGAGGACTTCTTTGTAAAATGCCGCGTTTACAGTGCTTCCTGGAGGTACAATGTTTCGGTACTCGTTTTGTTTAGCTTTATGCAAAATTTGATCGAGTAACGTTGCTCCAACAATCGTGTCAATCACATATGACACTTGTGAACCAGACAGCCGCAGTATACAAACAGTCAAGCAATGAAGCGCGTGAAGGGCAAAATAAAGATTTTCAATACTAAAAGTATTCTTATTGACGTGATAACGTCTTATAATTCGATTTAACAGGCTGCACGCACGAAAAAATGTGTCGTTACCTTGCTCATTACTGTTCATTAGTGTTACCTTGCTCATATTAGTGTTACCTTGCTCATATTAGTGTTACCTTGCTCATTAGTGTTACCTTGCTCATTAGTGTTACCTTGCTCATATTAGTGTTACCTTGCTCATATTAGTGTTACCTTGCTCATTAGTGTTACCTTGCTCATATTAGTGTTACCTTGCTCATATTAGTGTTACCTTGCTCATATTAGTGTTACCTTGCTCATTAGTGTTACCTTGCTCATTAGTGTTACCTTGCTCATATTAGTGTTACCTTGCTCATATTAGTGTTACCTTGCTCATTAGTGTTACCTTGCTCATATTAGTGTTACCTTGCTCATTAGTGTTACCTTGCTCATATTAGTGTTACCTTGCTCATTAGTGTTACCTTGCTCATATTAGTGTTACCTTGCTCATTGCCGTTACCTTGCTCATATTAGTGTTACCTTGCTCATTAGTGTTACCTTGCTCATATTAGTGTTACCTTGCTCATTGCAT